>MTQE01000390.1:5320968-5336432 GCA_014337955.1 Aspidoscelis marmoratus
CTTTTAGGAGATCGCCGGACCCCTGCGCGCCTTAAAGGAACCGCGACTGTAATCCGGTGATGGCCAACCTCTGACACGCGTGTCAAAAGTGACACACCAAGCCCTTTTGGGTAACACACATGGTCACCCTGGCACCTGGGCATGTAGTGCTTGCTCGTTCTTGAAGTGTACGAAATACCAACTTTCAACTGAAGATTTAGCAACAAAAGTCACTAATGTAAAGAATTATTTGTTTTTCCTTTTAATAAAATACATATATCAAAAATATAACTTTTTTACTAGAGCCACAAATGTCACAAAATTATGGATATTTCTAGATGTGACACAGCACCCAAGTTAAGCTAGGTTTTCTTGCGAATTTTGACACACCAAGCTCAAAAGGTTCGCCATCACTGGTCTAATCCTTTGGGAATGTTCAGCTCTGAAAATGGACTTAATCCGCTTAAAAATGTCAATGTAAATGCACCCTGAGTCCTGTTAAATGGGTGAGAAAAGCAGGGTAGAAAAGCCACAACTCCTCTTCTTCTTGCAGATTCATATACGTGTCTGTTCACCCCATCCCTACTTTTTCACGGTTTTTGTGTGGTTTTCTGCAACGTATGGAATGGCAGGATTATGATATTTTATGTTTTGGCTACTGGTGAAACCCACATACAAGCAGTAAGTATTCTATGTGTGTGTGTTCTTTAGATGCTTTAATTGCTTAAAATATTTCAGCACTCCTTACAATAATTCTGAAGAAAAGGAAAATGCTATTATTCTCAAATTGAATAACAATTAAAGAAAGAGAACTGCCCAAGGCCACTTCATGAGCCTATAGGTCTTTCTGCACCTGGAACAGCATCAAGAAGGGTCTCAGGGGCCTTCTTTCTGCATGTGACTGAAGAATAAGGGAGCAACCCACCCCACTTGTATGACCTATTTGCACCAGAGTGTAATCCACACAAAGACCTGAGGCCAGTTTGCACTGGAGCACATTCTGGAATATATCTCAGGATGGGGGTCTGTTGTCTACATGCTATTGCAGGCTCTTGCAATCTTCACTTGGGGCCTCCTATAGCCTGCGCTAGCATGTGGACAGCAGATTCCTATCTAGGATATATTCCAGAATAAAGCCAGGTGGAAACAAGCCCCTATTTATTAGCAGGGGGTAATCCAGAACCTAATGGCATGCATAAAATGTATGTCTTTATGTTCCTGTTTATGTCCCTGGGTTGCCCTAGAATTTTTTCGTGGACTCCCTGAGAAAAGCTCCCCTGGTCTAGAAACGCTTAGATTACAAACTCAGCCACAAATAACTTGGGGAGGCCTAAATACGGAGGTTTCCTAGCTATATTTCTCATTATTGTGTACAAAACCAATGACATTGACATTGCTTCCTCTGCTAGGAGACTTACGTGTCTCTCATCCATCAGTGTGATGCAAAAATGGTGCTTTGCCTATATAAATCATGAAAGCAAATGCAGGTGGTGAAGGCATCTTCACTTTGGGAGTCACCAAAGAGCGACAAGGACGTTCATTTTTCATCTGCTACTTGGCAGACTCATGCAGATTGCCATAAAAAGAGGGGAGATGGGAATTTTTAAAGCAGTTAGTCTACACACTAGGAAGCCAGTTTCCTTGAAATGTCATGCTGTTAATTCAAATTTACAATTTTGTAATCACTGAAACCTCAGGTTTCCCCCTTCTCCGTTTTTTAAGGACACCATGCCCAGCAGGTTATTGAGTAAATGGAACCTGTTTGGCACACAAGGTGAAGTACTAGTGTACAATATTAAGTAGGACATAGGTTTCCAGGAATAAACATCTGCAAAGACTCAGAGGTATCTGACATCTGTTATTCGTATGAATTTTCATGTGAGGAACTACGGAGACTAAAAAAGTCCATTTGATATTGGCACTGGCATTGGATTCCTTCAAGGCAAGGTGCAATTCTGCATCTTGTTAAGCTGATTATATTTCCCTTGAGGGAAAAAGAGGAAAAAATCGGTGGTAGGGCACCAGTATGCATGCAGGAAATTTAAGGATCAATCCTGGCATTTCTAAGCAAACTGAACTCTTCCAGGGAATGTACTGATTAGGGATGTGAACAAATATTCAAAATTCAATCGAATTCAGACATTCGAATTTGAATCAAATGTCTCTAAATTCGAATTTAACATTCAAATGAATTTTTGAATTTTTCGAATCTTTTGTATGAATTATTCAGACATTTGTATGTGTACGGAATCATGCGGATTACATACGTACCTGTATGCGTCTTATTAGTATCTGCACGCAATTGTACGGGTATGTACAGGGTGAAAACGAGATGCATACAGGATAAGAACGGGATGCGAACAGATGCATATGGACACATTCAAATGTCGACATTCGGATCTTCAAATATGAACTGAAAATTCATATGAATAGATTTAAATGTATTTGATTCAAATCAAATGTGAATACATTCAGATTTTAAGCATTTGACTTGATTTGAATCCTCAGATATCCAGTTTGAATCTAACCATATTCTGAAAATTGCCTTTGTATACATCCCCAGTACAGATATGCAGACCATATGGTCTAGATACACATCTAACACAATCCTTGTGGACCAGGTGGATGTTGCTTCTTTTTGAAACCAGGAGGTGCAGACAGTAATGACCTAAACAACCAATGATGTCCCTAAATATAAGGGAGCTTCATCACTTAAAAAACTGCCCACCTATTTGAGTAGCACTGATGTGGATTGCATTCTAGCATGAAACAAATAGTTAATCTCAATGGCCCAAACAGCTTTTCTAACTTTATGATTAGGTTGAATCCACTTGTATGGTGGTGGGGAGTTCAAAAGCAGCTTAGAGTGGTACCATGTGTGGCATTAGTGTCCGCATCCCATCGGTAAGACACATTCCAGAAAAAAACTTTGGGGCTGTGTTCACACCTTACGTTTTAATCCAGCTTCAGTCCACATTCAGACTGAGAAAATCAATCTGTAAAGTGACAAATTGTTTTCCCTCAGCATGATCAAGCTAAAAAAAGAACACACCTTTGGGCTAAATAATGTGGGGGAAAATGATTAGTCACTACGCTAACATATTCTCTCACTCTGAAAGTAGTTTAAAACTAAGGGTGTTTTTCCACTGTCACTAAAAGTACCCATTAAGTACCCATTAATGGGTACGTAATGGCATTTTTGTACCCATTAATGGGTACTTAATGGGTACTTCTAGTGACAGTGGAAAAACACCCTTAGGTGTGAACACTTAGGTGTGCAATTTATGGCCTGTGGTGTAAATTGGAAGTGGGATGGAAGCACTAGCATGTGGCGGCTAGAACCTCTAAATTGTTTTTGAACCTTTTTTGGGTAATTCATGTGTATTTTAGCATTGTCTATGTATACATGGAGACACAGTTTTCCAGATCTTGGCCCCATAGGCATAAAATATAAATTTCCAGTATGCAAGTGCTATACCAGACATCATCTTGGTTTTAAGAAGTAGTGAAATAGCAGCAAAATACCCACAGAGTTATGGAGAGAAAAAATGCAGGGCCCTGCTGATACCACAGACTGTTATGAATGCTAAAGATGCATTTACATGGAAGCACTGAAAAGGAACCTCTGCTGAAATCCAGTGGCTTCAGATGAATCCATCTTACTCTAGGGAGGCTTAAGTACACATACTTGCTCTGTTTGAAGGGAATGGAGACTCCCTAAGGGGGGTGGGTGGAATAAAGCAGGGAAGAGAAGAGACACTGTCATGCACCCTGCCCTCATCTGTTTTGATTCCTTTTGTTGTTGCTGAAAAACAAGGCAAAAGCATTTCAAGAGATTGGCAGCATAAGTGCTGACGACCCCTCCCTGGTGCCAAAGCCATTCTCACCAATAGTGTGTCCTCAGTTACACTCTTTGAGTATAGAGCAGTTTGGAATGACTCCTTGCTTCAAGGGGCTTTTCCGCACTAGCTGGTACACAGTCCAGCACATGACCTAGATCACTTCTGGGCCTCTGTTTTTACACACTGGAGCAAAATAGAAGAGGCATTAGGTGGACATGTTGCAAATGTAGCAGCCTAGCTAGCAAGTAGGCTGCTACATCTGCAACATGTCCACCTAGTCAGAACAGGAAGCTTGTGGAAGGAAATATGCCTCTCTGTTCCAGTGTAGTAGGGGAGCCCATTTTGGTGGGACAACTAACTCCATCACCAAAATGAGTCCCTCTGGTGCTCTGAGGCCAGGAACTTTAGTTCTTGACTGTCCCAGCCCTTGCAGTAGACTCTGAAGCTCATGTGAACTTCAGAGCAGTGGGAGCTTGTCTCATCCAAGTGTTGATAGCCTTGTTCTAGGACAGCTGGACCACTCCCATTGGATTTAGAACAGTTTCAGCTGAAGCCCATTGTATTTACAATAGTTTCAACTGGAGCAGCTGAGCACTCACAATTGTGGAAATGGCCAAGATGTCCTTAAGATACTTCTCTGAGACTTTAGAAGAGCAAAACCAACAAACAGAAACTTTGGGCCCCAAAATCTTTGGGACCTTCTTCCTGATGCAACATATAGAGGCTGTGGTCAAGAGCACAGTGCAGTACCTGACCCCTCCTGGAAGGAGGAGGAGGAGGAAGAGGAGTTGGCTTTTCTACCCTGCTTTTCTCACCCATTTAAGGGGACTCAAAGCGGCTGACAAAGCTTTCTATTCTTCTCCCCACAACAGAACACCCTGTAAGGTAGGTGAGGCTGTGAGAGCTCACAAAGAGAGCTGTGACTAGCCCAAGGTCACCCAGTTGGCTTCATGGAGGAGTGAAGCATCAAACCTGGTATTCCCAGAGAAGAGCCTGACTCACTAAGCACAAGACCAAACTAGCAAAGAATACTTTGTCTGCATTGAACAAAGCTATGGACTAGGACAGAGCACAAAAATGGTGCCCTATTATTGTCCTGCAACCACATCAACAAGGTCTACCAGTGGACCTGACTCTGGACTATGGCATATTTCTGTAAGTGTGAGAATAAACTGGAGAACTGAATGTGGTGTTGCATCAGGAAATGCTGAAAAAAGTTAGGAACCCCTCAAAATAGGTCTTCCGAGAATGAAAATTCCCTACTTTTATAGTCCTGGCACCGACTCTGAAGGCTGGGCAACACCTTCAAAGCTGGCATTCCAGGCTAGGCCCATGTGGGTCACGTGATGTGGGGAGAGCCCGTAGCCTCTGCCAACCTCCAGTTTTCTTTCTCTTAACCTCCACTGGCATAATATGGTTTGCATTGCATGGTCATTTTTATGAACCAATCCATAACATTAAATGAGGGCTGACTGTGTTATTTTTGTCCTTTGGTTGCTGTTTTTATTTCACATTATGCATCCCACTCTGTTATCTTCAGAGATAAAAGCAGGGTTGTAAATATTTTTAATGAATAAGTCCATATACTATGACAAGTTTATTGCCTGCCTTTCAAATAAATTATTGCAAGGTAATGAGCAATAAGTTGATCTTATACCCACCCGGTGTATGTAGACCCCCTATGTCCATTCAGCTGTATCTGTTCTAAAAGCAACATGGCAAAAATAGTTTAAAAACCCCAAATCCTTGCCACTCAGCCTAGCTCAGCATGACTTAAGGTATTTCTAAATCTCAGCAACTCTTTATAAGAATAAAGAACTGTTGTTAAGTACTCCATTGGCAAATCATTTTTATTTAAGGGGAAAACATTTATCACAGACTTCCATTGCCTGGGTTTAGAGCCTGAATCAGAAAGACAACAAATCCTGGCAGAATGGCAGGCCATAAAGATGCCCTTCTTTGATTCTAAAAGAAGACAGTTGCTGTGAAAAGTGGCACTTAGCATAATTGTTATAAAAGGGTTTCTATTTTGTGGAGCTGAAAAGAGCTGCCAATCTTTAGGGAGCAGGATGCTGATTAGGTGAGACTACAATTTTTTTTGGGGGGGGGGAATGAAGATTCTTCTGCGTGGATGTGGAAGGGGTCACTCCTGGGTCAGAGAACTTGTCTCAGACCAGGAGCGGATGGACAATTTTGCAGACAAAATGGTGCAAACTGCAAGACTGCCAGGTAATGAAAGTAGATGAGTGAAACACTTTTCATTCAGGGCCATGAAGTGAGGAAAGAAAACCGGCCCTGGAAGTTGACAATTTTCAGCACTTTGTGTCACGATACCAGGCTGGGTAGTCCAACTCCTGTTCTGCCTGGATGTGACAACTGCAGGAAGAAACCAGGATTGTACTTACTTTGCTTAGGGGCTTTTCCCAATCTGCAAAAGGAATGCTATGAAAGGTTGACTCCACTCTCAAGAGCCACCATACTTGGCACTCTTTCAGAATTGCCTTATTTGCCTTAAAAGGGCTGTATCATCAGTCAGCTTTACATCAACCTAACTCTTTGACTTGGAATGCATCAATGATGCTAATCAATGCTACCTAGTCTGTGGAGAAACATCTGCAGAAAAAACATTAAGCTCTGTGGTATATTGGACCATACAGACATGCCAGCCAATCAGAGTTTGCTAGTAGACCAGAGCAGGGCTGTGTCCAGACTTATTGATGCTGTCCACCAGAATGCGCAGCCAAGACTGAGCCATCACACATGACAGTAAACACTCCACAGTGGCATCGCTTTATAGCAACACTACTGTGAATTTACTTAATGCTGATATAGCAGCATTCGCTGCACAGCATTAAGTAAATTCAAGGCTTCCTTCCAGTTTGGACAGGACAGCAGGAACAGTCAACAAGAGTTGGGAAAGCAGCTCAGCTCCCATTGGCTGCCCCATTCCATGTGACGCGCACCTCACCCCATGTGACCGCATGCAGCAGTCTCAATTCTTGCAGCCTCCAAGCAGGAATCTAGAGAGGCTGCTTTTAGTGAGGATGGTGAATCGTCAATTTGCAGCAGATAAGCTATGGATTTAATCAGCTAGTCTGGAAGGGACCCAGTTCACCATTTTGGATGCTATAGCCCAGTCTATATTCCATCCTCTTTGGATGGAGTATTCTAGATGTCAGTCCCTGAAACCACACCAACATGTGGAAGGGGTGTGTGTAGACCCCTTCTTATTTCACACAAATGCAGAAAGGGTCTTGGGTTTAGTGTAGAAGTATTGTCACTGTTAAAGTACTGATTACAAGGCATTTCTATCTCCAGAGTCTATCTCCTCTTATAAATAGCTGGACATCATTTGAAGTTGAAGACATTGTCAGTCCTAAATGTGAAATTGCAAAGGTTTCTCCCTTTGAGTTTGTGTATTTAACAAGGATCTACAGAGGACACTTTTTCACAAGCGTGACTTATCTTTAATCTGCTGAACAGGCAAAAACTTTCCTGCATTAAGAGATAAGTGGAAAGGTACTCTGACCATAAATCCTTGATTAGTAGAGGAACAACTAAAAATCTCTTGCTGACCAAGCTCTGTTCTGTTCGATGCAGTTCTTCAGTTTTGTTCTTAAGGCATTTCATAAATGAGGGACATCAAGCAGAGTGCTGCCTCTTAATTCCAATAAAATGCCAGGAGTCCTTTTTGGACCTAAAGCCTGATTTAATCCTCTCTTGGGGATACAAAACACATTTTGCAAAAAACTGTTTCCAAACAAAGCATACTGAGGATTGCTAGTGCTCTTTAGCATTTTAAACACCATTCTGCATTGTAAAAATCCAGCAGTGTTGTTGTTCATAAGAAAAACAAAATATGCTTTTCCAAAAAGCAATATAGAGGTCTGCCTTTTGATTACGCACAGGGGCTTACAAATCACAATTGCCATGTCATCCCACAAATCCAAACTTTGACACCCCTGCCTATATTATTTTAGCATAAAATCTACCAAGGACAGATAATCCTGCACACCAGTAAGAGAAAAGAAAAAAACGTTTTAGAAAATGCAAGAGATGAGTAATGTAATGGGAAGTTGTACTTGAATATTAAAAATTGAATGATAGGAAGGCGTAAATGAAATCTATTTCATTATTTTTTTCAGTTGAGAATCTTAATCCTGCTTAACAACTAAGGGGGCTTCTACATGCATGCTGGTGGTGAACACTGCAAATATAAGGGTGGGGTAACATGGAGCACAGCTGCTGCTGTCTGAAGGACAGGCACCTCGCCTCTTTACTCCAACTAAAAGTTCTTTGGCTTCAGATATGCAGCAGTGGAGGGAGACTCAGTCAAACAGCACATCTAGAAATAGTCCCAGAAGCAGGCTATCTTCTGGAACCTGGCTAAATGTTGCTGATTCTGGAACAGAGCCTGGGAGCCACTCCCACCATCACCACCTGTGTGAACAGCAGAAGCAGGTCAGGCCAACTTGGAATGCAGCAGAGTGCTACCAAGTGTTGGGTGTGTGCTGGGACCATACTATCATGGTGTTCTCCAAGAGGCGTAGCCAAGTATGAGCATGTTACCAAGGACTCCTGGAGGAACCATGCACTTAGGTTTATAATTTGAAAAATCCTATAGAAAGGATGGGCAGGGAGATAAAAACAACTAAATGCAATATATTTATTTATTGTGTCTATGATTTAATTGCCATAAACAATCATCAGATCACAGGATATAGGATAGAAAATAAATTTAAATAAGTAAATAAATGAAACCCCAGACACAGGCACTGGCTTTTAAAAGTTACAGTTCTTTTAAACATACATTTCTTTTAAGCACCAACAGGCAACTGGGTATTCCACATTTCTCTCTTTCCACTCTATCCAACCCACACTAGTAATACTTCTTCACTTCTGGAATTGCTACTCTTTGGGTGAATCTTTGCTTCCCATCTGTTATTGACTTGTCACTGTGTGGGGTCTTCTGAAAACATCTTATTAATACAGCTATATACTGCATGGATTATAGAATGCATCATTTATTGCCTTCCATTTAAAATATAAAACCATAGAAAACCTGCTCAAACTACAAACTTCCTACTGGAGAAAAGTAGCCTTTGCTGTCTGCAAACATTATTCTACCCATAAGAAAATGCAAAAACAGCCACCAGAAAAAAAGATAATAAATGTCGTTCTTTTACCTCACTAGGGATTGTCCATCAGAATCTATAAGAGGAGATAAGGCTCTGCAGGTCAGAAAAAGCTTTGGATCGGCTCACCAGCTCTACAAATCAGTGCACCTGTTCCACGTGCACAAGAGTTCTGGCTTAAGGCAGAAGCAATTCAATGACTCTCAGTTTGCAATTGCTGCTGTAATTATGTGCCGGGTAAGACTGGGGGTCCTGTTATTCCAATGGTTACAGGTTGAGGACAATATGAATCAGCTGTGTAAAGTGAGGAATAGGGTTGCTCAGCACCTTATACCCATCTCCTTCTTCAGCCATTCTCCTATTCAAAAGATACCTGGCCTGGCCTGTATCACTGAGATTGGGTTAGGAGAACCATCTGTGCTCACCAGGGTATTTAGTGCTGCAACATGCTAGGCAGGGGTGTGCAAGAATGCAATTCAAATCTATTATAGATCTGAAGATTCAAATCTATTAAAATGTTTAAAATTCAAATGTATTCCCATTTGATTTGAATCAAATACATTCGTATCTGGCCATACGCATTTGTAAACGTCCCATTTTTATCCCATATGCATCCCGTTTTTGTCTTGTACATATCCGTATAAATGCATATCGATGTAAATAAGATGCGTACGGATACTTAGGTAATGCATATGTATCTGTATGCATACAAATGTCCAAATAATTCATACGAATGATCCAAAAGATTCAAATATTCAAATGTTAAATTCAAATGTACAGACATTCAAGTTGAATGTGAATGTACAAATTCAATCAAATTCAATCAAATTTTGAATATTCATGCAGATCCCTAATGCTAGGTTACTGTTGTCTGTAAGGGGTGGGTACGCCTCCCTTATGAAATCAGGCCACAACGTTTAGGTCTATTCAGCCTTAGAAGACAGATTTTAAGAAGGACCTGGTTGAAGTTTATACGATCATGCATGATGCAGAAAAGATGGATTATTTTTCCTTTCCTCTGTCGCACAACACTAGAACCAGGAGTTAGGACCGACAAGGGCGAGTATTTTTTTACCCAGAATTTTTTTGGTTTATGGAGGGTGGTGAGAGCAGCCAGTCTCAATATCTTTCAAGAAAGAAAAACAAATTCATGGAGGATAAATTCCCTGATACAGCCTTCAGGCTGTAGGGATAGGCAAGATACTTCTAAAGACTGTAGGAAGATGAGAACAGATTAAGTTTTTTACCTTTGGCTTCAAACTGAGAATGCCCAGAAGCAAGTAATGGGCCACTGTATGAAACAGGATGCTGGACTCAATGGGTTGTGGCCTGCTCCAGCAGGGCTCATCTTATGTTCTTAAGATTAACTAGCCAGACAGGCCAATAACTAATCCTAATAAGAGTTATTATGAGTGATGGCCAGCTGCCTTGCATCTTCATTAGCCTTTGATTTCTGTAAACAAAGCTTTGATCTAGTGTACTTCTATGTCCCATTGCTGCCCAGTTTGGTGTGGTATGCAGGCATTCAACTGAATTAAGATTTAGTACTTCTCCTGAACCTCTTGGACCACCTGCCACTGCTTACATTTCAACATAAGAAGGGCCAACTGTTGTCCCTGTAACCTCTTCCCTCCCCTCCTTTATTTAAAACAGTGGATACCGCAACAAGGAAAAATGGGAGCCTGAAAATACTGGCCACCTGAAAAGCAAATTCAATGCAAAAGGAGCCAGGTGCTGTTTTGAAGATGAGCCAAACAAATAAAAGGAAAAGTCTTGCTTAGATGTACAGGTAGTTATTTTCAAGGCAGCAAAGAAAGTTTGAATGCTTTCTTTTCTAGGATATGGTCCTTTGTTTCTGTAGTATAGTGTGGCAGAAATGGAAGGAAAAGTTTTTGCATGTTAATAGATTTAGAATAATCTCTAATTGGCACATTAGTCTTTGTACTAAAATGTGTCCCAAAGCTCTCTGCAACTTTGTTTATTTTTGAGCTTTACAGCTTCTAATTCGCCTGCAATGCATCACTCCAAACCTCTGTAAGCACTGTAACCTCTGGTGTTAAGTCACAGCCCATTGGGCTAATGCAGATGCGTACATTTTTAAAAAGGTTTTATGTGGAAATGGCTTCTTTCTGGCTCTGGGGTTTCTTCAGTACTTTTTTGTCTTTGATTCACAGAAATGTGGAATTTAAAATCTAATTCTGAAGTTACAAGACTTGTGGCTTCCTCCAGACTTGCGGAATAAATCTGCAGTTAAGGGAAAAATCACAGCTTACCTGCTGCGAAGAGACAGAACGCCGTCCTGACCCGAAACGCAGCTCTGTAGCTTCCCATAGGAAGCTGCAAGAACTCAGTCGGTTCACACTATCACAGTGATGGCCAACCTATGACACGCATGTCACAGGTGACATGCCAAGCCTTTTTGGGTGACACACATGTTCACCCTGGCACCTGGGCATGTAGTGCTTGCTTGTTCTTGAAGTGTACGAAATACCAACTTTCAGTTGAAGAGTTAGCAAATGAAATTCAGCAACAAAAGTCACTAATGGAAAGAATTATTTGCTTTTGCTTTTAATAAATACATATATCAAAAACATAACTGTTTTACTAGAGCTACAAATAACACAAAATTATGGATATTTCTAGATGTGACACAGCACCCGAGTTAAGCTAGGCTTTCTTGTGAATTTTGACACACCGAGCTCAAAAGGTTCACCATCACTGGGACGAGTCAGACAATCAGATTTGAGCTGCCCTTTCTGCTGTCGTTGTTTCTTCTCACCGTACTGGTGGGAAGATTCAGATTTCATTAATACTGCGTAGTCAGTGTTCTTCATACTGCACTATGGTAAATTTGCAGTAGTGATGGGATAATGCATTGCCACTACTCTCTCTCAGTCATGGCGTTTGATGCCCCCACTGTGACTGTGCATTCCACTGCACAGTATTAATGAGTCTGGATGCACCTATAGTTAGCTAACATCCATATGCCCTGAGCCTCAGCCCCCAGAAGGTCCTCAGTGTTTCATGGTCATGCTTGAAATGGTCCTGGAAATGTATTGATTTTTGGCACATCTGCATAGCGCAGTCAAGGTTAAACACTTCCATGGACACTATGGGGTTTTTTCCACTGTCACTAGAAGTACCCATTAAGTATCCATTAATGGGTACAAAAATGCCATTACATACCCATTAATGGGTACTTAATGGGTACTTTTAGTGACAGTGGAAAAACACCCTATCTGTGAGTGCTGTGCTCTGGGAGCCTCCCCTGGTCACCATTACAATTGTGGCCTACATTTCATACTACTACAACAACAGTAATTCTGCTTCTGTCTCTCCCAGCTTTCACACACTAGATCTGAGGCAAACGTAACAAATTATCTCCAAAATGTGAAACTTATTCTAATAACCAGAGGCCAATTTATGCTTGGTCTGCTAATGGATGCTGTGGTAGCTTCTGGGAAGCACCATCTGCACTTGCAGGAGGTGTTTCAATGTCAGAAATGTCTCTTGCTACACAGTGTCTCTTGTTACTAGTGGTGGTGCATGAAATCATGCCCCACACATGTCTGCAAACATACCTTTCCCGGGCACTGGAGAGAGTATTCACACCTCTTCTGGTGTTGGGGGTCAGCTGACATGCTGTGCATGCATACTGGCAAGTCAGTTGACTGGAAACGTGACTGTGTGTGCATGGTGTGTCACCGTTGCCCTGGTGATGGCACCGGTACAGTCACCCAGATGGCGCCTGGACCCAGGTGAGTGTCTGGCTGCTTGGGGGATTGGTCTGATGTGCACTAGCATTTACAAAGCTAAATGTATATAATGTATGCTTTGCATACTGGGGGAGGCTGGGTATTGAGAGGAAAAATAAGTTTGATTTGCCATCCATAGAATATTAATTAAGGGCTATTACTTTAATGTTTTGCTATTCTATCCAGGGGAGGAAGGAAGGTATGAATATATGTAAGTTTGCTATACCTTTGGAAGTGATTCCATCTTTGTGTTGGGAAACATACTAAGCATCATCAAGTGTGTTAGCTTTAATTTTGTTTGCCTCACTTGCTGCTCTCCACATGAATTCTACTAAACAGGTAACATTGTTTCCTTTTGTTATTATCCAGTGATCAAAGCTGAGCAGTTTGCTTACTGTGGGTTAGTGTATTTCTGTGTGACTTAGCTTGAAAACCCTGGCTTTAAGCTCATGGGACTAACTTTTGCATTAGTTCTTTGTAGGAGGTGAAGGGAACCATGTCTTATCCCCTTCTCTCATTCTTGCCTATCTCTGTGATGTTGCAGTCTCCACTTTAGCATTGCCAAATCCTTTTCAGCAACTACACTCCACGCATCTCTGATGATCAGAGACAAAGCAGGGCAAACTCCCACAGGCCTCCATAATATCCATGGAAATGTGCATTTTATGCTTGAGTTCCTCACCAGCCACAGTATGTGCGATCCCTCTCCCTGCACCCTGGGGAGTTTTTCAAAGAGAAAAAGGAAAAATCCACCAAGGTTATATTGGAATATTATCTTAGGTAGAAGGAATGCCCTTTGTACAAAACAGAAGGAGGCAGAGTAAATGACAAAACATTAAGAACAACAAAAGGGAACGTTTACCAGAGTGTACTTTATATGCAGGGGGGAAAAGGTGAATTTCATTTGGACATTTTTATAATACTGATTTCAGGCACTCCAGTGTGTTCCAAAAACAATAACAAGTGTAGATGAATGAACAGAACTAGGGACAAGAAAAGAAAGTCTTTATTTGAGTGCACTGTTACTCACATCATTCGCTACTGAAAGAAGGTGGCCGTGGTTGCAATGATGGCTATGTCTAGACAGCAAGAGGAAAATGTGGGACCTTATTTAGAGCCTGCAGTTTGTCTCTCACGTCCCTGCTAGATGGCAGAGAGATGGGCTGTGCACACATATTTGAAACATTCAAAATTTAGTAGAATTCATTCGAATTTTGACATTTGAATTCAAATTGAATATCTATAAATTAAAATTTAAACATTTGAACAAATTTCAAATTTTCAGATCTATTTATTTGAATTATTTGGACATTCATATGGGTATGGGTACATACACGTTGCGTACTTCCATGTATGCATCATTCCCACAACAGTACGCATTTGTACGGATCTGTATGGGATGAAAACGGGTTGCATATGGGATAAATATGGGATGTATACAGGGGTGTATGGATGCATACGGATGCGTACAGGAAGCATAACGATGTGTGTGGGCACATACGAATGCTGTCAACATTCGTAAGTGCAAATTCGAATCAAAAATTCAAATGAATAGATTTGAATTTGCTTAACTTGAATTGAATTTGGGTAAATTCAAATTTTAAAGATTCTATTCGAATTGAATTTTTGGATATTGCATTCGTGCACACCGCTAGTAGAAAGTAATCGTGGGGTAAGCCTTACTGTTCTGGTGCTGGCTCCTGCAATGCATTCAATGGCATGAAATATTTGGAACAGTGGGACCATCTGTCCCCGCGCTTGCACACTGGGTATTTTCAACAGGAAGAATCCCGGGAGTGAGCACTGGACAAGGTAAGTAATATCACTACGTGGGGAAACCTGGGTTTGATATTCTTTTTCCTGTAATAGTGATGTTGTGGAGAATCTCACCTCTATATTTTGGACTGTGTCGGGATTGCCAAGGATATAACAGCAGGATAATTCCAGGTTTTAGACATTATCTGCATATAGCCTAAGTTACAATTTCCATATTGAGATTCTCAAATACTTCTTCTCAGTTTAAATTTTTGGAGACTAAAGTGAACAAAAACTGGTAGAGAAGTTATACACATCCAAGAAAATTAGTTTTTGATGGAAAGGCTTAAAACACCTAAAGAGTTGCATTTCTGGTTCATATTTAGAATATCTGGCAGGATCCTCAGGATCCATTTGGGTTGTGTCAGCTGCCTCGTCAAGCCCTTTCTGCACTGAGTCGTATTCCGGATTAAATCTGAAATAAGGACCTGCCACTACATGCTGGGGTCTGCAGTAGTTTGCTTTAGCATGCTGATAGCACATCCCTATTCTGGGATATAATCTGGAAAGGGCTTTGGGTTGCAGTGTCTGCTCACCAGAGCCACTCTCAGGACACATGTCTTCCCAGGGAAGGTGCTGGCCACATCACCAGGGAACTGGAATACTCCTGAGCATGAAACCCATGCCTGGGAGTACTCCAGAGTAAGACTATTTTAAAGGGGCCTCTCTTGCATTCTTGCTGCCATGCGGACAGGTGGAGAAGGCTGAAGCTACCCAAATTTAAATATTCAATTTGAATCCAATAAATGTCGACATTTGAACTCGAATTGGATTTTCAGAAATCTGAATTTGAACATTCAGACTTGAATATGGATTATTGAAAATCCAATATGGATTTTTAAAATAATTCGAATGTGTAGATTAGTATCTGTTGTATGCAAATCTGTACAAAAATTATATGTATCTTGCACTTAAAATACGGGATTAAAATGGGATGC
>MTQE01000390.1:5336465-5346496 GCA_014337955.1 Aspidoscelis marmoratus
TTAAAATACGGGATTAAAATGGGATGCATACAGGATAATACAGGATGCATCCGGATTTTTACGGAATGTGCATAGATACGTATAACAGATATGAATGTTGTCAACATTCGTATCTTTAAATACAAATCTAACATTCGAATGTACGGATACGAATGTTATGGATTCGAATCGGATTTTATGTAATTTGGATCTTAAATATCTGAACTGAATCAGATTCAAATGTCAAAAATACATTTGTGCACATCCCTACACCACAGCAGCCTCTTAATCTAGATTTTATCATCACTCAAAAGATTTGGTTCTGATTTATTCAGGATGTCCATGGAAGGGAAAGTGGACAAAAACATTCCTTGCTCATCTATCTGTTTATAACTGGAGGTCATCATAGAAGAAGGTCTGCTACAATTTCACTGCTGAAGATTTTCATGCTGTCTAATGCACTCTATAGTCTGTTTAGGCACCTATTGGTCTTTACTACCAGAACAAGTGGTGACAGCAACCAGTCTGGATAGCTTTAAGAAAGTGTTAGATAAATTCATGGAGGAAAAGTATATCATTAGGTACTAGATGTCTGGGTACCACCTCCAGATTGTAGAGACATGCAGGATACATCTAAAGGCCATTTGCATGGAACCAAGAGCAGGTGAATGTTTTCCTTCCATCTTCTGCTTGAGAATAAGCAACTGCTGAGTCACTGTGTGAGACAGGATGTTGGACTAGATGGGTTGTGGCCTGAACCAGCAGGGTTCTCTCACATTCTTATGTATACCCTGATGTAGATAGAAAACAAGACCTGAGTTATACAGAACACTACAATTAACTTCAGTAGCTGAAAGAAATTTAGAAAATTCATTTTTCACTTCTAGCTGGTTATCCTACCCTTCTACCTCTGTGCTGAACTTCACCTTTTCTCTAGGACTAATGACACAAAATAGACTAGATTCTTGGATGCGAGCCTGGATCAGCACCGAAGTTATTGCTAAATTTATTTTTAAGTGTTTTTTTTTTTTTTAAACAAATGGCTCACCATTCCTGGCCTTCTCTACACCACTCCTGTTCATGTGTTGACTTTCTTCTTCATTCACTTCCCTCCATGGGGATACTCGTTCGTGACTTTGGCCTCAGCCTTGATCAGAGTCCCCTATGTTGCCTTCTTCATACGATTTGGCTCATCTTTCACTACATACATATGTATCACCTTTTCCAGAATTGCTGTGATCATGGGAACTTTCTATGACATGCAGACAAATGTGGCTCCAGTGAGAAGACTGGATTATTAGAATCACCTCATAAAAACTGTTGACTCACAGCTGCATTGCAAACAGCACAGCAATTGAAAACAACTATGAGAGGCTCTGCTAGAATTTCATTGCTGAAGGTTTTCATGCTCTCTGATGCACTCTAAATTCTGCTTAGGCACCCACAGGGATGGAGGTGAAAGAAGACTTTGACCCAGTACCTATTGCCAAAAGGTTATCAGTGTGTAATTTTGAACTGCCTGGAGGGGATTTGGACTTTTTTCTTCCACAGTGAATTTCAATTTGTCTGTTAGCAGTAAAGATCTGTTTTCTGTGTTGCAGGGGTCCTTGCAAGGCATATTTATTTTTCACTAGGGTTGTGCATGAATGCAATTTTTGGGATTCGATTCTATTTGAATATCAAGAAATTCAATTTGACGCAAATCTTTAAAATTTGAATTTAACCATATTTGATTCAAATTAAGCAAATTTGAATCTATTCATTTGAAATTTTGATTTTGATTTGAATTTGCACTTACGAATGTCCGTACGCATCTTTCCTGCTTCCGTGCACATCCATACACACCCGTATGCATCCCGTAGTTATCCTGTAGGCAACCCGTTTTCATCCCATACAGATCCGTACAAATGCGTATGGATGCGAACCCGTATACATGTAAATGTTCAGATAATTCGTACGAATAGATCTGAAAATTTGAAATTTGTTTGAATTTTTAAATTCGAATTTATGGACTTTTGATTTGAATTCAAATGTTGAAATTTGGGCAGATTTTATCAAATTTCGAATACCTTCAAATATTCATGCACATCCCTGTTCTTCACCCACATAAATAGGCCTTTTCACACTTACTTTTAGTAGGGCCTATTCACACTTAGGCTTCTGGTATGCAATTAGAATAACTCAGATACAGATACTTCTTGCATATAGGAGGCCTAAGTGTGAATTGGCCCCTAGACCAGACCCTATTGGGTTGGACGGCTCCTGGATAGCTGTCTTCTGTTCCAACTTCTGTGTTATCTCTAAAGTTCACACCAGCTTTGAAGCTGATGTGATGTGCCTCCTAAACTTCCAAAGGTCCAGGGAACCCACTGTGGTAGAGCACTTTGTTGCAGTAATACAGTGTGTCCCATGGTATACCAGTAATCTTTGAAAAAGAGGTTTACCTATATACCAAATCAGAGCAAGTCAGCATTTTGAGTATCCTGGTCTGGTGTACATTTCATCCTATGCAGACAGAGTAATACCAGCAGGAGGTAAGGGTCTGCTTTAGGCTACACCAGTGTGCAGAAGGGAGACCCCTTCTGCACACTGGTGTAGCCTAAAATCCTGGTATGATTAGTGGTCCAGTATACTGGCCAGTGCATAATCATCCCAAACCTTCTAAATGGTGATTTGAAGGAACAGATGTCTCCATATAACTGCTGAGCACCCTGGTTGATGTGGTTGGACTTTTTTGTTGTGTGGCCCATGCATATTAATGATCACTGGCACATCACACTCCAATATGTGTGTGTAATGGAAAGCTGCCCAATCAGTCATCCGTATAAGTATTTATGAAACATGGCAAAATGACTTAAGATGTCAGCACATGAGTCTGAAGCTTTGGTATCATAAAGCTTACCCCCCAAAAAAGTTCCTTCAATGCAATTAGCAGTAGGGTTGGATGTAAATATGAATATAATTAATTGAGTGATCAATTATGGACATGATATACTGTTTGAACAACTTAAAATGTGTGACTTATTGAACCTTTGTCAAAGAGATAAAATGATAGCAACCAAATACAATGCAGAAAAATCTTCTGAGGAGCTGAAGCAAATAAATGCATCAGAATACATCAAGTTGTTGTTGACATGACCCTAGTGGCTGCAAAATTCCTGGCCATAGTAATAAAAACAAGAGAGAAGTCAGAAAATGAAACCCTGCAATTGAGCGACCTTGATTAGAGATATTGAAAAATTAGTCTTGATCATATGTATTTTCAATTTTTATTGTTTTATTGCTTCTCATTGTAAACCATCTTTTTTTATGTATTATCTTTTGAGTATATAGACTGGTTTTTACTTTTCATTTGATTTAATCAGTATATTATTTATTTTATTTATTATTTACATTTCTATCCCGCTCCATAACAACCGTTAAAACAACAGGTTAAAAACAAAATATACATTAAAAGCACTTTTTAAAAAAATCAACAAATCTAAAACAATACACAGCATGTTTAAAATGATGGTATCTGTGCTGGAACGGGAAATATAATCATCTCAGCCAAAAGCCAGGGTAAAGAAGTGTGTCTTCACTGCCTTTCTAAATATATGTAAGAAAGGGGCATGAAGCAGCTTGAGGCGGAGACTATTCCATAGTCTGGGGGCCATCACCAAAAAGGCTCTCTCCCGGGTGCCCACCAACCTCACTACTGAAGGTGGTAGGATGACCAGGAGGGCCTCACCGCTTGATCTTAAGGCACAGGCAGGTCGGTATGGGAGAAGGAGTTCCTTTAGATATTTGGGGCCCAAGTCATTTAGGGCCTTCTAAGTCAGAGTCAGTACCTTGAATTGGGTTCGGTAGTAAATTGGCAGCCAATGCAGCCCTTTTAAAACCAGCACGATGTGTACCCGGCTATTGTGATTTTAAATAATTTTAAAGTAATTTTTATGTATTTTTTAAATATTTGTTGATTCTGGTCTGTGACCGTACTAAATAAAAAAAATACTAATATTTTTCTGTGGCTCAATGCACTGCTCGTTTGCTGTCCTATGAATTCAACTGATACTGATAACACTGAGTTAACTCAAGCTATATTCACACTTAAGGCCTTTGTTCAAGACTGAGGAGGGCCACCGTATTCTGGGATTAGAAAATTGTTCCAAACAAGACAATTTGTTTTGGGTGCTGGAGAAGGACATCTGCACAGGAGCAGTCTGCACCAGAACAGCATATACAGCCACTTCACAGTTCCTGGGAGGGGGGCATATTTCAGCAGTTCACCCCATTGCACTTTTGAGATAGAACCTCTGTAGTATAGCAGACCACAGAGGTGTATGTCTGCACATCTCTGTGGTCCAGTATACCAAACCAGCACACCAAAAGATCTCGACATCAAGTTCTAATAGTAAACTAGACTAGGGTGCCATTTTGTGCACACTGAATGCAGGCTGCACTTCGTCCTATATAAATGCAGTGTGCTATGAGGGGACGAGGAAAGGGTGTCAGTGACTCTTTCAATGAGAACAATACATTTCTGCTTATATGATTTTGAAATTTGTTTGAGATAACTTTCCTGTGGTTTGCTTGCACTTAAGGGATGGTACAATGAACTCTGGGATTTCCTTTTGGCAGAAATGATATCAATTCACTTAGTTCAAATGCAAACTCTCCTTCACTAAGGTAGGGCAACCCATTACAGACAACTTGCCCACTTTACTCAATATCACTCTGTCCCAGGCAATGTCTTAAAAACCTAGCTGTATGTTTTTGCCTGCTACAACTGAAACCTGTCATTGTTACCCATCTTTATTTATCTTCTCAGTTTGCTGCCTACTTTTTCAGAAGTGCCTAGAACCTGCATAACAACTTTAATAATCCTTTGACTAAAATGTGTTGACCTTTTGAAATGTTGCTGATAACTTTTCCTCTTGTGTGCTGAAATCTTATTGGTACACTTATATAACCGAATAAAAAGTAGATCCCTCTGTTATATGGTTTGTAAAGATTTAATAATTTATGATACATTTATAGCTTTAAAGTCACCAAGGTAGCATAGTCTCTCTATATACATATTCGTTTTGATTTTTTTCAAAGTTTGAAACCAGACTTTCAGGAGGATGAACTGCAGTTGTTGTTTTAAAAAGCATCCCTATAACTCATTCTCCCTGTATCTAGCAATGACTTGGGCCCCAAACATCTGAAGGAACACCTACTCCCATGTACCTGTGCCTTAAAACCTGGAGGGGACGCCCTCCTGGTTGTCCCACCACGCCCAGGAGCAAAAAGGGGTCTTCTCAGTTATGGCCCCTAGGCTATGGAATAGTCTCCCCTTTGAGGTGCATCTATCACTTTCACTGTACACATTTAGGAAGGCAGTGAAGACGTAACTCTTTGTCCTGGCCTTCGGTTAAAAGTAGATATACTTTCCCTTCCCACTTGCATATGCTACTGTTTTAATTCATACTGTTATTGTTTTAATGATGTTTGATTTTAGATGTTGTTACCTGCCCAAAGGCCTTCAGGTATAGAGCAGGATAAAAATGTAACTAACTAAAATAAATAAATTCAAAACATGTGACCACAGCTTTTAAAAAGCACCACGGAAATAGTAATGTGTGGCCCTGGTGTTCCCATTGTGTATCTAACCCACCTTTTCAAGCCTCAAAGGTTCATGAGATGAGGAGGGGCAGACTGGCATGTGAGTGGCCCTTTCCACACCCATTTCTTTGATCCTCAGACTGGGCAGGACACCTTGTCCTAGGATTAACAACCTATTCCATATTTTAATGGCTTGCGGCTGGAGCAGGACAGAACCACCCACATTTGCATGTCCTGTCCTGCTCTAGCCCTAGCTGTTGGCTTCTAAGAGCCCTTGGAGGCAGACCCAACCCTTCGAAGGGTAGGAATGAAAATTCCTGCTCTTCATGTTTTCCAGCAGGAACTTTTTTGCGTGATGCCACTTCTAGCACCTCCAAAAAAGGCCTCTCATCATATTTTGTCCTATGTCTATACAGCATTCATGGCCTGGAACACAGGTCCTGATAATGCTGTAGACCTCTTAAAAGAAATCCACCTCAGGATCAGGTGTGATTCTAGTGCTTTATTCCAGCCTGGAGGTTCATCCAATGTGGACAAAGTATTATTGGGGAGGGGGGCTGCCATGGTCTATACTAGCATGCTGATAGCAGCCCCCTGGATCCCTTCACCTTCTCAATTTTATGAGGAATTGGAAGGTTAGAGTGTAACCAGCAAAAGACACAAGTGCCCTCATAGTTTGATGTAGCACCATCTGGTGCTGGCAATGCAGTAATGCAAGACATCCTCCAACCCACAGAAAATGGCTGTATGTACTCAAGACTATTTTTTTGTTGTTGAAATAGACAGTAGGCATAGGATGGGACGATTTTGTCTAAACTGACAACAGGCCCTTTTGCCTGGACAACCAGACCTCTTTCGTCTCTTTCATTTCCTAGTAGTGGTGAATACATATATAAAAATGGAAACCTTAGGGAACCGGGGACTGGTGATTGGCATTTATAGCCACAACATGCCAAATGAAAATAGAGCTCTACCAAATGAAAAGAAAGGGATACTGAAGTGCTGTAAAAGGAGCAAACAGAAGTACCAAAATTATCAGGATGTTGACTGACTTTCCCTGCAAGGAATGACTACTGTGTCTATCAGCATCCACGAGGTGTCTTTGAGTAGTTCCGCACTGGGCGCCAAAAAACAGATCTAAAAAGATCCATTTTTTGGCACTCCGTCCTCCCAAAGACTGTCGCTATTTGTGACAGATCAGAGGGAACGCACACACACACACACACACGGGTAGGACAGATTCCGGAGGACAAGTTGGAGTGGGTGCTGTGCAGACGCACCAGCACCGATTCTAGTCTGCCCTCTGGCTCGTAGAGGACTGGAACATGGAGCTGCCAGTCACTGCATGTTTCCGGCGGCGACTGGTGCACGGGGGAAGGGCTTTGGAAGTTGGCAGTCCTGCTTCCGCTCTTCCCAAAATGGCAGCCGCCAGGAATCCATCTCTCTCCCTGGCCATGTGTGGAAGCGTCCTGCTTCTGCACACATCCAGGGGAAGTGAAGTGACGGACATAAGACCTGATTTTCAGGCCTTACATTTAATCTGGATTTCAACGGCAAAACCAGTTTAAAAAACCTGTCCTGCATTCTGAAATGCGGAAGTGCCTTCCGCAAACGGTGCTAGAAAGAGTCTCCAGTGCGGCAGGCATTTAAGAGAAGTGTCATTAATGGGTGTTTTAGGTGGGTTAAACCAACTTCCGCAGTCAGTGTGGAAACACCCTTCCAGCATATTTCACTGTATTTCTCTCATATCATGCACTGTTTTCTTCTCCATATTTATGGTCAGCCTGGTTGTTCTAACCAGCTTGATGTACTCAATCCTTCCTCAGCCCTCAGTCTTTTTTTAAAAAAACTACTTTGCTACCACATACACTCACTTCTGTACTTTTCAAATGCTCAGCTACTTGTACAAGTTTGCAGAATCTTTCAGCTCAATTTTTAGGAGCTCAAAGGTACAATCTGAAGCACAAGGAGGGAAACTGAGAATTCCTCGGGTGCTCCCATTTTACTGTTGTGGTCAGAAAGAGAGCAATCCTGACATGCAGGTACCAGTAATATGGGTATGGGGGAGGTGCACGTGATCCAAGTGTCAATTGATGTGGCTTGTCTGATGATGTGAACCACAAGCAAATTGTTCCACCTGCCCCTAAGTGGTGCTACAGAAAAAAAGATTATATATTAGCTATCATCCAAGACAGCAGGCCATGCAACAATGAACTTAAGCAGCATTAAAGCAGCACATTCATGGATACATTCACAGAGGACAGGTGTATCAATGGTTACTAGAATGCATGCCTGAAAGCCATGTGCTTCAGGATGCCCAGAAGCAATCGGTGGACCACTGTGAGACAGGATGCTGGACTAGATGGGCTGTGGCCTGATCCAGCAGGGGCCCTCTTATATTCTTAACAGTAGGAAACCTTATCATAAGTGCAGCTCAGCAGGGGAAATGGAGACACGGTGGAATCTCCATTGATCATGTTTAAATTGAGATTGGTCAAATATCTGTGCCAATCTTTTAATTTGAATTGCCCCATATTGCAGTGGGTTGAACTCAGTAGTCTAAATGTCCCTCTCAGCAATCTGATTCTATGCTCCCAGACATAGAATCTGTGGTAAATGCTGTCCCCCCCAGCTTATAGGAAAAATGTTTTGCTATTTTGCCAGGTTTTGATACATGAAGGAAAGAATGCTAATATATTGAGTATTTCAGCTGCTATATCATTCTTATAGGTCAGCTCTCTTTTCTGAGCAGGAAGCTTGCTTTCAACTCAAAGGCAGCAATGTGGATGTTGCTGCTTCAAAGATGGATCTCTGCTTACCTCCACATGTCCCTGTTATCAACAGCAATTACCAAACCGAGGGGTTACAAATGGCTTGCAATCTAACAGAGAGTATCTTCTTCACTAGAAATATATTTCAACATTTTTTTCTCTATAGGAAAAGAGTCTTTGGGGAACTAACAGTTTGGTTCTAACCGTCTTAAAAGCAAGTAAATGAGTCAAAAAGAGAAAGAGAAGAATGTTTTAAAATTCCATCTTAGAATTATTTACATTATAATTTATCTTTCTGTTAGCACGGAATATAGTAATCCTCTGCTCATTGTAATTCCCACTACTAAAATGAAGGCAAGAGCATAAGAAAAGAATTCTGATGTCTAGATCAGCTTATAATATGCACATTTACACCAAATAATAATCCATCTTATCCCCAGTTCACTCATAAGTTTGGGTGTATGGCTATATATATTTTATATATATGATACAGAATGCATTTTATGGACCATATGGATGATGTAGAAGTACCAGCTAGGGAAATCTTAAGCTATTTTTTCACTCATAATACAAGAACTAAGGGGCCTGCTAGGAAATTGATAGGCAGCAGAGTAAGGGCAAAAATACTTCTCATCTTCCACATGCAGAATTCATTGCAACAAGCAGTATTGTGAAGCATACAGAGCTTGAGGAACTGTTCAATCTTGCAGTCAAAGGATCCTGTTAATTCCCTATATTGTATTTCTACAGTTTGCTGAGAGGCTTAAGAACTGGTCTATTGTGCAGTGAGAGGGAAAAACTCTATCGGGAGTGTTTTAAGATATTTCCCCTGGAAGCTTGTTAGAGCCCTAGAAAGAAGACACAAGTAATGATGGTTTAACTTCAGATCATTGGAAATTATGCATAAGCTCAACTGGCCCTGCACATTCATGAATATGGATGGAATGTGGCATGCACAAGAAGCTGACAGTTCTAATGACATATGTTGCTCAGATAATATACACAGGTGCCAACCCAGCTGCAGTGAGTAGAACCTCTGGCTGTACTCACACGGTGGTGGAAGGTGACTAATAGAGGGTCAAGAAACATGATGTATAAGGCCAAGGGTTTGCTCCTTCTAGGGCTCTTGAGGGGTTGGCAAATGCTATCAGAAGCAACCTTTCCACAGTCTGGGATAAAAAACCCAGAGGCTACCCACCACACTCACACAACTGTGAAGCTGTGGTATAAATAGACATTGGCTATGCAAGTGCCCGCAACCTTACTTTTTTTTGCCCTGGACTTATTAGTGTCCAAGTATTTTCCAGAGCACTGGTCTCACCAACAGCCAACAAACAACCTAAGTGGCTATGCTGGCATTGGTATTACAAGAAGTCTGGTGTCACTGCTGGATTTCTCGTAATATTGCTGTTCCTGAATCCTGGGAATATATTGTGAATGCCATTGATATGTGTGGAAGTCTTAATATAGTCATAGGAAAATCACGGGTTTTTACGCACATCTGGAAGCCTTCTTTGTCAAATGAGAAGTAGCTCTCTGTAAATTATAAATATATATATATATATATTATATTTAAAAGTTCTAGATTGTTAGTCTAGAATGATTTTCAGAATTAGACACTAAAATAGAGTAAATCCACAAACATGGGGGGGGGGATTAAAGATACCTTTGAAAAAAGGTAGGGCAGAGAAAAGA
>MTQE01000390.1:5351673-5367478 GCA_014337955.1 Aspidoscelis marmoratus
TTTTTTTTTTTTTTTTTAGTGAACGATCACCTGGGTTATCTGTGACTGCAAGGGACATCGGCCTTCATCTGGCACTGCCACTACCTTCTTCCCTTTTGTATTTTCATTCAGAACCAGCAGATCAAGGAAGAAAGAAAAGGAAGTTGCGAGAAAATCCAAAGAAAGGAGCTTCATGCTTACCCAGTCTGGATTATGATAGGAATGGGATGGGACCTGCATTGAGCATCATATTATAATGTGAGCCAGTTTGGTCTAGTGGTTAAGAAGCTGGAGTCTTATCTGAGAATACTGGGTTTGATACCATCCTCGTCCACAAAGCCAGCTGGGTGACCTTGGGCTAGTCACAACTCTCTGCTGAGCTCTCACAACCCCACCTACCTTACAGGGTGTCTGGTGTGGAGAGAAGAACAGAAGGTTTGTCAGCCCCTTTGAGTCCCCTCAAATGGTTGAAAAAAGTGGGGTAGAAAAGCCAACTCTTCTTCCATGAAAGGAAGAAATTTCAGGTTTGAAGCAAATCATTAATGTGAACACTGTGACGGTTAAGCTGAAATCAGCGGTTAGTTTGGTAAGCATCGTAAAGTTTAGCTGAGAAGGGCAAGCCTGCGAGGGACGGAGCTTACAGGCCCAAAGAAAGAAGGGGGGCAAGCAAACTCTAGCAGCTGACCAATCAGAGAAGGTAAACAGTGGGGCAGAACGCTTAAATAGTGGGAGCAGAATGACAGTTAATGTTCATTATCTTAACTACTGAAGGGGTTAGGTTAGGATGAGGGCCGGGTCCCTAGGTACAGCCTTAAGGAGTGAATTAAGGTTTGGGATCCTGAAAGTGAGAAGTGTAACTGAATATAGAGCCTCTGTTTAAATGAAGAAAGTTCAGAAGTTGAAACTGGTCAAAATGAAAGTGTTCCTTTACTTCAGCTTGGTGTTACAGAATGGTTGTCTTGGGAACAAGAGCCTGGGACACATAGGGTGTTTCCGCACTAGCTGTGGAAACCGGTTTAACACACACACCCCTTAAGTAAGATTTAAAACACCTTAAACGGCTTCCACACTGTAAGCCTGATTGGAGACTCTTTGAGGACACCACTTCGGCATTTTGGCTCCCAAGACCGGTTTTTAAAACCGGTTTTGCTGCCAAAATCCAGATTAATTGTAAGACCTGAAAAATCAGGTCTTACATCCGTCTCTTCACCTGGATGTACACAGAAGCAGGATGCTTCTGCACACGGCCAGGTGAAGGGACGGATGTCCCTCCGGCCGCCATGTTGCAAAGGGCGGAAGCAGGACTGCCTGCTTCTGAAGCTCCTCACCGCTCCAGTCCTGTGGCTTTGGGGGCGGCGCTGGAGGCGCGCGAGCCAGAGGACTTTTGGAATGGTTGCTGATGCGCCTGCACAGGACCCACTCCATCGGTTCTCCGGAATCTGGCGTCCCCACGAGTGTGCAGACACATGAGGGCCCTTCGGATCCGTCACTATTCGTGATGGATCCTTGGGGGGTCAGATCACCAGGAAACGGATTTTGTTAAATCTGTTTCCCTGCGGCAAATGCAGAAGCACCCATAGTGCTCACAGAAACAGTGGCAGAAGACAGCTGATACTTACTACTGAACACAGAGAAAGAAACCAAATCTTCTATGTATTTCTGAAGCTGGCCCTAAGTGAAATAAAAACCCCATTGAGGCTAGTGGAGCCAGGGTGGTGGCAGCCAGTGGTATAACGCCTCAGGTCTGAAGGAGGCATGGCAAACACCACCTAGATCTTAGGTTGTTTCCACAATTTTATATGGATAAGGTAAGTTATCAAATAGGAAGCTCGTGAAAATAATTTAGTTGCATGATAAAAGATCCTGTTGAAGAAATGTTAAAATGTTAAAAGGTAATTGAGAAAGGGAATAAATTTGATTCATAGTCAGTATTAAGATTTTATAGTACAAAAAGGTTAAAATTAGAACTTGCCTTTAAGCTAACCAAAGATTTAACTTGTCTTCTGCCTTGTTTCTTTGAAAATTAAGATAACTGGTAATTGTATATAATTCAGCAATTTACACAATTGATTGCACTTTACATATATTAAATGCCACAATTTTTTTTTAAAATGCATCAGTTACATTACTTTTTGTGCGTGAATAGGATGAGTTTAAAATTAACAACACTTCTATGAAATTGAGCATAAAATGGCATTACTACCTTGAGTAGTAATGTCTTGCTATTAACAAGAAGGGGTTTCAGTGAAATAAAGTATTATATGAAATTTAAAGATAATGTTAAGCCTTCATAGAGCATACATTAATTGATATTCCTTGCTTGCCAGAAGACTGGGCCAAGAAACAGTCTATGGGCCACCCTTTTGCATTCTGGTGTGGATTTAGGAAGGACCCCCCCCCCTCCTAGTATGTTATTTCTGCACAAGACACAGCATAGGCCAGAGTTGGGTGCCCAAAATTATGTCCTGGTCCAGTCTACCAGTAGACACTCTTTTTTATATATACACACGAGTGAGTCACAAATTATCTGCACTCTGGCTGCAGAATTGTTTTTTAAACAACTTTTTTGGGGGGGACATATTTCAACATAATCTCCCTGCTTTTCAATACTTTCTCCATCTGTCAAATGCACCACTATCTTCAGCTCGCCATCATACAAGAATCTTCACCTTCATTGGCCTTAGGTATCCATCTCACACAAACTTTTTGAAATCTACCTTGTGGATTATTGCATAAGGGAGTCATGGCTGATTTGCAAATGATTTGCCATATAATCCATTGTCAATCGTCTATCCAACAATGCTGTCATCATCCTCATCCATGGATGGGCATCTGGCACCTTCTTCATGACTGACACTTGTGTGACTTTCCTTGAACTTCTCTATCCATATTTCATATGCCACAAAACACTTCATGACAAAACACTTTCATCATAGTTGTGTACAAAGTTTCTGATAGATATAGCAGCACAAGTAACTCTGAACTCTCACACCCTGAGAGCAGAGGAAATGAATCACTGCACACTGCTCTTCTTTCATGAAAACCACAAGAGGGGCAGCTACTGTTTCTCACACCTCAGTCGCAAACAAATTGATGTAACATGTTCACAACTGCACAGCAGTGAGTGGGGAGGCCTTGCTGCCAACAGAAGCTTTAACCAGACTGCAGATAATTTTTGACTCACCTATGTATATATGTATATGTATATGTATATGTATATGTATATGTATATGTATATGTATATGTATATGTATATGTATATGTATATGTATATGTATATGTATGGGGAACAAAAAGAATAGAGGAGTTCTGGACTTGTCATGCTATCCATGGATCATCACTTCCTGGTCTTTCCAGCCTAAACATCTCCTCTGAAGTTCACTTTTGGAATCCCAGCATGGGGATGGATATGCTGCCCTCAAAGACAGTCTGTCACCGCTGCAGGGCCAATCACTGCTGGTAGTGGGTGATGCCTTGGGCAGGGAGTCAGTTGTGTGGACTGTTACAGCTATGGCACCTTTACACTGCTGCTTGCATTGGTTCAGAATGGATGGCATTCCTGCCCTCAGAATGCATATGGCGCCTGCTGTGCTTGGTCAAGCAAGGTGAGTGCAGAAATAGCCAAAGAATGTAACAAGGAGTTCTTAGACCAGAGGCAATAGTTCGGCGAAGGAAGCACTGCATTAATTTTGGTCCAGTTTTCTCAAAGCTAAAATGGAACACGTTCTATGAGACAGTCATTCCAGGAACTCTGCTGAAACCTATTTTGAAAGTTTTCATTTCAGAAACAGCAAGCAGCACAAGTAACTCTGAACAGGCAGAGAACCCTGGCTATAAACTCACGACATCTACCTGTTTCCACTCGTTAATCCAATAGGCTGATTGAACCACTCCTCCTTTCTCAGGTCAAGCTACAGGTATGCCACTACTTCAGAAGCCTGACATTTGCTTAGATAACATGCTAATCAGCTCAGGACAAGCCTAGAGTAAGATTTTGTCAATTACTACACAGTAAGAAGGCACCTGCTAGCATCCATTGCCCATGTTCTTGTGATGACAGCAGATAAAAGTGGAACTGGTGAATGTGATTGTATTTGACACATATTATAGGGTCAAAGTAATTGCTGCATGAAGCTAAGGTCAGAAAATGCCCTCTTTTCATGCTCTGCTCAACTCAGTAACCCACAAGGTTATGGGTTCTTACTGCATTTCCAGGTGATCTCCTTTGGTAATGCAGTCAGAACCCATGATCTGTTCACTGCCATCATTTCTGTGGGGAAAGAGGTTACAGTAGTGCATGAATTGTGAATGCCAGCTGCTGCACAGTCTTGGCTTCCGGAATGCAGCATTTCTTGCTAAGCAGGGGATGTGAAGATGAAAAGAGATTTCTAGGGTGCTCTTTATACCACATTAAGGAGTATAAAGTTAAGCAATAGCATTCCTCAGAGTCTTATTGTTCAAATTCATTCATTGCAGAGTAAAAGAGAAAATGTTAAGACACAGGAATGTGCAGAATCATTCCAGTTTCACTTATCATCTCAGCCAATTTGTAGGTAAATAACCCTACATGAAAGAAGTCCCTGGTTCCGAGTGGGGTCTGTCGGCTATGCCCAGGTTCTTCTTTAGCAAATGAAAGCACTGCATAAAAGAATGGCCTGGGCCTGAAGGCCAGAAAATACTCTGCAAAGAAGAATAACTGTTTTTTGGGTCTCTCTGTGTGTATTCACCTCAGCTTTCTATCAGTGGCTTATAGCTCTGATAATAGGAAGTGGTGGTGTGTCAGGAGGAGAAGAAGGAGAAGTGGTACTGTATCTGGGAAGCATCTTTTGGTTCCCACAAACCCCACAAAAAACTAATTGCCTGAGTTGGGTAGGTAAGGCTGTCAGGAACTTGAGCAACTTCTCTTTCTTCTTCACTGCTGCCTGTTGCCTCCTCCTCATCTTTCAGGTACTGTGAGACTACTTGTAGGTGCATGCCAAGCGTCATGAGACAAGGCATACAAGACTATTATCTCATTTGTATTTGGCTGGACTGGAGAAAGATAGGCAGGTCAGTGGTCTTAACTGACTTTCACTCTTTCTCCACCCATGAACATGGACTACTAAAACCTGGAGCCAAACAGGAGGATGTTCTCCCTATCCTTCTTGCACACATGAACTGAATTATATTACTGAATATAGACTGTTAGGCAGCACTCACAGCTAATCAAATGCTTTCAAATTCACATTGCAGGCTATTTCTGAGCGGTGTGGATCAACGTAGTAATACTGTCAATGTATTACCAACATTGGACCAATGTTTGTTCTTTGCGAGATGAAAACACAGTTCTGAGAGATTAAACGAAAGCAACTAATTGAAGTCACACAGCTCCATCGCCCTGCTGCTTCTGCTACAAACATCGCCATGAACTCAGGGTTTGCCAGTTGTATGTAGCTATTGCAGAAGACAGAACAGCCAGCTAGGAACTTATGGCCTGCAGGGAACCTTTATCAGGGTCTTACCACTGCACATGGGCTTCTATGAAAAATCCCTCAAGCCCATAACTTTTTTCTAATGATGCTAAGATTCTGTTACTTTCTCTTCAGTACTCCCTAATTTATTGCCAGTGATTTTAAAAAGTATTAAGTGAAACTTAAATTTGAGAGCTGTGGCTCCCAAAGTCAGTAGCAACCAGATGTGAAATGTGTTTACAATCCTGATCTGCTCAGACCCTGGTTACATCTAAGGATATGCAGATTTTTATTTTATTTTTTTGCATTTGAATTCAAGTCAAATCGATACAAATGTTTAGAATCCGAATGCAACAAAAACCGATTTCAATCCAATAAATTTGAATCTATTCGTTCAAATGTTAGATTCGAATCTGAAGATATGAATGTCAACAACATTAATATTTAAAGATACAAATGTTGAGACATTTGTATGTGTTATACGTATCTGTACGTATTCCGTTTTATCCCATATGCATCCCGTTTTCATTTCATATTGTAAGTACAAATACATACAGATACATATGATATTTGTTCAGATTTGTATGTAATACATACGTATCTGTACATTTTAATCATTCAAATAAATGTTTTGGAACATTTGAAATTCATTCAAATGTTTAAATTCGAATGTGAAGACATTCTATTTGAATTCAAATGTCCATATTTTATTGAATTCAGTTGGATTTTGAATGTTTAGAACATTCATGCACATCCCTAGTTACATCAGCATTAGTTGGTAGGGTGGGATAGGTGGGATATACTATAGATAAAACTGTGGCTCAGCACCATCAATGATCAGGCACCAATGGCCACTTCCCCACTGTGTGAGCTACTACAGCTGGTTACATTTGTTAGCCTACAAACCAGTGAGCAACACCTTGGCCAAGGAAGCCCACCAACATGCAGAAAGGAAGCTCCAGGGTTTATTGGTCCAGAGTACCAACCAGTGCAGAATCCCAGAGCCTTTATAAGTTTAAGGGCTGTATTCAAGAAGAAGAAGCTCTTATCAACCTTACCCCCTTGATTATGACAGGTACTTGGAAGTAGAATAGACATAGAATTGGAAGAAACTTCTTGGGCCATCGAGTCCAACCCCCTGCTCAATGCAGGATTTTCTAAACCATCCAAGACGGATTTGTAGGCCCACCCTCTGCTTGAAGACCTCCTGTGAAGGAGAACTCACTATCTCCCGTGGCAATCTATTCCACCGACTGATCACTCTCACTGTCAGGGAGTTTTTCCTAATATCAAATCTGTATTGACTCCCTTGAAGTTTCATACCATTGTTTCTAGTCTTCCCATCTTGTGCAAGTGAGAATATGGAGAATCCCTCTGCAATGTGACAGCCCTTCAGATACTTGAAGACTGTAATCTTGTCTCCTCTCTGTCTTCTCTTCTGTAGGCTAAACATTCCTATATCCTTCAACCTTTCCTCATAGGACATGCTTTCCAGACCACTAACCATTTTGGTAGCCCTCTATGGTAAACCATTCCTGCCTACTCAAAAGCAGAAAAAGAAGGTCATACAAACCATCCTGCTATGTTTATTCTTGTGAAAACTTATTCTCGGTGAAGAATGGAGTGTGTAACTCACTGAGGCAGGGTAAACTGTGCTGCGTGCAGATTACGCCAGATAATGGGCATAAGCAACTGATGTGTTTTTCTGTTGTTTGGAGAGTAATTTCTCAAAAATGTTCTATTTTGGAAACTGGGGAATGACTTACTTCTGCCAGCATCACTTCTAAGTATACAAAAAAGCAGGAACTTCAGAAATGAGTTCAATTTTTTAGTTTTTTTAAAAAAAGTTTTAAACTATTGAGGGTTTTCAGTTCTACTATTTTACTCAAATCAAAAATAAAACTTACCAGTGCAATATGAAAATTTGACATGAGTTGCATGAGAAGTTTTATGTGCAAAATCAACCTGCATAACATCATAAATCAGACCACCACTGATTTAAAACAGCACAAAAAATTATTAGACTTTTTTTCCCCACCAGAAAACAAATGCCATTACCTGGAAACATGCATGTAGATGGCCACTAGTTGAGTTCTTTGTGATAAGCTTCTTTTGGAATTTACACATCTTACACATTGCAGGAATTCTATTCTTTTCTACCAGATCACTTATCACTATGATTAAAAACACAGTCAAAGCTCAATATAATTAACTCAATATAATTAACTCCATAAATTCCTGTCCTCAGTGGACCGTCGCTCCAGCAGATAAAAAGGACATCCATTGTATGTTCTTTCAGGAGATAAATAATCAGAGCATCAGAATGACTTTCTCTCAATAACCGTAACAACTGGACTTGCTTAAAAACTATTAAAAACATCAGATCCAGCATGTGCTACATCAGCTTAGTATGGCCAGTTCCCCATGGTTGCTATGGAAACATAAAATCTTTTTTTAAAAAAAATGCAGAAATGATATAAAAGTGCAGGGAACAAGAGCAAGTAATAAAAAATATATGCAATTACTACAGTTTCAAATAAATAAAGACAGAAATCCTTAGTTAAGTTCACACAATATATAAATTATTATCATTCATTCTCCAATATTTCTCTGCATGTTAAACCCTGAGTATAACTTTTTATTTTTCTTGTCGTTGCATATCTCCATTATATTATCAACCCAACCTTCATGTTATATAAACTCTCAAATAAATATAAATTCAACCTTGTAAATATATAATTTATTCCACCTAAATATATTTTATAATATCCCAATTTCTAATTCAATATTAAATGTTTTCACTCTTTTCCTAAACCTATCCCTTTTCTTCTGTTTTGTCAGGAGAGTCCATCCATTTACATTAAATCTCTTTATAAAACACTCCACAACATTTAAACAGAGATTTTTCCCTCCCTTTCTCCTCATTCTCTTTCCTCCTCTATATTCTTCAAACTTCTCCTCTTTCCAAGCCCCTGCCTCAGGCGCATTTTGCACTGGGCATAGGGCTTTCTCCTGCATACTGGTTCAGTTTAAAGGAGGCCACCCAGCCTCCTAGTGTGCCCTGTCCACAAAGGACAGAGAGTAGATAGGACCAGAGCACTAGGGGGTGATATACTAAACCATGGAGGCATGTGGACAGCAAGGATCTATGGTCCAGTGAGTCCTGTGTGTCACAGGGGACCCATTTTGGAATGTTCATTCCTGGTCTTTGGAGCTTTTTGAGAACCCCTGAGCTGGCTCCAAAGGTGAAGCAAGCTTTGGTGCCAGTCTAGGAGCTGAAGCAGAACAGGTTGCTCCATCCCGGGTGCAATCCATCCCAGCTTGGGATGGCTCATGTTGGCTGGACCAGTAGAACCATTCCACAGAAGGTATGTGCCAAAATTAAATGCAATTTAATAGGTCTTCTGATCTCCTTTCTTCTCCATCCTCTTCTCATGTGTATTTTCAATATATATATAAAATTTCCTATGTTTAGGGAAACATTTCAGGCTTCAAAAAAATCGCCATTATATTTAATACTGCAGATGTTTCTTCAATAAGCCTCTTTTTCAAATTCCAAGAGAGATCAAAATCAATATGCTAGTGAACACACTTGCCTCAAAAATTATCTTCTTTCCCCTGTTATAATTCTTAATCACGTGTCATATGTATTTTTCATCAATTTCTTAGAATATATATTCTTACTTTTTCTTGTTTTTTTCAAAAGGCTCTCTTTCAAATTATAATAGTTATTAGAATAAAAAAATCCTTGTAACCTTTTAAATAATTCTTCATTCTCTAAGTATGATCTCATTCTTATACCCCCAGTACAAATATTTTCAAAACTATTTCTATCAGGTGCATCCAGACAGGGCTAAAAATCGGAGTTTAATGCATATGATTTGATAAACATGTTTAACCTGTGCATTATGCACCCAATACTCTGGGTTTTAAGCATTTTTGCAGAGGAGTACTGTCTTATTCCAAGTTTTGTATTCTGCTTGGGCAAGATGCATGAGAATTAAGGAGAATTTGCATTCACCTGAGAATGCACTGAATTATCAGAATGTACTTCACACTGAGCATGAAGAGGAGGACCGAGCACATGAACGGAAGAATCTCAGTGCTGTGACCACATGAAAATGATAAAATGTAGAGTACTGGCTGTTCGTCTAGGTCGGTGATGGCCAACCTATGACACGCGTGTCACAAGTGACACACCAAGCCCTTTTGGGTGACACACATGGCCACCCTGGCACCTGGGCGTGTAGTGCTTGCTTATTCTTGAAGTGTACGAAATACCAACTTTCAGTTGAAGATTTAGCAACAAAAGTCACTAATGTAAAGAATTATTTGTTTTTGCTTTTAATAAAATACATATATCAAAAATATATCTTTTTTACTAGAGCCACAAATATCACAAAATTATAGATATTTCTAGACGTGACACAGCTCCCGAGTTAAGCTAGGTTTTCTTGCGAATTTTGACACACCGAGCTCAGAAGGTTAGCCATCACTGGTCTAGGTGTACCGCTTTCCCTTTAAAGCCAGTTTATTCTGGACTACAGTGGTACCTCGACATACAAGTGCCCTGACATACAAGTGTTTTGAGATACAAGCCGCCGAGCGAGTGATATTTTGCTTTGAGATGAGAGCAAGATTTGAGATACGAGTATGCAAATACAGTACAGTACATAACAAAAACAACTGAGGTGGTGTTTTGGGAGCTGGAATGGATTAACGGGAAAATTGCTTTGAGATACGAGCGATTTGACATAAGAGCAAGGTTACGGAACGAATTAAACTTGTATGTCAAGGTACAACTGTATCAGAAAAACACAGATTTTAAAATCTGTATCTATTCTGTAGTAACATATCAATACTCATCATAAACTTAACGTTCTAAATTATACAAAAACAAAGCCACTGTTCTGTTTCTTCTATTTTACATCAAATCATTTTTCAGTAAAATAACTTAATAGTCAGTTCTCCCAGTAAAACCAGCTCTAAGAAAAAGGGGGGAGGACTTTCTCCTTCAATGAAATTTAAACTTAGAGATGGAATTTACAGCTATGTCAGAGGGCTCCAAAGTTATTTTCAACAATTTAACGCATTTGTGATTTGCAAAACAGTCTAACAAGGAGCAGAGGGGAATAAAAAACAAGAAAGACAGCTAAAAACTATAATTATTTAATAAAACAATATTTTCTTCAATGGAATTAAAGTTTAGCCTGTAATTTACAGCTACATCCCAGTGACTTAATGTCATTTTCAATAATATAATTTGTTGATTTTCAATGAAGAGTATAGGAGAAAAAAAAACAGGAAAAACATCCAAACCCTGTAATTATCTTATAAAATATTATTTAGTTCCCATTCAAACAAAAAGCAGTCCAAAATTTGTTAGTACAAACTTTATTACTTCAGCTAAGATTTAACTGTTTTCTTTTCCTTCCAATTAGGTAAAAAAAGGGTTACTCATTTCTACTTACTCAAGGATTTCAAGGCAAAAAGAAGGCATGGCTTAGATAAGAAAGATAAAAAGCATATAAGACAGGCAGGTCTTTATTATTATTAGTTACCTTGCCCTATCAATTAACTTCAGCTATCTTCCAAACCAGTAGAACGATGCCAATGGAAAAATCTTGATCATTGTTTGAAAAACAAAAGAATTTTGTTATTTATGTCTCCTACACCTCTCCTGAACTCCAGACATTAAGAAGAGGTACAAAACCTTTGTCACATCAAAGTGCCATATTGCCAAAAAATTGGAGACAGGAAATCTTTAGCTCATTCAAGTGTATTCATGACACTTGCCTTGTCTTATGAATTAACACAGATGGTATCTATCACTTGAGGAGCTGAACATGACAGACTAAGAATTCTGCTGAGCAATTTTGAGTGGCTAGACATGAACTAAATTCCTATCCTGCTCTTGGCCTCTAATACCAAGAACATAATGGTTGGGGAATTAGAAATAAAATAATTTCTGTATACCAAGTCATCTTCACAGACAATTTAAATTCCACCTGACATCAACTCTCTCTTTCTTAACTGTGTCCAACCTGAACTCATATTGGCAGAGACATTTAATCTAGTCAGATATCAGTGATGAAAACAATGGCATGATCTTTATACAGAAAAAAAAATCAGTGATGACATATTCATTTTTGAAGAGGGAAAATAGAATGAATAAATGCCTTTATTGTTGTGATTTAAGCTTTGGGAACCACCAACCTAACAAATAACACATTGGTATCTAAGGAAGTTGAACTTAATGTGAGCTTAAGAATGCATGTCCATATCAAGATTAAACTTATCTTGTAAAATCCAACTAATAAAAAAGGAAGACTGGCCCACAGTTGACCCAAATTGCTTGTCATGTCTCAGAAGGTTTGCAACATGTACTTACAGATTTATCTGAGTTGAAACATAGATTTATGAAGCTCTTTATCATGTTGCTCTTTATCAACTAGATGTTGCAATTGTCCTTCCATGACTGATCTCTACCAAGCAATTTGTACATAAATCTCTTGTAAAGAGAGAATTACTTTAATCTGGTCTAAAAGAACCAAATGCAGATGGTTTGTCTGGAAAGAACAGACAGAAGCTGTGTAATCATGATCTAGTGGCTTACAAATTCTGCTATTGCATATTATATAAGCTAAATCAAAATGAAAGAAAAAGCAAAGAAACTGGGCAGGACAGATAAATAACAATGATTACTTTAAGCTGGAACAAAACAATATCCATAAAGCACATAGTTTAAGATTAAAATACCATTTAGTGAACTGGTTATAAAAATCAAACACTAACTTTAATCTCTTTTTATATTTTGAAAGGAACTAAGGGCCTTTCTGCACTGCCTTGACATGATCCAAACCTGTTGGTCTCAATCAGCAAGGCCTGCTGGTTGAGACTGTGGCAAAGCATAGTTTGGAACAGTTTTGGATGTACAAGCTTCAGGGCTGGACTCTGAAGGGCTAGGAACAAGCCCCCAAGGAACCCATTTTAGCAGCACCAAATTGGGTCCCCTGGAAATCCTTCTATATGCCTAGACTATGCCAAGGTGGTTCACTGGAAGACCCTTAAGTTGAGGTCTACTAGTGATGCAGAGCAAGACCCTCTTAATCTGGATCATGCCCCATCCTGCCTGGACAGGGATTCCCATTATTTCATACTAACATGTGGAAGGGAGACCCTTAGAGCACTTGCTGGTAAGGAATAGCAGCAAATGCAGGAAGGCCTTAAGGCCTGAAAGTTCTCATGGACAGTATCAAGCTAAATAGATAGTAAATGGAATTGAGGTCTGCTAGTATCTCCGAACAGTAGAATACTGCATTTTCTAAAAAGAATAATTCCATTTAGGCTGCACTGACACAGCTTTATTACAGTGAAAGAAATATGCACACATCACCAGAGGGCCACGTGCATGTTTATGCCTGCTTCCCGTGCTTCATCTTGGATACACAAGAAAGGCATGGGAGGGGACAGTGTGGGATTATGGAGTCTTGGAGAATCTTGACAGTGCTTATTCCTTGCTGTGATGGACTGGCCATCATTTGACATCAAACAACAGCACAGCTATCATGCAACAGGCTGAAATGACCAATTGCTCAGCATGATATGCTGCGGACAGAAGCTGTGCTGCCTTGAGGTAGGTCTAGATGCAGCCCATGGTGTGTCTAGTCTGAAATTCTGGGAAGTGTGAAGTTGGCCTCCTTGCACATGCATGGCCACTTGGGACCCCCGCAAGATCAGTGTCCAGACAAGTAAGTCCATGTCTCTATAGCAGGAAAAAGTGGGCGGAGAGTCCTTTTCCCAGTATGGCATTATCACTGGATATTGCTCCAATATCTCAGAGCTATGTTGGGATTGCCACAGACACATCTGGCAATCCCAGCATAGCCCCAAGATACTACCAGGTTTTACATCCTGTCTGGAGGCAGCCTATGTCTCACTTCAACTTCATGAAAAAAGAGAATAATAAGGCCTCTTTGAACTATTTCATGGAACACTGGTCAGCCAGTAAGAATAACGAGTATTTTGGGCCTGTTGATTTTTAATCTGCTAAGCAAAGCACACTCCCTCCCACCACAGCTAAGGCCTTCTACTCACCCCATCTCTGAACTGCTATCTTCAGTCAACTCTGCAACATTTAATAACTGTTTCCAAATGTTGCATGACCTGCACTTTAAAAAAACTGATTAGAGCATTACATGTTATATGTGTCAAGACCAGCACTCTTAAGTATGAGTCCTGGATAACTGCCTACTTTATCATTATGGTTGGACTGACTCTGATTATCAAACACATAGCTTTTCCAGCAGGCAGTCAAGTCAGCATGGCAGCTGTTCACTTATTAATTTTTAAAAAGTTATGCCCTATTTTCCATTAAAAATATAATCTCGAAGAGGTTAACAAACATCATTAGAAGCAGGTAAAATGTCAATTATAAAACAACATTATTAAAATAAGAAGAAGGAAGAGAAAACATTCATGCTGGGAAGGGCAAGCTAAAACGAATAAGTTTTCGGTGGGCATAGTGCTCCATGGATATCGGAGAAGCAGCAGTGTTGGCTTTTCTATCCCACTTTTCTCACCCATTTAAGGACACTCAGAGTTGGCTGACAAAGCTTTCTGTTCTTCTCCCCACAACAGACACCAAGTGAGGCATATGGGGATGAGAGAGCTCAGAAGAGAGCTGTGACTAGCCCAAGGTCACCCAGCTGGCTTCATAGGGGAGGGCAGAATCAAACCCAGTATTCCCAGATAAGAGTCCAGCTCCCTAACCATTAGACCAAACTTCTTCTTCTTCTTTCAAGGAATAAAGGAATGATTTGTTTCAGGGTCTTTATACAATTCAAAGCAGAAGAGGAAACTGTTTACAGAGAAGCCAGGTCACAATGTGGCATATTCAGTAATTCATGCTATTCACAGCAGAACCTCACCTGAAGATCTTAATGATCTCAGAGTTCTATACCAAGAAAGGTGATCTTCTAAGTAAACTTGTCCCAAGTTTTAAAAGGCCTTTTACGCCAAAGATGAAATAAATCGGAATCGGTAAGTGAACCCTGAACCTGGCACAGCAGTTAACTCCTTCTCTCTTGCATTTTCCAAAGCGACCTATGTTTGACCCAAAAGATCAAGACATTTCAGCTGCTACCATTTGGATGACATTTCCCTTGAGTGTACCAGCATTCTATATCTGACTCACTCCTCAAATTGACAAGTCAGGCTATAGTTTTTACTTCAGCTGTTTCTTGCATTTAAAAAATCACAGTGGATTCAGTAAGAAACAAAAAAAAAATCACTTGTTCATACTCTTAAGTTTATGTAAAATTTCTAATCTTTCGCCCTTTGAATTTAGGATTTTTTCCAATCTGCTTGGGTCCGCTTATGCTCTCAATGCTTCCTCAATGCTATCAGACTCATTCTATGATATATTCTCATTTCATTATGAGTGTCTGTCAGTTGTAGTTTAATCTCCCCCAAACATTTCCCTATCCTTTTTGAAACCAAGGGCATTCTTGAGAGGTGCAAGATAGCTGTCCTAGCCCGTGCTAGGCAGGTCCAGCCCATGCCAGACTAGTCCTAGGGAGATAAATGGCCCTCCAAACATCTGGCAGCCCAGAATGGCCCAGCTTTGATTGCTGGCTTCAAACATTGTCATTGTATGGGAGTTGTTTTAGACTCCTCACATACACATATCATTGACAGGACTACTGGTTTGGTTTAACTGGTAGTGAATTGCAGCTGATCCCAAGGAGAGGAAACATTTGACTCATCCTGTTACAAAGTTTCTTTATTGAAATTTACAAGGCACACAAGAAATAATTGCATTACATAATAAGGAACAAAAAAGGAAAGGATATGGTAAGAAAGAAAAGCAAGCAGGAAAATACCACTGTGGGTATCTCCACAAGAAGGTCTTTTAAAAGAGTTTGGGGAAAGAAGATCATGGTTGAAATATGAGGACATTTTATATAAAAGAGATGATATCAATGAATATGAAATTAAGATAAGAGACCAGTTAAATTTAGAAGGAAAAAACATACAGTGGTTTGCATATGGGCAACTTGCAGATATCTTTAGAAAAGATAAACAGAATAGAAACTTTGAGTGGGAGAAGCAAGACTGGGAGGAAAAACTGATCAAAGCAGAAAGGGGGATGATAGGTTTGATGCAGAAAGTCTTATTACAAACTGAAATGGAACACGAACAGGTTAAAGATTGTATGATTACATGGGCAAGAAACTTTGGATATAATATCCAAATGGACCAATGGGAGAGATTGTGGCTAAAAGATATGAAATTTACAGACTGTATGTCACTGAAAGAGAATGTATGTATAGATGGTATTTAACACCACATAAGTTGGGAAAAATGTATCAAAA
>MTQE01000390.1:5380896-5399224 GCA_014337955.1 Aspidoscelis marmoratus
CAATACAACAAGTAAAAAATCAATCTCAATAAATAATCATCACATCAAAGCCTATGAAGCTGGGCCAAAAGACAAAGCAGTGTATTTTGTTTCATTACTACTCAGAAAAATACAACTAGGCTCATGGCACTGTTCTTCTCAAGGTGGAGCAGGAGATATTGTTACTCCCTAAATAGAGGTGAGGATAGGGCACATTTTTGTCCAGTATTCTTTCCAATCAGCATGGACAGAAGGGAAGAGCAAAGCCAGACAACAACGGCAACACACTGACTTTTACCCTGTCCCACCGCACCTTCCCTGGAGCGTATCAGATTAGTCTAGTTCTGCAGCAAGGTTCCATGTCCTTTCATGGCACACACAACCGTTTACAGATACAAATACAGTTTATCAAGCTGGCCCTGTAGAAAGAAGAGCAGTTTTTCTTAAAGTGAGCCAAACTCTGGACTTCCCTAAAGTCTACACAAAAGAAAAATGGGTCAACACCACACCAACAGTAATCAAGCCCTATTTGTTGCCCTTGTATGGACCACTTCACATATTCTTCCATGCATCTGATAAAAGTGCCACAGGACTCTTGCTTGTTTTTGCAACTTGTGTTTGCAGAATCCTCACACAGAGAGAACAGTCTTAAGTGGGGAATAGCTGCTGAGAAGCACCCTAGTCTGAAGTCCCTTCAGGCTACGTTTCTACAGTGATGCAGTCCTTTCTGTTATTTAAATGGGTGCCTATGGCTTACTAGCAATTACATCTCTTCTTTCTTCCGATGCACAAGCTTTTAATTCAGCCGAATGAGAAGTTTAAAACATCATAAATTCCTTTCGGTACACCAGAAATGCTCCTTTTCTATATACATTGTTTTTAAATTGTTCCCATTTGTCCTAAACTATACCATTAAAAATCTATTTGAATGCGTTCTGTGAATCCTTAAAATTCTAATTAAAGAATAATAAACTATTCTTTATTCTGACCCATAATGTAATTAGTGTATTCCTCTCTTCTTTTTTCAATGCGAGGAAGACAACATAAGTAAAATGTCTTATTCAATGCTGAATAAGGTGGTGGGGGGGGAGTGGGGCGCTTCTAAGGCCATTTGCTGGGATTCAAGAGCAGGAATACGTTTGTCCTTGTCTCTGCTTGAGATGCCCATGAGTATTTGGTGGGCCACTGTGTGCGATGGGATGCTGGACTAGATGGACTGTGGCCTGATCCAGCAGGGCTTCGCTTATGTTCTTATGAATGAGTAAATTTTGACATCCCTAGAACTGTAATATATTTAGTAAAGCTGTATGTTTTGTTTTCAGTTACTGTTCCAAGAATTCCTACAGATATGCTCTCGGTACAGCAAAAGAGCATCAGAGTCCTCAGGGTACATACGTTTTCCCCCCTAAAGATCACAAAATACACGGAGAAAAAGAAAGCCAAAAGGGATCAGAGGCCGAATTAGAGAACTTTATGCTGTCACAAATATTAATATGTTTTCAATCAAACATGTTTACAAATGTATCCTTGACTATACAACACAAGACAAATTTTATATATGTTATATACTGATTGAACAATGTACTGCTTTTCAGCTTCAAAGTGCAACATCAAAAATGCAAGGGATCTAGAATAAAGAAAATTGCAAATCTGTCCTTCTCATCCCATTGATGTTTCTGTCATTTGGCAGCTTTAGATATGTCTCCACTTACCAAAAAAGGCACATGGGAACATGTCTTCTGATGCCGCATATCAACTCGTAGTGGCAACAAGAACCTTGTGCAAGCACACTACCCCATTTTCTAGCATGATTGTCATCCAGGGCACCATTTGGGGAGGGCACCTCAAAAGAAGTGCTTCAGATCACCACTCTGTCTGACACTTCCACATTCCAAAATGGAGAAGAAGAGGTCAATTTTGGAAGGTTTTCACCCAAGCAACCACAAAGAGTCCATCTGCTCTCTCAAGTGAAGACTTGGCCTTCATGGGGTAGGCAAGGTGACCTACTATCTCAACACACATTTAGCATCATCTGCTATCTCTGTGAGTGAGTGAAGATCTGAACTACCTAATATTTTCTCACATGAAAACCATCAATTCTTCTCAGCAACATATTGGAAATATTATTTATAATTTACTTCTGAATCATTGCTGCATATCACATATATTTATTAACAACAATACACTTACTCTTGTTTGCTATTTTCAGTTGCAAATCTTCTCTTTTTTAATCTTTTGCTTGAAATTTTATAACACTGTAAATTATTTACAGATTTGCCCCAAACCATGCACAATTATAAAGTCAGCTCTGATAGGAGGCTGAAAGACTATCAACTTTTTTAAAAAAATAATTTCATTATTTTCATTGTTCTATAGTCCTTTATAATGGATTTATATTTATTTATTTTTCTATTTTTGCAAACGGGGATGTGGCTAAATCACTTCATTGTGAACCAAATGCAGCGTGATTTGAGTAGTTCTTACAGAAATAGTTCACATTCATTGATGCAGAACAGGGCTTAGGCATCTGCAGTGTGTAACACCTTAACATACAGTTGCTGCTATAAAGCACCCTCAGTGCAGATGACTCTGTTGTTGATTTGGATCTAGTAAATCCAGATTCACTAATATGGATTAAGCAATGTAAATGCAGAAAGGGCCTAGGTTGGCCATCGCAGATGCCTAGATAGGAGAAAGTCTAAGGCAGCTTATGCAGAGTCAGTTTAGGGAATGGTCCATTTGGATCTTCTGGGGAACTCACTGGCCACATGACCCAGCTGGTTGGATACTCCTGAAACATGAAAAATGTGCCCAAGAGAGGTCCAAAGAGAAGACTTGCTGCACTCCTGGGCCATGATTCACCAAATGGAGTGGCTATGGCAGCTGGAGTAGTCCATGTGACATGCAGAATCTTGTGCCATTTTGCTAAGCTCCAGAAACAGCCCACTTGCAAGACTGTTTTTAGATTAAGTTAATTTAAGCCAGGCTAGATGCATGACAATGTGAGTAGCTAGTGTCATACACTGCCTCACCCTATTCTATCCTTGGACCATATCATTTGGTTTGGGGCAGGAAGAGCCTCAACATTTTGGAGGAGTTGCATCAGTCTACTTATGCTGAACCTTCGTATTTTTGATTGTATAATCTGATTATCCTCCAGATATCTATTCCAGTTTTCTAATCTTGCCTCTCAGTTTGCTCTTTAGTGCTGATTGCTTCTCCCTTTCATTTATATCATATTGTAATTTTTGACTCCAGCTTCTGAAAACTCATGTCATTGTATGACAGAGCATAATTGAGCTCTTATAGATGTAAATGCAATGGGGTGTATGCAACCCTTTATTTTCCAGAGACTTTAAACTTCTTTCTAGTAATCTGTGCTGCTCTTTGAGTAAATGTGAAAACTGAGTTTAAATAATCATTACATTTTTCATATGAGCCGAAGGAAGATTTAATTAGATCTCAGGTTTTGTCTCATTTCAATGTAGAGGTAGAGAATGCCTGAAGTAATGACATTCATTTTTAGTTGGATTTTGGCAGATAAATTATTAATGCTTGGAAGAGAATTAAAACATCATACATAAAATTTTATAACTTTCTCTTGGTTTGGGCACTTCAATATGTACAAGGAATGGGCTATAAACAAACATAAAGCTTACCTTTGCCTGAAGATCATAAATACCAGGCACATTATTTATTTATTTCTTAAAGGAAATGGGACATATACAGTACTTGTATCCAATGCAACACTGTTGAATATTTGCAAAAATTGCACATGATTATGCTTCCTTGTGGTACCTCCACAGCAGTGGTTCTCAACCTGGGGGTCGGGACCCCTTTGGGGGTCAAACTACCCTTTCAGAGGGGTCGCGACAAGTCTCCTGCCACCCTTCCCTCCCACCTCTCTGCTGCTCTGCCCCCATGGTTGGGGGTCTCCACAACATGAGGAACTCCATTAAGGGGTCACGGCAGTAGGAAGGTTGAGAACCGCTGCTCTACAGTAATGTGCAGAAACTGCCCCACCATAAAGTGCTTTAATAGCAGAGTAAGGGGAAGAACTCCCACACCTCTTTGTTTCACTCTCCCCTCACAACTGCAGCCTTATCACAGCTCAAGAGGATTTAACTGTCCACAGCCTGCCTGTAGATAGGAAAGTCCATGAGTCCATTTTCTTTGTTCGATGACAAGACGAAAGCTGGGATTTGCCCTCACGTAAAGATAGCAACAGGGAAATTCCTGGGTTTGATCTTGACCCTGGAGGAAGAGGCAGTGTGCAGACAACACATGATTGCATTTAAAATAGTGTTACTTGTGCACTACTATCCTTAATGCACAGGAAGTGGAAGCCTTTGCTTGTAGCCCTGCATTCCCATGTGTACAGATGTTTGCCTGCATTGCAGCACAAGAAGGTTTTTTTCCCCCCACTTATCTCCCTTAATCCAGATTTAGGATGATTTGGATTTAAGAAATGGGTCCTTCAACAAATCCGGATTCAGAAGATCTGGATTCTGGCAAGTACTCAATGCATCTCCACGGGCAGTGTATTGACCATTAGAAATGGAGGCATGCTCACAGTGGGAATGCCGGAGCACCCATGTGGAATGCCCATCTGTCCCCAAGCAGAAGATGTGAAGGTGGCGTGGAGTGAGTGGATGCTGCGTATGACAGTCAAGCAACATTTCCAGGGGCGGCAACAGGCAGATTTTCAAATTCGATTGATTTCAGATCGAATATCTCAAAATAAGTCAGATAATGAACCTGTTTGGGCTTAATTCTGAATATGTATAGAACTGTTTGCCAATGTCATAGCACCATTCCTAGGTGTTAAGTTAGCAGATCTTTAGCACTACAGCATTTTGTGAGCAGAAATAATTTTAGGTATATAGGAGGTAGTTGTTTTGATAACATTCTAGCCAATGAGATGGAACCTACTGTCTAGGCTGAACCGCCAAATATCTGTACTAAATTCATCTCATGCCTCATAGCTTTATAAACCTATACATAAGGAGCATATATAATGAATATTATTATCTGAATTACACTGAACTATGTACTTATGTCCATGAGAAGCTATATCATATTTTCATATGCTTCCTAGAGGAATATCTAATGCTACATAGCTGTGAGGCATCAATGAACACAAATGGATTCATTTTAAAAAAATCAAATCTACTTAATGTACTTAGCTCTCCAGTGTCATCTGTGGAAGATTATTTTTCCCTTTAGAGTAAAGCAATACAGCCTACAATATTCTGCCTACCTCTTAAAGTTTTTTTTTTTTTAAGAAAAATGAAGCAGCCATGAAGTCAACCTACAGGACCCAAACCTAAAACCTAAGTTCTATTCTCGACGATTGATGTGTCTTTCAAACTGAAAGGGAGTAATTAATCAGCTGCCTCTGTTCAAGATGTTGTGGGTGTTTTTTCATCAAAATAAATGTTATGCATGCAAACTGTTCTTGCACAACAGGATGGTCCCTTCTGCACAGTGCAAGTAGTCTTGTGGCACGCTGTGTCAAAATACATAACCCACAGTGGACTTCCAAAGGGACAAAGGCCTTTTCCACACTTGGCCTTATTCTGGAATATCTCTTGGGATAAGTGTCTGCTGCTCACATGCTAATACAGACTATGCCAGGTTTGCTATAGTCTGCACAAGCATGCAGACAGCAGGCCTCTATTCCAGGATATATTCCAGAATGATGCCAAGTGGAGAAAGGTCCTAAGTTTCCACAATGGGCCAGGCTGCTGGTGACCCAAAAGTGTTGTCTGACCATAGCTCAAAGTTACTGGCTACGTCCGTTTTGTTCAGGCACCGTGTTCTAAGTGTCCAGCAAAATCGCACTGGGGTACCTGCTCAGCTGAACTCACTCTTCTGCTATCTGCACACAAACAGTTGATCTGGTATACCAAGCAGAACAGTGAAATGGGCTACACTGCTATTTTTGCACTTTTGCAATTATTATTATTGCCACTTTTGCACGTTTTGTAATTATTAATATTTATTATTATTTCGCTTTTCTATGCTGCTTTTCTCACCCTCTTAAGGGGGCTCAAAGCGACTGACAAAGCTTTCTATTCTCCACACAACAGAACATCCTGTGAGGTAGATGGGGCTGTGACTAGCCCAAGGCCACTCAACTGGCTTTATGTAGGAGGGCGGAATCGAACCCAGTATTCCCAGATAAGAGTCTGGCTCCCTAACCACTAGACCAAACTGACTCTAGATATGGAGACAGGGTTCCACTGGGAGGCATAGGCCCTTGGTAAACTGATCTTCAGTGTTCATGAGCAGTTCCAGCATGTCTGCTGGGTTGGTCTATAGGTCCAGTGTGAAAAGGCCTTATATAGTTAACATGGCTAAAATCTTCAGGGGACAATATTTTTATTCTAGAGCTTTACTTGCTGAGCATGCAGGGAGAGAAGCCCTGTTTTTTGCATTACCGTATTTTGCGGCATATAAGATGACTGGGCGTATAAGACGACCTCCAACTTTCCAGTTAAAATATAGAGTTTGGGATATACTCACCGTATAAGAAGACGGCACCCGGCATATAAGACGACCCCTGACTTTTGAGAAGATTTTCATGGGTTAAAAAGTAGTCTTATATGCCAGAAAATACAGTAATTACCATAACATCTCTCTATATAGAGAAAGATTAGGGGCTATTTCACCTTATTTCTCTTTGTGCACTGATAGATATAATTGTGTGTACTGAAATGATAGCAGTGTCATATTTAAACACACAAATTATCAAATTTCGGCTATGGATGGGTAATGTTCCACAAAGTTCTCAGGCTGACCTAACTTTGGGGGCCAGTATAAAATTACAGCATCTTTTGGAAACCCTTGGAGAAAGCCAGGGATATAAATATAATAAACAGTTGCAAAGCTGCCTAATTAAACTTAAACAAAGAAAAAAGCAGCTACCAGAAACTGTATTTATTTTACTACACATTTGCCCACTCTTTCCTCAAGCAATTCATTGCTGTTTCGGCAGTCTATGGTCTATAGATAGTCTTCCTTCCTTGAAGTGAGAAGGATAACTTTCTTTACTTCAAGCAGTAAATTTGTATTATGTAAGAACCTAAGATGCCTAGAACACATGTTGCATAAAAGTAGTTTGCTTCTATCTGTTGAGAACAGGCACACAAAACTGGAAGGGATTTATTCTCCTGGAGGGAGAAGGGAGCAAAATCACTGCCCACATCTACACGAAGAATTTAACTTAAGAAATCACTATATATTCCCCTATATAGGTCAAACTGGGCCACACTGCAATACATCCACCAATGTGCCAGTCTGGATCCATGAGTTCTTGCAATAGGTCACTGTTGGATAATCCGGTAACATATATACATGCCAGCAGTGCTTCAGAAACTGCATGCCAAGACATACATGCCAATGTGCCACTTTGAGCCAATAAAAATGTCACCATTTTTCTTAGGGTGCTTCTGCATTTGCCGCCAAAAAACAGATCTAATAAAATCCATTTTTCGGCGAGCAGTCCTCCAGATAACTGTCCCAATCTTCGGAGGCCCTGTGCGTCCACACACATGCGGGGAGGCCGGATCGGGCGGCTGGATTGCCTGGGTGCTGCGCAGAAGCCACAGCACCCATGGCTGAAGGCAGCTGGCTCCTGCGCCACTGACGCTGCCCCCCGCGCTGCTGACGCCACCCCTGGAGCTGTGGAACTGGAGCAGTCAGCAGCCAGTCACTGTGTGTTTCCGGCAGCATATGGTGGCCATTGGCACATCAGGCCCTCGCCTCTCCGTGTGCGGAAGCATCCTGCCTCTGACCGGATCAAAGCAAAGGGCCTGAGGGTAGACCTAATTTTTGAGGTCTTCCCAGAGGCCAGATCTTTCGGCAGCGAGACCCCATTAAGGATGGGTCTCCTGCCCCAGAGTGTGGAAGCATGAAGGTAAGTTTTTATGTGTTCTGTATGTATCTTGTATGTATCCTTATATGTGATTTAAGGCCCTGTGCGGAAGCACCCTTTACCTCTCTGATAACAGTCTCCTCTCTCTCTCTGCCTCCCTCATTTCCATTCTGGTTCCGTTTGAGGATGAAGAATGAAACTGGGAGAAAGGGGAATCTTCCCCCACCTTCCTTGCCACTGATGCCTCTACACCAGTGATGGCCAACCTACGACACATGTGTCACAGGTGACACGCCAAGCCTTACTGGGTGACACACATGGTCACCCTGGCACATGGGCGTGTAGTGCTTGCTTGTTCTTGAAGTGTATGAAATACCAACTTTCAATTGAAGATTCAGCAAATGTAAAGAATTATTTGTTTTTGCTTTTAATAAAATACATATATCCAAAAATATAACGTTTTTACTAGAGCTACAAATTTCACAAAATTATGGATATTTCTAGATGTGACACAGCACCCAAGTTAATCTAGGTTTTCTTCGAATTTTGACACACAGAGCTGAAAAGGTTCGCCATCACTGCTCTACACAATGAATCCCCCTACTGAAGTGGCCTTGGAGTAATCCACACTGGATTAAAAACTGTGCTTCGATTGGGGGTTGGGAGGCTTGGAGGCTGGTAGGGGGCAGAAGTGTTTGTCCATCCTGTTCCATGTTAACCGAGAGGGGTTAAGCACCTATAAGGATGGTGACTAAGACCAGCATTCAGGATTAAAGGAGTTGCAATGCAAGATGTAAGTCATAGAGTGGAGAGGGTGGAGGGAGGAAGATACCTATCAGTCAACTTATGTGTCATCTCTTACTAAAGTTTGTAAGCTTGAGGGCCAAAGTATGCATTTCGGAAGGACCTTTTCAGGCCTTTAAAATGGATTAACGCACCTGTGAGCCAGTTTGGTATTGCAGTTAGAGCACTGGACTCTTATCTGGGAATCACTGGGTTTGATTCCGCACTCCTCCATGAAGCCAGCTGGGTGACCTTGGGCTAGTCACAGATCTCTACTGAGCACTCATAACCCCACCTACCTCACAGGGTGTTCTGTTGTGGGGAGAAGAACAGAAAGCTTTGTCAGCCACTTTGAGTTCCCTTAAATGGGTGAGAAAAGTGGGGTAGAAAAACTAACTGTTCTTCCTCTTCCTCCTCCTGCACAAATACGAATTTCCTTGCATTCAGTTTGAAATGAATCGAACGCCCCCAAAATTTGTGCAGATCCCTAATAATGTAGATATTATATAATTAGCCTACCAGCTGTGTCTGTCCACATACAAGTGGGATTTATGTACAGGTGCCATAAAACATCCGTACATTAACATTCGTATGAATATGAATGTTTCAGAACTTGCCTATGAATAATTGATACATTCATGAAACTAGATATGTATTGGATACATATCAATACGTATGCATTCATATCTGATACATACATATAGGATCCATATCCACGATCCATATCCAGGATCTGTTTCCTGGATCTGTATCCAGGATCCGTATCCAGGATCCTTATACATTCGTATCGGATATTCATACAAATACATTTGTATTGAATACAGTCCTACCACATTCAAAGGGGATCTATTCGAATGAATACAAATTTTCCAACATTCAATCTGTTACGAATGAAATGCCAAAAAAACCCATTTGTGCACATCCCTTGTTGATAAGTTTTAAGAATTAATACTGAAAGTTTCTTTTGCCACATAAGGTAACTCCCTTGCTTTCTGTTTAAAATACTTTGCTGTGCTTTTAGGAAATGTAAGAAAGAGTGCAATCTAAAGCCATTTTCTCACCAGTTTTTCTTTCTTTGTTTAATTTCTCCAAAGCTTTTGCTGGAATTTAACTACATTTATTTTCCTGGTAAAAGTGCTTTGTATGTCAATTACACTGAGCAATGATCATGATGCAATAGTTGATTTATTTTCCATTAGTTGGAGAAAATGTGTGTGTGTGTGTGTGTGTGTTTCATTCATGCTAGGAATAATTACAGAAATGTTACTATAGGTGAAGTTTCTTTGCTCTTTCAGTATCCAGCAATTACAATTCATTTAGTGCTATTTTTCTCTGCATCTTTTCTGTATTCCTGTTCTACTGCTCCGACATCACTAAACAGAATGTTCCCTTTCCACCAGCTCTGAATCAGCTACAGTATATTGGGTTATAAATGGCTTTGAACGTTTGTCCCTTGAAATAACACTTTTATAGACATAAGGATCACTAATTCCTGCCATGTGCTGAGGGATGTTAAGGAGATTAAAACCCAACAAATATCTCTAATAAAACAAGCTCTGCTACCAAAATGCATTGATCCAGCGACATGTTCTGGGAAAAACATACAAGGTCATTCTTTGGCATCCCTGTGGAGGGAGTTATTAATCTTAACACACACATCAATTAAACAGATTATGTACCAAGAAGGACAGAAGAGGGACAGCTTCTGAATAAGAATCTCTCTAGTTGTTGACATATAGCTAAGTAAAGACTAAGAAGTATTGACGATTCCACAGCTGTCTATGCAAAATGTGCTCTGGTGCTATAAAATTTTTTCCAAGGCTGCCTTCCCCCAGAAAACTGAAAGAGGAAGGAAGGGGCACCAAAGCAGGAAATTAAGAAAATGAAACGCAAAGGTTTGTGTACTATTTACAGCTTTGCCTTGCTTATGACAAAGCAGTAGAGAAGTGCCATACCAAATCCTGGGAGGTCTGGTTCATGAGTGGTTGGTTCAGGTTTAGTTTGTCCGGTCACCAATTGGAATTGAGCTGCCCTCCCAGCTCTCGTTGCCTGTTCTTGCTGTCCTGTCTGGATTGGCAGGAAGATTCAAATTTTCTTAATACTGCACAGGGAATGCTGTTATATCAGCATTAAGTAAATCCACAGTAGCATAGCTATAATGTGATGCCACTACAAAGTATTGGCTGTTGTGTGTGATGGCTCGATCTTGGTTGCGCATTCCGATGTGCAGTATTAAGAAGTCTGGACACACCTCTATTGTTCTCCAGTGCACAAAGGTCAACCAGTGGCACAGCATCTGGAAAGCAGGCTATGTGGTACTTCAGGACTTCATGGCTAGCAGCAGTAGGGCAGACAGGGCCAGTCATGGCACAAAGGGAGAAGAGGGAGTGTGAGGCAAGATGAGGGGAGGCCACAGTGCAAGCACAGAAGGTAGGAGACCATGGGTGTTTTTCCACTGTCACTAAAAGTACCCATTAAGTACCCATTAATGGGTACGTAATGGCATTTTTATACCCATTACTGGGTACTTAATGGGTACTTCTAGTGACAGTGGAAAAACACCCCATGATGACGTTGAAGAAAAGGGGATCAAGTCGGTAACGAGTTCAGCAAGCCCCTGAGAGGTTTGCTTTGCTCTTGGACCAAATCCTAAACTTTAAGATGGGTTTGGCTCAACAGCAAAAGGAAAACTAACCATCAAGGAATGTTCATATCGCATCAGTTCTTCAAGATCCAGTGTTGGCATCTCTCTTTTCAGCAGGCCTCAGTTATAATAAGACAGCAATTCTACACAAAACTCCCATTGTAATATTCTAGGCTGCAAAACTGAGCTCCACTCATTCCACTAGGAGTGAAGCTAAACTAGTAGAGAAGAGGGATACTATTTGCTAAGGGGAAATTATATATTTTTTTGTTTTCTCTTATACTCTTGTTCCTTGGCCTTCCATTTTAAATGAAAAGAGAAAGAAAAGCTCCAGAAGAAGAGGCAAGAGCAGGACTTCCCTTCCCAGTCCTGCCAGTCAAGCAGGGCAAACATGCTCTCAGAGCAGCATTACTGCATGCCTTAAATGCTAGGGGAATCCTCTGAAGAAAGGTTCTCCCCAACAGGATGGCATCTGCACATACATTCAGTGCATAGTAGTCTGAGGTCACTTCTTTTGAAAGAAGCAACTTGAAACATCATGAACTGCCTTCATGACGGTTTTCAGCCCTTTTGAAGGATACTTCCACATTATTTTGATGCAACAATTGGAAGGCAAGCGCAATGCAGGCCACCTATCCCATGGTCAGTTAAAATATGCAGGAGAAGCTTCCTGGGTTGCAATGTCAGGTGTTCTTGGCCAGGCCCCAGGGTGTGGAATGATCTGTCTTCAGAGATACACTGGGCTCAATCATTGTATACATTTAGATGTACAACAAAGAAGACAGACAGACAGACAGGCAGACAGACAGACAGACAGACAGACAGACAGACAGACAGACAGATATAGATAGATAGATAGATAGATAGATAGATAGATAGATAGATAGATAGATAGATAGATAGATAGATAGATAGATACTGTATTTTCTGGCGTATAAGACTACTTTTTAACCCTGGAAAATCTTCTCAAAAGTTGGGGGTCGTCTTATACGCTGGGTGTCATCTTCTTATACGGTGAGTATATCCCAAACTCTATATTTTAAATGGAAAGTTGGGGGTCGTCTTATACGCCCAGTCGTCTTATACGCCAGAAAATATGGTAGATAGATAGATAGATTAGACAGACAGACAGACAGACAGACAGAGAAGATAGACAGATGATAGACAGACAGATGAAAGAGAGAGAATATTAATGTATTCTCAAAATTATCAAATATAAAACTAAAACAATTTATCTGAATGCATCCAATGAAAATAAACAGCCAGACATGGATGTTGCGGTGTGTAAAGCTATGCATTTGCTTATTTTTTAGGATCCATTGTCCCTGGAACCCTAGCCCTTGAAACATCTCACCTCAACTCAAGATGATTTGCCTGAACAAAAAGTTTATGGAATCTCTCAGAGAAGATTTGCTTTAATTATTTGAAAGTTTTAAATTTCCCCTTAATCCCTCCATCTGGCCTGGAAAAAGGGATACTAGAAGCCTAAGCACCCTCTCTAAAAATAATTATTGGAAACCCAGCACATTGCCTTCAAAGATTGTTTTGTTCTGCCCTGCCCTTGTGCTCTGGACATGACTTAGGAGTGACAGGGACGGGGGCCAGTCACTGGCAGGGGTGCCTGAGATGAAGTCAGGTATATCCACACTGCTGCCAGGGTTTAGATGGGACAGATGGCACCCCCAGCTTCCCAATGAAGACATGCAAAGTGGATCCGGGCGCTTGGACTGCTCCAGACAAGGTGGGTGCAGAAATGACTACTGTTTTACAATCACCATCCATGAGAAAAACACAAAGTTGCCGCATCTTGGTTGCTGAACTGTGGTCAGCTCAGTGGATTATAATTTGTATGGATATATCAGGATAGTCTGCATTCCGTAACAACTTGAACAAGACTTCAAGCAGCAGAATTAAAAGTTTCAGAAGGTGTCACTTTATAGGTGCCTTTGAATTTTGTCCCTTTGGATTTTTTTTTTTAATGTTGCCATCTAATTGCAAAATTCAGTGTTCCGAAGCATTGCGCTTAAGCAAATATTCAAGCTGAAGCAATATTAATAATATGTAAGTTAAAGAATTTATTTAAAAAAGTTGGTTAGACTGTTCATCAATATACATCTACCCAGAAGTAAGACTGTTGAACTAAGCTGTGCATTTTGCACCCAAGAAGAACACAAAGTTCAACATTATCTCTACCTTCTTCAGTTTTCTCAGTATAATTCAATGTTGTGTACATCAATGTAGTTGACATATTTTTCAGCACTCCCAGCAGACTTACCGTTAAATAGACAGAGGACATCTCTGCTAATTGTTCATGCTACAGTGGGAAAGAGATTTGTTTATTCTCACTGTTCAGGCAAAAGTTTTGTTTCTGGGATGCTGCTGTAAGAAAGGGGAAAGTTCATTGCCAACATCTCTGCAACACAATGTTAAAAGTTACAGATGCTTAACGCCATTGACTGGCAGAGTGACTATTGAGACAATATTTGTATATAGTTTTACAATGTCTTTGATCAGTAGTTCAATCAGCAGTAACTTATAGGACATCAAATGCTCAGCTCTACCAGAAGCTACATGGGACTCTTTCATATCTCTTTCCTGCTACTTTGTGGCTGCATTCCCCAAACTTCTGGATGATCTGCCAAATTAATTCATTTTACCAAATGAAAATTGGAAGCATCCATCACAGTGACATCCCAAAGGGTGGACTGGATTATGTAAGAGATTTGTCATTTTAAAAAGTCCTTCTCCTCCATGCTCCTAAATGAAGTCCCATCCTAAATATAATTCATGGCTGAAAAGAAACAATCCCAAACCAATTTCTCATGGAGAGACACAATAGTAGTAGTAGTAGTAGTAGTAGTAGTAGTAGTAGTAGTAGTAGTAGTAGTAGTAGTAGTAGTAGTAGTAGAAGAAGAAGAAGAAGAAGAAGAAGAAGAAGAAGAAGAAGAAGAAGAAGAAGAGTTGGCTTTTCTACCCCACTTTTCTCACCCATTCAAGGGGACTCAAGCAGCTGACAAAGCTTTCTATTTTTCTCCCCACAACAGATACCCTGTGAGGTGGGTGGGGCTGTGAGAGCTCAAAAGAGAGTTGTGACTACCCCAGGATCACCCAGCAGGCTTCATGGAAGAGAGAAGAATGAAACCTGGCATTTCCAGATAAGAGTCCGGCTCCCTAACCACTAAACCCAACTGGTTCACTCTGGCTCAAACTGGAAGCCCCCTAAGATATAAGAACTGATGCTATATCTTAACCTGCTCCTCATGTAACAGTGCACCAGAAGCACATCTGCCATGGAGGGATACATAATGTTCAAAAACGTTTGTTACCACTATTACTAGATTGTTTTGTTGTTGTTGTTGTTGTTGTTGTTGTTCCCGATATTCTGGCAGCTTCCTTGCATAATGTTACCTAGCAAAATGGCTGGGCGAAGATAAAATAGATCCTGAAGAGGACTGCACTGTCCTCTATTTGGATGCAAGGTAAGTGCAGAAAGGCCCTGATTTTTTAATTGAAATGCTTATGAAATAGAAATTCTTACAAAACAGAACTGACAGTTTCAGCAAGATTCCCAAAATAACAAGGGAACTGGTATATTATCTAGCATAAAAACAAAAAAGAAATAAAAGCATTAAGAGTCCGAGTAGGTAACCAATGTTCTACCAATATTCCTATACTGTTTACATAACTGTCTAAAAGATTGTAGCATTTCTGACCTTAACTTCTTCATTAGTTTAACATGATGCAAAAACCAAAGGTACAAGAGACCAGAGGCAGAGAGACCATTCCCACTATAATATTTCTGAAGCATTTAATAGATTCTTGTTAACATCCAAATTCTCCATCATTTCAGCTATGCCAAGTAAAGCGTCCTCAGAATACTCTTCCAAATATTAAACATAAGTTGCTTCTTTTAGATGGATGGATGGATGGATGGATGGATGGGTGGGTGGGAAACTGGAATGTCTGGTGTGCCAGTATCTGCCTACACCCTTCCCCTTGATGAGAACTAGTTGGCCTTCTAGCTGTGAATGGATGGTGCCATGTAGGGATGTGCACAAATATTCAAAACATTCAAAATTTGATTGAATTCTATTGAATTCAGACATTCAAATTTGAATTGAATGTCTATACATTTGAATTAAACATTCAAATGAATTTTTGAATCTTTCAAATCATTAGTACGGATTATTTGGACATTCGTTTGTATGCAGATATGTATGCATTACATATGTATTCATACAGATCTTATTTGTATCTGTACACATTTATACGGATACGTATGGGACAAAAACGGAATGCATACGAGATAAAAAAGAGGATATGTACGGATGTGTATGCACTCATTTGAATGTTGTTGACATTCATATCTTCAAATATGAATTGGAAATTTGTACGAATAGATTTGAACGTATTCAGTTCAAATCAAATGTGAATACATTAGAATATTAAACATTCGAATTCATAGAATCATAGAATCATAGAATGGTAAAGTTGGAGGGGACCTCCTGGGTCATCGAGTCCAACCCCCTGCTCAAGGCAGGATCTCCTAAACCATCTCAGACAGATGGCTGTCCAGTCTCTGCTTGAAGACCTCCATCGAAGGGGAACCAACCACCTCCCGTGGCAGCCTGTTCCACTGGTTGATCACTCTTACTGTTAGTAATTTTTTCCTAACATCTAAACTAAATCTTTTCCCCTGCAGTTTCACCCCATTGTTTCTAGTCCTTCCTTGAGACAATGGGGTGAAACTGCAGGGGGAAAGATTTAGAATTGATTCAAAAGAATTGATTCAAATCTTTGGATATTTGAATTGAATTGAATCCCGAAAATTGCAATCCCTAGTGCTATGGTCCGATGGGACAGTGCAAGTGTTGTTGGAAAAGACAAAGAACATTTATGGACAATCTTACAGTATTCTGGCTTATTTCTACCCTAGTAGAGCTGCTTCACTATAACCTACGTGTGTGCTTATCAGATTGTCTGCTCCTTAAGGATTCCAAAGGAACACTTATGCTTATTTACTGCAGCAAAAAAGTTATACTATTCTAAAATTTAAAAGAAAAAAATGATCCCAGATAAAGGGAAGCCAAGCTCTCTCATAAAAACTGCCAGAGATGTATTTAAAGTTTCCAAATTTCTAATAGTCTGTCCAACCCATCCACTTTTGAACCATTACATCAGTGGTTCTCAACCTGGGGGTCGGGAGCCCTTTGGGGGTCGAACTACCCTTTCAGAGGGGTCATGACGAGTCTCCTGCTGCCCTTCCCTCCCACCTCCTAGCTGCTCCACCCCCGTGGTTGGGGGTCTCCACAACATGAGGAACCCCATTAAGGGGTCGCGGCATTAGGAAGGTTGAGAACCACTGCATTACATGTTTCCCAATGATGTGTTATAATGTCCAGTTAATTGTTCACTCTTCCCCTGAAGTGTCTTTTTTATTGTCTATGGAGCTACTAAGTCACCACCCAGATAAAGGTCCAACAAAAAAATAACATTTTCACAACTTCCCTTCCTGATAGGAATTACTGTATACATGAACTAATGCAGAGAATAGCAAAGATGCAGAAAGTGATGTATATATCTTGCTAGATCTAAAGCGGCACAGGGATGCAATACATGGCTACTACCACCAGGTGGCTTTCAATTTTTAGAAAGGTAAAGGTACCCATTAACCCATCCAAATGAGGCTGCATCCCTAAACCTAAAAATCATTTTAGAAATCATAAAAAGAAGCTGCTCTTCTAAATTTGCATTATTTGAGTCAACCAATTGGAATTTATAAATTACAACCTACATCAGGAAAATGAAGCAGGCCATGGTCACACCATCACTTTAAACCTTCTCCAGTCTATCTTCAGGTCTGACTACTCAGACCTTTTCATTTCTATTGGCTTTATTTGAGGACTTTCCATCCCCCATTTGGACTTCCTAAATGGAAAATCAACAAATAAAATAGACAGAGATGAAAAGGTGTGAGCAGTCAGATGTGAAGATGGATCGAAGAAGGTATAAAGTGAAGGTGTGGCCATAGATGCAGACTGAAGCTTCATCCAGATAGCTTTTACTTAATCCACATTATCTAGATAATCGAAAATAAAGCATGGATGATCTGGAATACAATGCGTCTGGATGTACTTTACTCTGGATTATCCAAACAATGAGGATTAAATAAGTGCTATCTTTCATGTATGGTGTTCTGCTTTATATTCACCGCACCTGCACCCTGTGGAGGCTGAAGGCAGGCCAGACCCCAGCTGTCTACCAGAGGGTCGATCCAACCCAATGGCGGCAGTGTAGGGCGGGACCTCCAGCCCGCGTGTCAGCCTTTTCGGGCTAGGACACACAGGGCCGGATGCCCCATTCACACCTAGGCAGGTAGGGGATGAGTGGGAACTAACTGTACTATAGCCATCCAGCAGTAGTGCAAAAAGGTGTCTGGTCTATAAGGAAATTCACCAAATCAAGATTTTATGTAGGAAAAGGTGCTTTTTAAAGTGTGTGTATGTCTTAAAAGGTTAAAAAGTAAATTATGTCACTGCAGCCCCTCTTTACCACACAACACTTTTGCCTTTATCCTTTCTAATCAAACCTATTCAAACCTAATTCATTCCTGCTGTAAACTTGCATGCTCATCTGATGCATGCAGCTGTTTATGTCTTTCTGCTAGGGATTAGACTTATTTCTAAGACAAGGATTTATGTTGAGAACAAACTCCAGTGAAACCTGGATGCCCTTTCCAGGTTCTCAAACTGCTAGACACTAATTAGAGGTCTGACTGTGGATGCTATCAAGGGTTCTTGCATAGGTTTGGCCTGAGAAAATCACATGTGTAGTAAAAGCTTTTGAATTAAGGCACTTAGCCTAGGTTGTATAAGATAAATGGGCTCATGAGACCTCCTCCACAACAAACTGCAGACCATTAAAAATAAATAATAAGGAATTTATGGCTAGCAGATTTTTTGTGTGTGATCAACCACAGACCAGCCCCACGTGCTTTAAAAAATGGCAAAAGGATATGTCTAAGTTTATCTGGCAAGGGAAAA
>MTQE01000390.1:5421800-5453458 GCA_014337955.1 Aspidoscelis marmoratus
CAGATGTGATTGGCACAGCTGCTTTCCCACCTCCCCATTTCACAAATGTTGCAAAACATTCGTATTCATATGAATGTCAATGTACAAATGCCATAACTTTAGATTCATATACGAAAGTTCAAATTTGTACAACTTCGTACAAATAATGAAGGTTACGAATATTTGTGCACATCGCAAGCAATATGAATAATTAGGCAACATCTAGGGAAGACCATCTGTACCTGCCTTCCCAGAAGTTGTCTAATTGTCCACTAGGTGTGGAGCACAAAATCCACAATCTTACCAACCTTCCCCAATTACTTACCTGAAGTATACATCCAGGGAGCATTCACTCTTCTGCTGGATGAGGAGGTCAACAGAGCTGTTGCGCAAGTGCACTTGAAGCTCTGCTGCCCTCCCAATCATCATGGCAATGGCACTGAGTCATGCACCATCATGGAGGGTGCCCCAAACAAAATGGCTGAGCCCTGAAGTGTTCCGGCCCTGGTATTGGTCACAGGTGAGCGACTGTCACATGGAGCATGGGCTGTAAATAATTAGAATTCGCAAGTGTGAGCACTGGTTAAGGTTAGGTGACTGTGCTCCTTTCCCATCCATGAGATAAGGAAGGGAAGTGTGAAAATTCCCCATATCTTGAAGCCTGCCACCCTCGTTAGTGCAGACTATGGCAGGTACTGGGCACAGTCAGCACTAGCATATGGATGGCAGGTCCCTAACCAAGATATAAACCAGAAGAAGGCTCAGTGCAGAAAGGGCCATAGAGGGTGATCTCTATTGTCAAGGTTTCAGCTACAATGAATTGTTCATGTAAAATGAATACAGAATGTTATAATGACATCCTCTTAAGAGAACCATCATAACATGTTCCAGCAAGGCTGATGCATGCTCTAGGGACACTAATCTCATAAATGACTATTTCAATAACATTAGCAGAATTTGCACCTCACTGTCATGGACCATATGAAGGCTAAAAGAAGGCAGCAACTACATGTTAGCACAAACATCAAAGCAAGTATTCTGCCATAGGGACTTCTAATAGTAGTTTAACAGCAGAGCATGAGGAAACACTCTCATTTCTGTAGGATTAAATTGAACAGCTCTGTTTGGGGAGGAACAAACAGTGCAGCCAGGTATAGGGGTAGCATGTGATTACCTTCCTTCATCCAGGGTGTGAAGATTGCATTTTAATTATGCTTTAAGCTGTTTCATTGTTGCTGTTTATCTAAATGGTGATAAGTCCTGGGATCTGTGGGTACATAAATATGGGATAAAGAACTTGCTTGCAAGTGATCTACCCTTGAACTGGCAGGACCCTCATGTGGCTCTTGGCATTCTTTTGTTTTCAAAATTGTATATAAATATTTCATTGTTTCAGTCCACTGTTTTTGCCTCACCTTGCATTCTTTGGAAGAAAGTCAGTTCTCAATAATTATAAGCACTAGTGTAGCATGGTAAGGTTTTGAACAAGTTTGGCACTGCATCAGAAATACCTCTCACCAAACATTCTATGAGCCAGATGGATCAAGTGGCTACTGCTCATATCACAGCTGTCCAAAGTTGTGATCAGACATATCCAAAACAACAACAACAATTCCTCTGAGGTGGCTTACTGAGGGCTCTGAGGTGGGATTGTTCACACACCAGTCTGCCCCTCCCTATCTCTTGAACATTCTGCTAGAAAAGGTGGATTAGAAAAGGCTTGGGAACATGAGTGTGGTAAATGCATTTTTGCCCAATTTTAGCAGAAGCAAAGTTACTAGGCCAAAGGATTAATTCCAGGGCACAGTGACTCTTGCCATATCTCACTCAGAGAAGCCATAATATATAGCAGTACATGAAAACAATGTACAAGTATCCAAAGATAGTTTATGTAGGAAACGTAAGTTGCTCACGTGCATAGCATGCTCTACCGGCTGGCTTCTATTGGCTCCTGAACTTCCACCATATATGGCATTTCCTGTTAGCACTATCCTTGTATAAGCTTGATCTATCCAGTTCTACTGGACATGGACATCCTATAGTACTTTTCCACTCTTGAATGTACCCTGTGTAACAGGCATAAAAAGCCTGGAGATGCTTTGAAGCAGACAGAGTAACGGGTACAGGGTAAAGCTTTCCTCTTTGCAACCATCCTGAGTCTTTATCATTGCAACACATGAGGGCCACACACTGTGAGCCTTTTTGCACTTACGTTGTAAGTGCATGCAGGGGACACTCTGGCACAGAGCGTCTGCAGAAATGGCTCCATGTGCCCCAGAGCATCCTCCGCGCCATATGGGAATGAAGCAGTTACAACTGCACCATGCCTATACTCACGGCAGGACTAGTAAAGACCTGCACACTCCTTCTGCCCTTCTTCCTGGTGAAAGAAGGGAAGGGATAGCATGTGACCAGCAGTGCAAGTGCAATTATGTGTTGCCAGGTCACCCCAGCAATGGTGCTGCACTGGTGCCATCACTGGAGCTCCATGATGGCCACAGTAATGGTGGCCTAAAGTATTACAGTGCATCACTTCCCGAGAGGTAAAGTATGAAATCACCCTGTCTCTCTGAGGCACCTCTGAGGCACCCTTTTGTTCTGTCTGAACACTGCCTTAATTGCCCTCAAAATCCCAGTTCCTGACATCTCTAGCAGCTTTGCAGCATTAGTTCTCCTTCTGTAATAGAGGAATCAGCCCTAAGTGACTGACACATCACTCAGTGAAGTAAAAATATGCTATTCATACAGAAAGAGTGAAACATGGATTTCAATTCTGGGCTGTATCAAAGCCACCCACATTTACAATTTGTGATAGTACCGCTGAAATAATGAGGTACTTTTGTGAGAAACAGCATTAAAATTCTGCAAATAGGATCTGACATAACAAATTGTCTCTTATTTCAATATTACTCTACAACAATGACAATACTATAAATTAAGTTTTGAAACTAATATAAATAAATTCCTGGAGAACAATAAATAAAAACAAGTTACAAGGATGAAAATGCTCTATCTGAAAGCTGTATTCCTCTATAATAGCTAGCTAAGATAACAACTTCAGAATATAAAATTAGAAAGGCATTACTTATAGCCATATTAATTTATTTTAGTGAGTTAATAAAATTGACTATTATTTTTCTCCTATAGAAGTACATTTTGCATGTCAAACTTAACAAAATCCTATACCTGAATAAATATGATTCAAAACAAGCAAATTTATTTTTATCACAAGGTTTGTAAAACTACAACTTTGTTTACCAGCATTTCTTTGCACTGCTGGCATAATACCCCTGCAATATATCAGTAGAGAGACATAGGACTTTTTCAAGCTTATGTTTAGTAGACAGGACCAAGTAAACTGGACCGTGCTGGAACAGATGGTTCCTGGGGCCTTTCTGCAGGAACCATTTTGAAAAAGAATCTGTCCCAAAGAGGAACAGATTCTCGGAAGCCCCACATGTCTGCACACGCGAGGGGCGGCGGCCTCTGGAGGGGTTGCCCAGCTGTCATAGACCAGACCTCCTGAGGCCAAGTCACACTTCAGTCAGAAGTTTACAATTAGTCAACATCTGAGCAGGTACATCTGCACTCACAGGAGGTGCTTACAGCACCCCCTGCCTGCCCACCTTGACTAATTGTCAACTAGCTGTGGTGCAAGACATTGTTCACCACAAGCAACCCAACTCTCCCCATTCCTAACCGAAAGCTTACCTTACTCATCCAGTTGGTGACAATCTGCACTTTGGCCATCTGAGGAGGTCATCTGAGCTGCCGCGCAAGCACGCTGACAGCTCACATGACCCCCTGATGCAATTGCCAAGAGCATCAGCATCGCCGTAGCACTGGTGCTGGTGCACGCACAAGATGGTGGTGCCCAGGAGTGGATCGGCCACACAATTGATCTCAGGTAAGTGACTGATTGTGCAGGCTGTCATTGACTAGTGTTCGCAAGCGTGAGCGCTAGTCAACATTAGTCTCTTGCACACCTTTCCCATCCACAGCATGGGAAGGGATGTGCAAAATCACCCCTGGTCTGGTTTATTATCAGGTCTGTGAGGACAAAGTGTACTAGCAGAGGGCAAGGCCTCCCCTGGATCGCACCAGGTGTGGAACGAAGGCTCCTAGTATGATTTGTGTCAGTATACTGGCCAGTGTGGAACTGTCCATACAGGAACTAGGCTACTGGATTTCCTTTGAAAATTTACAGACTCATGCGGGATTTGGGGTTTTTTTTAACTGCTAAAAGGGACTAAGGGTCTAGAGTTGTCAATGAACATAGAAGTGAGAAAACTGTAGGAAGAATTGACAATGTTTGGAAATTAGTTTGGTTATATAAATGCTGAGTGACACATGCAGCAATAAAGCAGTCAGACCAAGAAGCATGTGTTTCCTAGAAGGATTTGACAATTCCAATAAATGGTGATAAATGGTGATGCTGAATAGCAAGTCCCTAAGCTGCCACTGCATCTTTCAAAGGCATGTATTTTAAGAGCTATTTCCCCAGCGCTTCATACTTGAAGTTATTTTGACTGAGTGCTATACTTTGCATGGCCAGATATATTGATATTACCTTATTAAAAGTTAAAATTGATGCTTTTCACTTTTAAGCAAAATATACCTCCTTGGTTACTTTTTTTCCTCCTGATGCAACAGTGCTATTTTGATACGAGATGTGACTGAAATAAAATAATCTGGAGACATAGCTCACTTTTTTTTGCATTATATAATGTCTGTTCTAGGTTTCAAGCCAAAGAGAAACAATTGTGAAAGTGAAACTACATGCCAAATTCAAAACTGACAAGGAAATACAAAAAAATATTTCAACAATACAGTGAGGGTTCCCAGGATTAGGAGTGTGCACAAATATTCAAAGGTATTCAAAATGTGATTGAATCTGCCCAGATTTCAACATTCAAATTCAAATTTAAAGACTGGAATGAATTTTGAATTTTGGATCTATTCATTTGAGTTATCCAGGCATTTGCATGTGTACAGGTTCGTACACAATGCGTACTTGCAGATACACATTTGTACGGATCCGTATGGGATGAAAATGCGTTTCATACGGAATAACTAGGGGATGCATACGAACATGTATGGATGCATACGGGATTCGTAAAGATGCGTATGGGCACATACAAATGTGATCGACGTTCATAAGTGCAAATGCAAATCAAAAATCCAAATGCGTAGATTCAAATTTGCTTAAGTCGAATGGAATTTGGTTAAATTTGAATGTTAAAGATTTGAATCAAACTTTTGGGTATTCAATTTGAATTGAATCCCAAAAATTGCATTTGTGCACACCCCTACCCAGGATACAGGATCAGTCCTTAGGAGAACTCTTCAACCCACACAGATCTGTGGCCATCTCACCTCTTAAGGCCCTGCACAAATCCAGCCACAGTCTTGATGTTTTCCTGTAGTTATCTTGTTGCACACAGTTTTTATTGGCCAGGCAGCTATAATTTGACAAAATATTTGCTGGCCAAATATTGGGATACTTTCAATTCCTTGGACTTTTTCACACTTAACTGCCACGGGACAGTATCTGACAGCAGCGAACTTCAGGGTAGGTGGCTGGCATTTGCATTAAGACCGTTAGCACTGTCCATGAACTTACCTGGAGACCCTCAAAAAGCAGATAGTCCCAGACCTCCAGCATCCATGGCAATGACAATGTGGTGCACGATTGTGCAGCCACAGCTCCAACTCCCTACTCCCACACTGCATTCACATATGGAAGTAATGCAAATACTGGGCCTGAGGGTGTACCAAGAGCACCCTAAGTGCTTTAACTTAGGCTGTATTCCAGGATAAAGGCAGCACCACATTGTGTGGAGTTCTTGTTCCAGATCCTGCTGAGCCATCCAGATCACTTCGGTATGAAAAGGCCCCCGGTAACTGGAAAGGATTCCCTTCCCTTCCCTTCTGTTCCCTTCTGTTCTTTTTCTTTCTTTTTTTTAATCAAGGGGCTATTGTCACTAATTCTGATCTAAGATGGATTTCTGCAACTGGAATGGAAAGCTGGAGGTAGGTCATAAAAGAGGTTGATAAAAGGCAAGCATGAGCCTTCTTAACCAATACACAGGGCTGAATTTACACTTCAGCCTGTAGTATGCAATTAGGCAACCTCTGGGCAGGTTCATCTGTACTGTCAGGGCATGTTTACAGCCTAGAAATGCCCCCTGCCTGCCCAGGGGTTGCCTAATTGCATGCTAGCTGTGGAGCATGAACTTGTGCTCCACAAGCATGCTAACCTTCCTCACACACTTACTTATCATGTCCAGCCAGTGAGCATTCACATCTCTGCCAGCTGGGAAGGTCATTGGAGCTGCTGCGCAAGAGCCCTGGGAGCTCCAATGACCCCCCTGATGTGACTCCACAGAGTGTCAGCGTTGTCATAGCAATGGCGCAGACACATGTGCCATCACAGAGGGTGCAGCACTCAAAATGGTGGTGCCCAGAAGATTGGCCCAGCAATCAACAGAGGCAAATGTTCGATCACGTGGGGGTAGGCTAACGTCGACTAGTAAATGCAAGTGCAAGTGCTAGTCAGTGTTAGTTGATTGCACACCTTTCTGTCCATGGGATGGGAAGGGAAGTGGGAAAATACCCCAGGCGTAAGGAAGAATTTGAGATAAGATAACCTGAACATCCTAAATTGTAAGCACAGAGACAAGGGGATAGGATTCCATAGCCTGAATGCCCAGTACTAAATTAAAAGGAGCTATGAGAGTCTCATAATGAAGACATCACTCGTACATTTGCAGTTCTGGAATAAAATATGTTCTGCGCAACTGGCATTGGTCATTAAAGTGGCAAGAGATTAGCACCAAAGACACACAAGAACTAAAATCCCTTGCTGTTGGCAGCTGTTAGCTGTCAATGGCATTAAAGTAGCACTAAGAACAAAGTCAGAAGCTTAAATCTCAGGAGTCTTTTGCCTATTTGATCCATAGCACATTGCCCTGGAGCTGGCTTTCATCATAACACGGTATAAGTAATGTGCAAATCTTACTCTCTTATAAATAGAATTGCCATTCTCACAACAATAGTCCTGGAAATGCCCCTTATACTACCAGGAGACCACAGGGAAATCTGCTACTGTAGAAAATATGTCCAGCTCCGGCATGACTATTTATAAAGACAAATGCATTTTCGTCAAGAAGAGCACTAATCTTCAGATACTATTCCAGTATTTTAATCCAGATCCCTTAGTTGCTTTTTGTTGCTGTTTCATACTTGTTTAGCTTGCCAGTTTGTTAAGGCTTAACACTGCGACTACCATATTTTTTGGCATATAAGATGCACAGGTGCTTAAGATACAGAAAGGATGCAGAAATAGAGGCTTAGGGATGCGGGTGTTTCTGTTACGTTTTCCCCCTTTCCCAAGAACCTCAAATGTGTCTGTTTTGGATGTGCATGCACCAGGATTTCAGGTAGGGGTTTTCCCAGTCCATGTGTGCATGTACTTTGCAAATATTCACACTGTATATTCAAACATTTGATTTAACCAGGCCAATAACCCACTTACAAACATAAACCATTCAATCTGACAGTTAATGTTCATTCTATTTTTGCCTTTAAGGGTGTTTTTCCACTGTCACTAAAAGTACCCATTAAGTACCCATTAATGGGTACAAAAATGCCATTTTGTACCCATTAATTGGTACTTAATGGGTACTTTTAGTGACAGTGGAAAAACACCCTAAAAGGGCTTTTTTTTAGTGGGGAAAATGGTATTTCTTGTTTTTGAACCAGTATGAAACTGAATGCAAACAACTGCCATCAAACCAAACAAATGTGTGTTTGGTGGTGAAGCAAACATACGATTTTAGTTCACGCACATCTCTGCTTCCTTGCTTTCTTTCCCGGGGAGCCAAATCACAGTAAACTTCATATTCAACTCCATAACCAGCCAAACAGATTAGAGGAGGGACAGGAAAATACTCTTCTTCATCCATCTCAGATTTGAATTTCAATCTATATCAGAACAGATAACCTAACAAAATAGTCTCAGACAGGCCTATAAAGAGGAGAACAGAGGGAAACACCTAATTCTTGGTGCTGTTATCTTCCAGTTTCTCTCCTAAGATTTTTTTTTTTTTGTAAAGTCAAATAAATGGTTTGCTACTGGCTTCTACTGATGCTGAGGGCTGAACATTTTGTATGCTTTACTACTCAGTTATTGCTTCAACTGCAACAACAGCTCAAAAATAAGGAGTGTTTTCTCATTACAGCGAAGACGCCTCGGAATGCTTCAGCCAAAACGCATCAAGAGCAGTCCCCCATCTTCACTGGCAGGTAAAAGACGCGTTCCAAATGCATCCTTAGCCTGTTCGGCCTGAAGCCCCTCCCCCAGGCTACTCCAATTGGCTCCTCTGGAGCTGGGGTGGGTAGCACAGGGGTCTACTCTCTGTTGGCTCCCGCTTTCTCCAGGAGCTGAGATCACAGCTCCTAGAGCCAGGAGGGGGGCAGCTAACACCCCCAAACCCAACCCAGGTCATACATGCACATTTGCAGCCTTACCTGCAGGCTGCCAGGTTGATTCTGCCTACAGGAGGCCCAGTGTGCTGTGTGCATGCTCGTGGGTGCCACCTGCGTAGATGGCCTGGTGAGGCCAGGAGGGTGGCTGGCCAATGAGGGGCTGCCCCACAAGCATGCACACAGCACACTGGGTCTCCTGCAGGCAGAACTGACATGGCAGCCTGCAGGTAAGGCCACAAATGCACGCACACGACCCAGAATGGGTTGGGAGGGTGTTAGGTGGGGGACCCCCTTGCTCTAGGAGCCTCAATCTTTGCTCCTGGAGACAGCAGGAGCTGAGGGAAAGGAGGCCCCAGGGCTGCCCACTCCAGCTCCAGAGGAGCCAATTGGAGCAGCCCGGGGGAGGGGCCCAGCTGTCACAGGGGGAGAGCGTGTGAACACTCTCCCTCTGGAACTGCAGGGGATGCACTGAATGCACAGGGATGCTTTCAGAGCAGGTTTTTCTGCTCTGAAAATGGATCGTGTGTAGAGCACATTGGGATGCTTGGGGCAGTCCGGAACAGATCGGGCCACCCCCGAAGTGCAAATGCTGCGTCCCCGCACGTTCTCCACGCATTCCAAAACCCCTCGTGCAAAAAAGCCTAAGGCCTTAAAACATATACTAATGAGGCATTCTGGTACCTTCTGCAGATCCTTACAACTAAGCTGTAGTAACTCCCACAAATTGTTTAAAAACAACTCTCTAAAAACAGCTGATGATGAAACGAAGTTTCCCATAATAGCAGATGAAGACCAAAAGAGGCAACTCTGTAAACTGAGAGGATATTCCAGCTGAGGTGAATTACTTTCATGTACAGAAAGAAGGGGGGGGGGAAGAATCTCTGACTGAAAGAAGAAAAACAAACCAAAATGTACAAAAACAGAGAGCTAGATAGACAAGAGATAGACATGTGCTTTAGGGATTAGTAATGACCTAGTTCAAACCGAGTGATGAGACTCAGTATAGTATACACAGCATTCTACTCTCAGTTCTGTGTAGTGTTACTTTAATGTTAGGCAGATTATCAAAATACCTCCTGGAGCATTAAAGAACAGGAATTCTGAGTTTTCACTTTTGAGGACCACAGTCATATTTTTGCCTGTTCATAATAAGGAATGCTTCTTGTTTGGAAATTTAAAAAATTGCAAAAAGAGAGACTTGAGTGCCCCAAAATTTAAACCCATCTTATGTTTATGTTTAGACACAATCATACCCCAACTTGTGCGATTTTGTGCTCTCAGAGACAAACAGATGGCTTTGATGCTGTTTCCCCGTATTTACCTAAACATCATGTGGAAAATGCAACATGTTGCATATTTGTTCAGTTCCACAAGCACTTGATGCATGAAGCGCAGATAATGACTTAAATTCATACTAATATTCTTTTCTGGCACTGATATTTTTTTTCAATTGGGTGCTCAGGTGAAGAATCGCTACCCAGCAATTTTAGAGTCTGGCAACTCCAGAGGCCTCTGAAGCTGGGATAGGCTGACAACAAAGTAGAAGGTCCTGGGAACTGTTCCATTGTGGTTCAGGTTGCCTAGGGTAGGCCAGCATAGCGAGGGATAGCCTGTGCCATGCAGAAAGGTTCCCAGCCACCATCACAATAAAGTGCAGGCATAGCCTTTGACGTTAGAACTGTTCTTAAAGATTTGGAGGGCAGAATTTCTGCAGCACTGAGGCGCCTAGATGACACTGGCAGCCTAGCTGACAGGCACAGCCTGCAAACTGAGATTGCACTAGGGATTGGCATGAATGGGTTTCTTGGCATTCACTTCGTAACAAATCAAATGTTAGAAAATTTGTATTCATTGGAGTAGATCCCCTTCAGATTCTATTTGATACGAATATCTGATACAAATGCATACAGACACTGCATATGGATCCTGCATACTAATCCTGCACATGGATCCTATACAAATGCATGCATATTGATACACATCCAATGTTTAATGAATGTACAAACTATGTGTATGAATGTTCAGAAACATTCATTACGAATGTTAATGTACAAATCTTGTAACATTCAATTCATGTACAAATGTCCAAACTCATACGAATTCGTACTAATAGCAAATGTTATGAATATTTGTGCACATCCCTAGACTGCCCAGTAACAGGCTGAGATTGCAGGGCAATGCTCTAATCAGAAGTCTCACTTTGAACTAGAGAGGACAAAAATGAATCTTGGGGAGAGGAAACCTTGCAACCTTGAATCTCCCTTGCTCTTGTACTGGCAGCTCAAGACCATCACAAGAAGAAAAAGTGTAACTTGGATAAGATGCACAGAGCGCTTGCTTCAGCGTAGGAGTATGTGGAGAGCCATGTTCTGTAGCTGTGACTTGCAGTCTATGCAAACCCTGAGATCAGGGAACAAAAGTTCCCTGGCTTTGAAGTTTGTGTCTGGTGCACCCCTTGGGCACTCTGCATCATGTGCTCAGGCAGGTCATCTTATGCAGCTGCCGCCCTCCCTTGAGCAAACCAGGCCCATACTGCATTTTGCAGAGGAACACACCCAGCAGTGGATTATATCCCTGCGAGTAGGCCAGGCACCAGTAATATGCATGTCCCTGTACATCATTGCACTTCTGGTCTAGTGGTTAGGGAGCCAGACCCTTATCTGGAGTTACTCGGTTTGATTCTGCACTCCTCCATGAAGCCAGCTGGGTGACCCTGGGCTAGTTACAGCTTTCTTCTGAGCTCTCACTGCCCCACCCACCTCACAGGGTGTTCTGTTGTGGGGAGAAGAACAGAAAGCTTCGTAAGCCACTTTAAATCCCCTTAAATGGGTGAGAAAAGCGGGGTAGTAAAGCCAACTCTTCTTCAGGTGTCTTTTTCATACATAGTGATTTGATGTCACCACACTCCAGACCATCTTTCAACACAGGCGTATGAATCTTGCCACATAAGGGCCAGAAATGGTAGCATTAGTATCCAAAAATAACATATCGTGTGTTTCTCCAGCAGGAGTAGGAAGAAAAAAAAGTTACGTAGATATACATCATTAAAAAAAAAAATTTATAGCACAACCTCAAAACTTATAACTCCCAATATGGAATCTCACATATACTTACATTACAACATTCAGATTACTTCTCATGGAGAAAAAGTAGTATCTAACCAGTTCAGGCTAATCCATTTCCAAGAAGACAACCTTGGAGCACCCTCACTTTGCTCACTAGAATGATACTATTATACTACTCTAGTGATGCAAATATCAGGCATGGAGGGAGCCATCCACACTGGACTACCAGCCCTTCAAGTGTAGATGGTCTAGCCTAGACCATCTGGATCACTATGGCCATGGCCACGGCAATATCTGCCACATGCCTGGATGTTGCCATGGTGACAGCAATGTACTGCATGATTCCACAATCACCCCACCCTGCCCCTTTGCAGCATCTCCACCCAGAAGAGAGTGTGAGCATTGCATCCAGGAGTGCCTGAGAGCTCACCAGCTGCTCAGACATTTGGAGACGTTTTTAATTCTCCATAGTTCACAACAATCAGGGCAGCTGGCAAATGATCCAAGCCAGCAGAGGCAGTGCAGTGTGAGTGGACTTTCCCTAGAGCGGCTGTAGCCACTCCAGACAGGTAAGTGGGAACAAGTCCTTAGCTTCTTCTACACTCTTTGTAGTCATTTACAAACTGGTTAATTATTGCTCCTATTCACATTTAGATTTTCAACAGGATTTTGCATTTTAAAAGCCTTTCTTCCAGCAAAACAAACATGTCTAATGTTTTTCTAAAAAGCCATATGCAAAACTGTGTTTAATGAAAAAAAAATCTACTCCGCGTTTTAATGGTTCAGTACTCTGTAATTGCAAAGCATGCTGCAAATAATTACCTGTCTGCCAACTTCAGAGCTGTTTTCTGTAATTTCCCTTTTCTTTCTTTCTTTCTTTTTTTTTCATCATTCATTCTAATGAATGAACATTATGAATTATCATGGAATCACAAGAAATACACACACGATAATTTAGCCTAGAGTAGTTAACCCTCAACTTACTTTGTACAGAGACAACAAATGGCCTGGAAGTACATTCTGAATATTAAGTCTCTGTGTTGGAATATTGACAAGTCTAATTCTTGCATTAAAAAATGGCAACAAAGGGAAATAATCTGCAGGATATTTCAGTCTGCCATTTAAAATCATTTTAAATAATTTCCCAGTGTCTTTTTACCCTGACTCTCTTCTAACTACACTTCTCATTTCACTGCCTGATGTATTTCTTTCCTTCAGTTTGTCTGATCAGGGGTTCTGATCATAAGCCAGTTTGGCCCAGTGGTTAGGGAGCCAGACTTATCTGGGAATACTGGGTACAAATCCACTCTTCTCCATAAAGCCAGCTGTGTGACCTTGGTCGAGTCACAGCTCTCTTCTGAGCTCTTACAGCCCCACCTACCTCACAGGGTGTCTGTTGTGGGGAGAAGAAGCTGCTTTGAGTCCCCTTAAATGGGTGAGAAAAGTGGGGTAGAAAAGCCAACTCTTCTTCTTCTTTACTCCTAAGAGTCTTTCCATACCTTGCTCCATGGGGAACTCATGGTACACCCCAACATGGGGCACATGAACTGCATGGAGCTGTTTCTATCTTACAAGCAGCTCTGCATGTGCCAGGGTGTCCCTCACCCATATAGCTGTACAGTACTAAAAAGTACTCTACGGCTATACTAGCCACCCGGCTAGGATATCCCAGCATGCTCTGTTTGCAGTTCTTCAGGGCAAATGGAGCATAGGACCAGGGGGCAGCACAGCCCTGGTTGCCACTATGTTGCCCAGTTACTGCAGCAACAGTGCTGTGCATGCACATTTCTGTGGCCCAGTGACTCCAGAAAGTGCTCAATAAGTTTTGAATGGATCCAGCATCCCAAAAGTCAGTTGCCAAATCCACCCCCCATCTTCACTTATCTTCAGTGAGCTCCTAAGTAGTTTCCTTTGAGCAAGGTCCAGATTCCTCATTCCCCGAGAAAACTCCTGCAGTTCAAAACAGAAAGTTATCTGTTTTGCCTTTGCCATCACTAGATAACTGGACTGATGATAAATTTAATTCAGCCATTCACTGGCAGTGATCATTTCATCACTAAGTTCAACAACATCCAGTGCTCCATTGACATACAACTACATAAAAAAAGCTAGTAAGAAGAAAGAAAAGAGGCTTTGAAGGTAAATCAACAAAGCTTCCAAAACACACCTGAGGAATAAGTGTTGATTGCAATAGTCTGTTATGAAAATGGTATGAACAAGGGCAAGATCTGCACAAAGGCTACAGGCAGCCTTTCTGCACTTACATTCAGTGGACCAGATCAGAGTGTCCTGCACGATCCTTTTGGATTCATCCCTGGACTGGAACAAAATCATCTGCATGAGGACAGTTGTTCCAGCTCACTCCAAAACTCACTCCAGCTTCGGAGTTGGCTCTGAAGTCTCTGATGGTCAGGAATAGAAATTCATGGTCTATGAAGCTCCAGGGGACCTATTTGCATTCCTGTGATTAGGTATATCCATGCCTAGCATTCTAGTAGATCTTTTTATAGATGTCTTCTAATACAGTGGACTAAGCAGCCATTTTGGGCCTCCTAGTCCAGTTTGGACTAGGATATGCTCCATCACTATACTCTAACAAGTCTAGGCCATGAGACTTTGTTGTAATGTACTCTTTTTTTGTGTGCTGGGAGACTGTCAGCCCTGGTGGTTACCATGAGGTTTCCTTCCTCTCTTGTCATTCATTGCTCATACAAGCATTTACTCATGTAACCATGTTATTCAGTTTACCCAGTTGCTTCATATTTATACACATTCTTACATAATATGTGCATTAACCATGTTCTTTGCTTCCAACTGAAGGAAGGTGCAGGGATAAGGAGTAGCAAAGTGGGGGTGCCTTTTTATTGTTTCAAGGTTGTACACCTGTTGCTGGTTCTGTTTGTGCTGTGTGAATTAGACAAGAAACGAAAGAAATTTATTTCTTTCGTTTTTCTCACAAGCAAAATTGCGCATTGGAATCATTAGAGAAACAGCAGGAACCATACTTTTTTTAAAAAAAATATTCCATTCACAATTGTGCATTTCATGGTATCTTATTGTTATTTTATAGTTACACATCTATATTACAATTTCCCCCCTTCCAACAATTATACCCAATTTCATACATGGGGAAATTTTTACACTTTTACGCTTAAGATTTTTGCTTCTGCAGTTTTCAGTGTCTCCAGTCATGATGCTTGAGTAAAGGACCATATAAATGTCTACCCATGCTACTGATTTTCATGACACATTAAGATTCTAGAAGCAGGAGGAAAACTTTTTACAAACCATGAAAAATTGGCATAGCTCCTCTCTGGACCCCTCATTTTTCCTGGTTGCCCTTGTCTCTAGAGTTGAATGTTCGAAGATCATGCAGATCTTATAATGAACCAATTAGTGTATGGTTGATGGTAAGCACCATCCACAAGGCACTGATTAGAGACAGGACCTGGTATGGGAGGTAAGACCTCTAGCAACAGCAATGAGCACCTTTGCTGGTAGGTAGAGGGACAAAGTGGTCCAGACATGTCCAGGTGGCCTTTATAGCCTTCGTATCTCCTCTTCACACACAAACCCATCCATCCACACAGAGAAATGAAAGTACATGGAAGGAGTATTGGAGTTCTTTCTTCCCACCATGTCACTTCTGTTGCAGAACAAGGAGATGGGGGAGCTGAATGGCAGTAGGAACACTGGCTTGCTCTGCTCCCCACTCCTTAGTGAGCAACTCACTCCATATATTCCTATTTTGTCTCAATTTGGCAATGGTATAAATTAATCAACTCTTGACAGCCCTTATTTATTTATTTATTTATTTATATTTATATTTATATTTATATTTATATTTATATTTATATTTATATTTATATTTATATTTATATTTATATTTATATCCTGCCCCATACCCGAGGGTCTCTGGGCGGCTTACAACATTTAAGAACAAGCACATTAAAATTGTACCACACTATAATAAAACCAACGTAAGATGATAAGAAGTCAGAATATCGACCCTTCTTATATCAGTGTTAAAATACATAATGGCCATTCATGCGAGAAGTCTGACCACTGCAGTTCATAGAGCAAAAGGGAAAGGTCATATTATAGACACAAAGCTTGTCTTACAAAGAATAAGCCCATGTTGCTGAACTTTGTGTTTTTATGACCCTTCCTATGGCATGCTTTTCATGGGAAATTGTGTGGTACGACTCCAGCCTCTACCACATTGCTGATTGTTTCAGAACCATAATAGAAAAAAAATAAGATTCTATAAAAATGAATTATTTCCAAATTTATTTCTTTGGTTTTTCTCACAACAAGCAAAATTGTGCATTGGAATCATTAGAGAAACAGCAGGAACCATACTTTTTTTAAAAAAAAATCCATTCACAATTGTGCATTTCATGGTATCTTATTGTTATTTTATAGTCACACATCTATATTACAATTTCCTCCCTTCCAACAATTATACCCAATTTCATACATGGGGAAAGCATTAAATATAAAATTCTACCTCAAAATTTTCCTAAGGGGATGCAGTCTTACAATTTCAGTTGTATTATTGCTGTGATAGTACAATGCATTTTTATTGCAACATACTAATCATGTTGCAGTATGCAATATGGTAACATTGTATATACACACCCATACACACACACACACAAACTATTAAGATTTAAAAGTTTAGTGTGGCTACTGTTTTCTCAACAACAGCAGAGCCCACAGAAGTGAAAAGAATACATGTTTTTGCTGCTCTGAGCTGTAACAGTGTGAAAAAGAAACCTTCCAAATTCCACTCAGGGCCTATTTGCACCTTCACTTCCCTGAGAAAGCATACCTAGAAAGTGAAGTTGGGACATAGAGCTGGCATCTGCACTTTGAGATACAAGATGCACTCCAAACCTACCCAGCATTTCCCTAAGTGCCAGGTAAGTGCAAATTGCCTCTACACCAGAGGCAATTGTATTGCCGTCTCAATGGCACCAACGAGAATGTGTGGTCCCATTGCCATGGAGAATGGGTAACGTGGTGCACTATTGAGCCTGTGCTGCCCCACCCCAAGCACTGTTCACCTGGAAGAGGTACAAACAGAGCTATGGCAGGCTTTACCAGTCTGTGGCTAGTATATCTGTAGAACTATAAGATGGGGTGACACTCCAGCATGCTCAAAGCTGCTTCTAGGATAGAAGGGGCTATGCACAGTGTGGGCGCTTTATGTGGGAGCATACTCAAAAGTGTTCCACTGGGTCAAGGGTAAAAAAGCCCACAGACTCTGGCAGCAAATAGAATTTTTATTATTACTTTAGTATACCCTGGTGTTAGAAAAGACTTTCCACTCTGTACACATCCCAGACAAGAAGAAGAAGAAGAAGAAGAAGAAGAAGAAGAAGAAGAAGAAGAAGAAGAAGAAGAAGAAGAAGAAGAAGAAGAAGAAGAGTTGGCTTTTCTACCCTGCTTTTCTCACCCATTTAAGGGGATTCAAAGTGGCTGACAAAGCTTTCTATTCTTGTGACTAGCCCAAGGTCACCCAGATGGCTTTGTGGAGGAGTACGAAATCAAACCCGGTATTCCCAGATAAAGGGTCCAGCTCCTTAATCAAATTAAGGGAGGAGAGGCCTAATTTCCACTGCCCTGGGCAGCATAATTGACCATACTTCTCCCCTGGCACTTCCCAGACCCATTTAAAGTATGTTTGTTTTTTAAATATCTTGGGCTAAGTTAAAGGAGCCTTTTTACTGTCCTGTGCTGCTATTGGCTAAAATGTAAAATGTAAATGAAATATGAAATGAAAAAAAAAATCCAATAAAGCTTAATTTTGGAAGATGTAGGGAGATTCAGTAAAGCCAGTCCTTTGTTTGAATACAGTGGTACCTTGACATACAAGTGCCCTGACATACAAGTGTTTTGAGATACAAGCTGCCGAGCGAGTGATATTTTGCTTTGAGATGAGAGCAAGATTTGAGATACGAGTATGTAAATACAGTACAGTACATAACAAAAACAACTGAGGTGGTGTTTTGGGAGCTGGAATGGATTAATGGGAAAATTGCTTTGAGATACGAGCGATTTGACATAAGAGCAAGGTTACGGAACGAATTAAACTCGTATGTCAAGGTACCACTGTATTTAGGTTCTTCCAAACTTTCTTGAATTGGCAAATGTGGAGTCATGAAACCTATGGGAAACAAGGTTGCCTTGGTCATGTGGCCATCAATCAGTGATTGCAGTGCAGCAGCAGCAGCAGCAGCAGGGAAAATGTGCTGCAAAAAGCTGCTGTTCAACCAGCAGCTTTTTGCTTCTCACTTTCCCTTGCCTGGATGGGGGACTCTGCAAAATATTGCTCATCCCGTCTGGACAACAGGATGAGGTTCTGCAGGGGTTCCACCCTCCCTGCATAGTGGACGTGCAGGGAATTCAGAGTTTTGACATGCCTGGGGGCACCCCAAGAAACTAGTGCCATAACACCAGTCCTACTCCACCAGTGCCTTCGAATTCATCTTCCATCTCACCACCAAAATAAGCCAAAGGTAAATTTTGGCTGGAGGTAAACCTTGCAGAGGTGGTTGAAAAAAGAGCAGTGAATGGACTTGGAGAAAAATAGAGGTGAACAACCAGTGTAGGAATAAGAGCAGGAGACAGAAGATGAGGCCAAAATGAATTATTTCTCCACGAGGAACAGCAGGAGAGTGGGAAGAGGTGGTGACAGTGGCAAAATTCTGCTACAAAGCAAAGAGGAGAGTTTCTCACATCCTCCCACCCATCCACAAACCCCGGAAACAAGCAGTCGCCAGTTCTAACTTGCAAATATGGAAACTGCTATCTACAGATATACGGAACTCACATATCTGGAAACTGCAAATGTTACGGAGCTATTTTAAGAAGGAGTACTCTCAAAGCACAGGAAGTATACAAAACACAAATTACTTTTGTGCATTTGCATTGTGTGCAGCATTTGGCACTTCATTCTCCTGAAAGCTGTCTGCTAATGAACATTTAAATAGATTTATGTTGATAGCCAACTTAAATCACACTTAAATCAACTCCTGGTTGACTGCATGGGTACCTCTAAGGAGAACTCTATGCAGTTTGATTGGCAGAGATACAGAACAGGTTTGCCATTGCCTATGTCTGATGAAACATAATTTATTTAATTCCAGAATCAATCAATCAGTCTGTCTGTCTGTCTGTCTAACATCTAAAATCTATCATCAATCTACTGTATCTATCATCATCATCATCATCATCATCATCATCTATCTGTCTGTCTGTCTAGTTGCATATAATGGTACAAAATACAATAAATACAGTATATTCTGGTGTATAAGACTACTTTTTAACCCAGGAAAATCTTCTCAAAAGTCGGGAGTCATCTTATATGCTGGGGGTCATCTTCTTATATGGCAAGCATATCCCAAACTCTATATTTTAACTGGAAAAGGTGGAGGTCGTCCTATACGCCCAGTCGTCTTATACGCCGGAATATATGGGTAATATTTTAAAATCATCATATAAAAGCATACTCTTGCATTAATGATTTCAAATCCAGAGTGAAGAAACAGCTATTTTTACTATTAGTAGACTCAACAGGGAGTGGGATAGGCTGCAGAAATTGGAGAACACTGAGCAATGGAGTGGGTACCTCAGGGGTGTGATGCAAACTATGTAACACTCCAGAGCTCTTTAAGAGCGTCCTTGTAGGTGGAACACACATCAAACCACTGGCCTGGAACAGAAGAGCAGCCAGATATCTTTTTTTTTGGGGGGGGGAGTTCAGTCCATAGTAGCAATTGCAGTTGTATTTTCACTTACTAAGCCATTTCCTGGCCATCAGGCACTTCCAAATGGCAGTCGAAGTCAACATTCTCAACCATGTGGCCTTTCCCATAAACTGTGCAGCCGTGTCATGAGCCTTGTGTTCTTCAAGTTCAGCTATTTTGTTATTTTGCTTCAAATGATAAAATGTTATTCATTTTGACAGCACAAAGTTTAATACTTTTCTGATTTAAGGTCAACAAAGCAACCACTGCAGAATATCCTAGTCTCCATTTCATGCAGAATCTTCACAATAGCGGATGATGGCACTTGAAGGGTCACAGCACTTGTACGGCCCTGGAGGCAGGAGGCATGCTCACCCATTATCATGCCTACACTAATGAAAAATTATCTCCAGCTTTGAAATCTCTGCCACGAGAAGTTGACCATTTCCTACTTCTATCAAAACAGGGCTGGGCAGAGAGAACATCAGGTAGCTCTGTATGATGGAAGCAGGAAAGGGGAGGACAGAAAACACAGTCAGGATTACTTTTTGTGCTCTGTGTAAAGGATGTCTCCCATGGTGCTTGAGCTTTCATGTATCATCTTTTGCACATCATGAGGATCCTGACTCAGTCTGTCACTTGACAGACAAGCATAGTAATGTATCAGGAATCTTGGAAAACTGCAACCACCAAGCCAAATGAAGAGTATTACTTACAAATGGTGAACAAAGCAGATTGTGGTCTTTGCAGCTTGCCTAGCCCTGAGGAGACAGAACAACTAACAAGGGAGATAACAATATTTACTTGCTGTAAATCAGCATTACTGGGGTAGAAATAGCCTGACCAACTGATCCAGATCACAGCAAGGTGCAGGATGGATGGGCACCATCTGCACTGAGAACGCTGAGCTTGCATGAGCTTTGAGGCCACAACCCCATGCCTCCAAGCACTAGGAACAAACGTTTCCAGCCTTGGGGCTATGGGGGTTGCTTTTCAGGCAAATCCTGTATTATCATCTGTGAAGGATTTGGAATGAATGATCTATAAGATTCTACAAATGTTGACATCAACGGGAAGGTGATCTATGCCCTTTCTGCACTGTGGAGCAGTAGCTCTGGATCATTAGATCCAGATTTACCAGACCTACTGATCTGGATCACGAGGAGGCGAGGGCCAGATCCGTGCCATATGCACTGACAGTGCTAATCTTGTTCAAGCCTCCTTGAGGTGGCAAAGATTGCACAAGCTTTGCATCCAACCCCCAATGGGCTTGGGGGGGGGGGCGGTGGTAATTCTCAGCAATGTGCTATAGCCATTTGCACGCCTCCATGATCTGGAATACAGCCCTTAGTCCAGTTTGTAGACCTGATATATCAGGTCTACAACAGATCTGGATCTGGCTCCATCTTGTGCATGTGAAGCCAGCCTAGCGGGTGCAGGGCCTCCTTGATCTGGATTAACGTGCAGATAGATTAACGTGGAGGCCTAAGATCTAGATCAGAGGTCCTTTGATCTGGATTTAAGGACAAGCACAGAAAGGGCTGCAATTATTTAAAATATTTCTGTACTGCTTCCCTTCCTAAAACCCAGAAAAATTCACAACACGCACAAAAAGCAAACAAAATAAAAATCCCCTAGAGAACCTAGACTTTTGTTTGCACCATTTGCTTCCTTTGGGCCCTTTCTCCACAGGTCCTTAATACAGATTAAGGGCCCATGTAGTTTGGATATATGCCTCCAGATCCACATGTTAGTAAAGACATAGAAAGGCCTGTCCCACGCTGGTCCGATTCTGTCAGCAAGACAGAAAATGAGATCTGGATTAAGGAGATCTTTAATGTAGATTTTGGTAGGCCTGATTATATGGGACTAGCAGAGGGCCAAGCAGCCCTAGTTCAGAACATGGGAGGAGGGCAGAAATCCATTTTAGGAACTACTGGAAAATGGTGGCCCCAGGGGTAGGCCCTGAGGATTGGAGGCGGGTGTGTGTGTGTGTGCAGCTTTCAAGCTCATGAAACCTTCAAGGCCATGTGGCACAGGAGGTCCTAATCAGTATCATCAGTGCATATGACACTGATCCTGCCCACATCCCCTGGCAATCTGGATCAGTGGGCCAGGCTATTGCAGAACCACTGATCTAGATTAACAGCAGAAAGGGCTGTTAATCTAGTGTAAAATCCAAAGTCACTGGTCAACATTTCAAGGACAGGAACAAATCATCCAAGGTAATGAGATGCCTAAAGTAGCATTCCTTACTGTCTGACAGGTTCTCCTTACTGCCAGCGACCATCTTCCATCATCATCATCATCATCATCATCATCATCATCTTACTGTTCCCTTTCAGATGTGAATTCGATACTGATTTTAATCAACAGAAAAAGGCAGAGATCACACCTCTGAAATTACTATGCCACTTCAAAGGGATTTTTCCAATCAATATCCTTCCTACAGCAATCAGGAGGGGTTATTCTGCATCAGTAATACAAATATTGAGATAAGCAAGAAGACTGCAACACAATCTCCCCTTAGCTAGCAAACCTTTTCAGGAGTATAAATAATGGCCTCTATTATTGAAAATCTGGAGACTCAAAAGGAACAAGAAAGTGCCTGCAGCGAGCAGCACTTTTCTGCTTTGTAGACAGGTTAAATGGGGCTGAGACTGCTTCATATTAGAAGGGATTTCTGTATGAAGTGTGTTTTGGACTGCTGGACTGTTCCAGCTGTTCCAAATAGTTGGTATTTGCAGAAAAATCCTGTGACTATTAAGCTTACACAGTGTTAAGGATTTTTTCCTCTTTACAAAATCTAGGCAGTTTCCACCGACTCCCCCTTATCTGCATGTTTGTCTGTCTGTTTATATTTCTATCCTGCTCTGTATCAAGGACTCAGGATGAGTCACAATAAAATCAGTATAAAAACAGATGAAATGAGTTGGTGAAAACAATGACACTGCTTGCATTGGGAGAAGATGCTGTTCCCTCAACTAAGGGCCAGGATACAGAAGTATATCTTCACTGGAGGCCAATTTGCACTTGACCTGTTAGTAGACGCTTGGGGTAGTTTTCTGGGAAGCACCATCTGCACCTGCAGGAGGCATTTCCACATCAGAAACGTCTCCTGTCATCCCAGAAACTATCCTAGTGTCTACTAGTGGTGGGACACGAAATCATGCACCACACGCATCCTCACCCTTACCTGTTAAGGCCAGAGGAGAGACTATTCAAAGCTTTGCCAGTTCCGGGGGTTGCCTGAGGTACTGTGCAAGCACGCTGGCACCTCAGATGACCCTAAATGTGACTGCACCCAGACAGGCAAGTGCAAATTTATTTATTTATTTATATTTATATCCTGCCCCATACCCAAGGGTCTCTGGGTGGCTCACAACATTTAAAAATGAACATATCATAACTGTATCAGTCCTAAAAACCAATACAAAATTTAAAAATCCAGCATTACAAAATACAAAAACAGTTTTAAAACAGTGGTGTTTGCAATTGGGGAAGCGTAGGGATCATTTAACCAAAGGCCTGAGTGAAGAGGTACGTCTTTACCGCCTTCCTGAACATAAACAGAGAAGGGGCCAGACGCACCTCCAGAGGTAGACCATTCCACAGCCCAGGAGCCACTACCGAGAAGGCCCACTCGGGTGCCCACCTGCCTAGCTGCTGAAGGCGGTGGGATAACCAGGAGGGCCTCCCCTCCAGATCTTAAGACACGGGCAGGTCGATATGGTCATAGTGACAGATCGCATATTTTTTGTTAAAGAGATCTGCAATCTCAGCTTTGATCTATTTAATAACTCCAGTGTGCATGCCACCTGGGTTTGGTGATTTGCTAATGCTTAATTTGCCTAAGACCTACCATTTTTACACTTGACACCATTATTCGCTTCAATTTCTTCTTCCTGAGAAGAAGAGCTGAGGCTCAAGGTTCTACCACAAGTTCTCTGATGTGAAAAATAGGTTCAACTCATTCATACATCTTCTCTGTAATCTCCTTTTCTCGTTTTATTACACACTAAGGCTGCTTCCAGACATTAGCTGCTTAGTCCACTATTTAGCAGCGTTCCAGAGTAACATACTTCCTTAATTATTGCATGTTGTCAGACAGCAGGACAAAAACGTGGGGCAAGTGAAGAGATCTACCTGTATGAACATTGTTCCCACAATGACATGGCATATATATCCTAGTATTTTGCATATGCATGGTGACCATTCCCAAGATGGCAGAAAAGGCAAGTCCTGTCAATGTATAGATAAAACCTACAGAAGTTAGATTTACCCACAGTAATGGTATTCCAGGATTTCAGCCCAATATTCCCAAGCTATGTTGGGTTTCCCACAGATACATGAGAAACGCAAACATGGTGTAGGATAATCCTTGATTTTACACCGTGTCTGTATACATCCTAACTCTTTTCTACCAAAATATTACACTATTTAGAGTACTACATATATATAATATTAAAAATCCCATGAAAAATAATAAATATTCAGGAATTCAGTTTTATTAGTTCGGTATGTGTCAACTTTCACAAATCCTATTTTCCCACTTATGTGGCTTATCCTGAGGCCTATTTGCACGAGCGCCGGAGGAACATATGTAGGACATCCTAGGATGGAGGATGTGCACAGTTTGGCCTGCAGTTCCATTCAGAACCACCACAGCACGTCCCAGGGCACCCACCTAGGGGGGCCCTGGCAGCTGGGACAACCTGTTCCAGGCTGTCCCAGCTGCCAACACACCGGGACAGATCTTCAGCCTCTGCAGGCTCTAGGTGACCCCACAGGAAACACCCCCAGGCTGGGGGGCCTAGTGGGGACACACGCATGCAACTTACCTTGGCACCCCACAGGTAAATGGCCAATCAGAGCCGGTGGTGCATGCAGATGCACGATGATGCTGGCCGGGCCAGCCACTGCAAACCCGGCTGCAAAGAGGTAAGTCACGTGTGTCCAGGGGGTGGGTGCCCAGGGGTTTTTCCTGTGGGCTGTAGGTGACCCAATCTGGTCACCTAGGGCCTGCAGGAACCAGGGAAGGGATGAGACAGGACTGCCCACCCCTGGGTCCAACCTGACCCCATGGTGGCAGGCCGGGGAGGGGTGTCCCACCCCCACACCAGCCTTTTTGGGCTAGGCCACGGGGGGCCTAGCCTTTGTTCACTACAGCCATTCAGCTGTAGTGCAAAAAGGCCTCTGGTACAGGGCAAACCACCTCAGACCTGGATACCATGTTCCTGGTGCAGAACAAGGCTTTCTTCATTGTGACTGCTTCTTGTGTGCCAGCCTCCATGCTGGCTCCAAAGATCATTTCAGCTTCAAATCTGGTGCACGGGGCATCCAAATTTTATAAAAGCCAGGAATGAAGGTTCCTGGCCTCTGGAACTCCCAGGGAAGGACATTTTGCTGCCTAAGATGCTTTACTGTGCAGATGAAAATTTCTCCTGTGATATACTGAACTATGGAAGTGTGCTGTCCACACATCTCCTTATCCTATTATAACAGACCCTAGTACTCTGGTAGATCTTGACAACAAGGTCTACAAGCAGACCAAATTAGGTTACCATTTTCGGTGCCCTATAGGGATGTGCATGAAGCCCATTTCCCCCCTTCGATTTGATCCATGAAAAGGCCACCCCCCTACACAAATGGCCGTGTGAGGCAAGTGCAGGTGCACACACAGCTGGAGAAGTTGCCTCTGGTAATCATAGCTGGGCCTTGGAGGCGGGCACAATGGTGACAGCAGCAGTGGCCACTGAATTTTCAGGTAAGGGGGCACAGCCAGGGAGACAGGAGGCCAGGACCAGGCAGATCTGGCCCTCAAAGGCTAGATATATTCAATGTATGAGTGAATGAGAGCCTCTAAATGTAGGCCCCTATTGATTTGCCTGCAAATGTTCAAATTCATATGAATGCATATGAATGTAAGCCTGACGAATAATTGTGCCCATTCCTAGTGCCCTGTCCCAGGAGTGAGTGGGATCTCCCTTATCACACACCAGCATGCAGAAGAGAGGTGCCTTGATCCATTCTTATTCTAGACTTATGGTAAGTCCAGAAAACTCCTATTTACTAGCATTTACTACAATATGCTTCACAGACAGTTACAAGAAGTATTTGTTCCTCAAAGTCATTCCATTTTGGAAATTACACAAATTAAGAAAAACCTTTTAATTTATTTATTTTGGTCTGTGACCATAAATAAAATTCATTCATTCATTCATTTTAATTTATGTGGCTTGGAATTGCATTTTATCCTCAGTATTTTAAAACCTTATATTAATGTGGACATTAAATTCTGTTTATTCCTCACAGAAGCTCACAAATAATTCCAAATTCCTGCAGACAATTTTTATAATCCGAGTTTAAAAACAAATATTGGTTTATTGTTGTTCCAGAACTTCCTGCTTTTTACTTCTAGTATGCCTGAGCAGTAAAAAAAAAAAAAAAAAGTTGGTCTTTTTGATACAACTTAGGTCATCTTAAATGTGACAACCTGGCTAGGCTTTTTAAAGTGTGCATCTATCAGTGTAATATCAAATATCTAATCTTCAGCAGACAAGCCTTTCACTTTTTGACAAAGCACCACTCTTCCTATTTAATCATTCTTTTAGAAAATATCAATCAATTTGAGAAAGCCTCATGTGTCAGCTCTACTGATTCACTAACTTTGTCAAAACCATTCTGAGCAATTGCAAAAATACACCTTCTGACCTGCCTTTGTTGCATGAGTCTTTTATTAGAAATGTTATAGAAGAATCACTCAAAAATTTTCACTACCTCATTGAAAGAAAGAAAGAAAGAAAGAAAGAAAGAAAGAAAGAAAGAAAGAAAGAAAGAAAGAAAGAAAGAAGGCTTTTCAGCTGGGTAGGAGTGGAAGTCGCACGGTTTGTGCAAAAAGCACCCAATGAAACTGGAATCTTGGGTGCTTTTCCCCACAGACTCTAGACAACGTAAATGTCTTGTACAATAAACATAAAATATGAATTCAACTGAAACATTATCAGCTAAAATGAAAGTTCACAAAGTTGCAGTAAACCTGCCTCATGAGGCTGCAAACTACTACAGTATATTTTGGCAGAGTAACAGTCATGATGAAAGAAGATTTATAAAAAGAACACAGACATATTTTGACATAGTTAATTGTATTTCTATGTCCAGTTTTTTTCTTTTTCTTTTTAAGTACACCTATAAAATGCAACATTTATGTACTTTTCCTTCAATAGGAAAGAGACAACCACACATAAATTGCGTGTTTTGATTATTACTAAAATACTAGTAGCAGTAAGATTGTGGTGTTGCCAACACCCACTAGTTTTCAAGAGAATTAACAAGAAACGTCCGAGAATTAAAAGAAAATAACTGAGGCATTGTGAAAAATATTATGTTTTTATAAATGTTATAAATAACATGTACAATGCCCATTTCTGCACTCACTGTTCCACATTTGGAATCAGTCCAGACCAGATGACACTGACATGCCCCCAAGGACTATGAACAAACATTCCTGTCCTCAGGGCTTCTGGGGTACATATTTTGGTGGCGTTCTATAGTGTATTCCTGGTGGTACTGAATACTGGAGTTGTGCTCTCCCAATCAAAGCCACCCTGATCGTGCTCAGTTTAAAGGAGATGGAGCAAACCAATGGGTAGGGTAGTCTCATAAATCTGTATGAATGTGTGAATCTATCCAGACCAGAACCTTATTAAGTGGGCCTTTAATTACTGTATTTTCTAGCATATATGACTTTGAGGAACAAATACTGTATTTTCTGGCATATAAGACTACTTTTTAACCCAGGAAAATCTTCTCAAAATTCGGGGGTTGTCTTATACGCCGGGTGTTTTCTTCTTATACAGCAAGTTTATCCCAAACTCTATATTTTAACTGGAAAGTTGGGGGTCGTCTTATATGCCCAGTCATCTTATACACCGGAAAATACGGGTAATATAATTCAGAAAAGGCCTATATTAAAATAATTCTTTGCAGATCTTTGTACAAACCCCATGAAATCTTGGTTTTGTACATGAATACTTACATAATAAGGCAAAAGAAAAAAAAGACATTTGGAAGGCAGGATATAAATTCTATCCAATAAAAAGAGGAAATAAATATTCATTTTTATCTTTGGCTTTTAATGTTGTAACCTGCACTGGGACCCTCGGGTATATGCTAGGATAGCTAAATAAATAAATAAATGCTATCAAGTCTATAAGGTAAGAAAGTTACTTTAAATTGCAAGCCTGAGGGCAGGGACCTGTCTAAGATTAATATAATATTGTAACCTGCCCTGAGACCTTCATGTATAGGGCGAGATAGAAATACAAATAAATAAATAAAGGGGCAAAGATCAAGTCCACCCATGGTTTTCATATGACTCTGGTATTAGAGCATCTTAATAATTTTTTGTCTAGAAAGGGCACACAGACAAGCATGGGCACACAAATATTACCCATAATGTTGTAACCCACCCTAAGACTTTTGGGCATAGGGCAGGAGAAATATGCAAGTAAATAATGATGGAAGGGATGGGACGGACGGACGGACGGACGGTCACTATGCTGCTTTAATATTCTAACATAGCCCCTTTCTGCACTCCTTGTTATGCCAGACCAAGGGATAGCCTGGAAGGGTTCAGGGACCTGCTGTTTACACATTAGTGCAGACCAACAAAGGTATTGCCACCCCTGGGTATGGCCTGTCTACTCTGGACTAAACTGTGGACTATGATAGGGTGCCAAATAATGCCCTGCCTCAAATCACTGTTAGACCTTTTCAAAAAACCCTACAAGTGGACCTATTTTGCTATACCAGACTCTGAAGAGATCTGGTTCTGTTTTGATATACCATGGGGGACCCTTTTCAGCAGCACTCCACAAAACACCACCAGAAGTGGTGCACCACCGAAAACTGCTATCCCTGAAACTTTTGTTACCAGCTTTCAGAGGTTTGATGCTGCCTCCAAAGGCTCTTCAGAGGCAGTGGCCAACGTTAGAACAGGAAATGCCCAGTGGGCAGCTCTATCCTGCTCCACAGCAACTCACCTTAGAGTGAAATTGGTTGCTTATCCCAGGACAAAGTGTCCTGCTCTATCCCAGGATTGGGTGTGTGTGCAAGAATCCATAAATGTCGCTATTTATACTCAAGTAGCACACATGCTCTTGCATGTGCCGTGTCTGAACAAAAAGCAGTTAAGATGTTGTGATACCAACAGCCTACTGGTGTCACAAGATGTGGACCCAGTTAGTATTCAATTTTAACCTACAGAAGAAATAATTATAACAGAGAAATAAATTCAGCTGCCAAGAGTCACCAGATTCACAACCCAGAAGGCCTGTTTTTGGGGGCAGAATGCTCAGGCAAAATGCACAGATTATTTCCCAGAAGCCTGAGGCATAGAGCACACATGGAATTTAACTCACTGAGACTTCTAATACAGCTGTGGGGGGTATTAACAGTATGAAACCCATCTAGCCAAGCCCCCACTAGTCCAGATTGAATTTCTCCATAAGGTATCACAATCCTTAGCTCAACAGAAATTTTTGCTAATGTAAAGTAATTGCAAAGACCAGGGGCCTTTTTGCAATAGGCCCATTGGGGAAGTCCAGGTATACCTCAGCATGGGGCATTTGCATAATCCAGCTCAGGAGGCTCCTAATCTGGATTACCAGGGGAACCGATGTCCACTGGTGTTAGAGCATGTAACAGTCCAGATCACGGAGGCATGCAGAAGGCACACTTTCATTTTCTGGGCTACCAAAGCATGCTGCCAAAATGGACCCCTTGAGGGCTCCAAGGTTAGAAAAGTTTGTTCCTAGCCACCAGAGCCCTCAGAGTTATCTTCAATGTTCGTGTGAGCTTCGGGGATGGTGAGACGGCTGGGCAATAACAGTGTTGCCACACATAGATGGTGCTATTTCAGACCACACCGTGCTATGATCTGGACCAGAGGATATTGTGTGATCCAGACTCACTGAAACAGATCACAGCAAGGTAGGTGCAGAAAACGAGGTGGTAATAAGCACTAAGTAACTGTGATCTTTGGAATTGTCTGTAAATCTTTAGGCAATAAGTGAATGGAAAGAAATTTTGAGGTCTACATTTCAAACTTTAATAATTCAGTCTCCAAAGCTTTGGATAGAGAAAATTTGCATTAGCTTTATTCTGTTAGCAAACTGAAGGCTCCTTCTGTGATTTTTTTTTCTAATTACAGCATATTGTATTAAAGGAAATAAAACACACCAGAGTGTTTGTTTGCACACTGTGCATATTGTTGCATATGATTGTGTACAATGTCAGTTGGCATGAGATCTTACATGAAATTCCAAAATGTATATTTATTCAAAGTCCTTTCTGCATGAATATTATTTTTGCCACTGCTTTTGCAATCTTTTGCAGAACAGCACCACAGAGTGTATCCAAATGGAGGGAACTGGGTCATTCACTGTGACTGAGAAATTGTTTGAGAATGTTTGTTTGTTTTACATTAAATATGTTAAAATACATTAGGCATGTTTAAAAAAACAGAAGAGGCAATTTGAAGAGGATGATATCATGCGGACAATGCCAACCATATTTATTTATTTACAGTTTTTGCATTTTTATCCCACCATATGCCCAAAGGTCTCTGGACAGGTAACAACATCTAAAAATCAAACATTGTTAAAACAATAACAGTCTGTATTAAAACAGTAGCATCTGCAAGTGGGAAGGGAAAGCGTATCCCCATTTAACCGAAGGTCAGGACAAAGAGGTGCGTCTTTACTGCCTTCCTAAACGTGTACAGGGAAGGTGACAGACACACCTCAAGGGGAGACTATTCCATAGTCAAGGGGCTATCACTGAGAAGGCCATCTCATGTGGAACTGAATGAAAACATGAAGGTTGTGGAATTTGATGAAAATAATAGGGCCTTCACCTGGATAGTGCCCCAAATGTGTGCATTTAAATTGCTTTTAGAATATGAATATCTATTGGCATGGACATAGATACAATCAAAATTTGTTCTGGCAGTTTAATTCAAATCCATGGCATATAGCACTGCAATATTTGCTTTAAACAATAAGTCAGCAGATTGAACTTGGGTTTGGGTATTTAGGAAGCAGTTCTACCACTCAAGTCAAAACCACTGCTTGACTCCTCTTTTCTGTTTTCATGGGACCTAAGGTGCAAACTGCACTACAATGGACACTGAAAAACAAGGTATTTAAAATATTGTGCTGTTGCAGCTTATTTCAGTTAGGAAATTATATTATGGGAAACCAATTCATGATGATAACGAATGTTACAGGAGATTTCCACCCATGTTATTGTAATCATGAAGTCAGTCATAAATAATAATACGAAGTCTTACTGAAAACTTATTTTTGCCATTTTCTTCTCCAAGGAAAAATCTTAAACTACTTCTAAACTTTTCCCCTATCCAGTTTGTGCTTCTCTAGAGTTTGCACATTTTCTATTATACATCTCTAAACTTTAAATATAACAGCCGTAGCTGTTCTGCAGCATCTTCTAATTAGACTGTTGAGCAAACCAAAAAGAAAATACAGGTGAAAAACTGTTTGCAATCATGTTAACAATACAGCCCTGGAAAATGCTAGAATGTGTGGAAACGGCTATCACTGATGTTTATTATGACTTTATACTCTGTTTCAGGTTCTTTTCTTTACACAAATGAAGGTGCAACTGCTTGAACAAAATGCATTAAAAAAACAACAGGAACTGCTGAATATACTCCTGGCCAATTCTAGTTGAGATAATAAAATCAACATTTGTCATAAACAGAACTGATAATGAAAATAAATACAATGGAAGCTAGAGCTCCAGTCCCATGGAGATTCTTAGCAAGTATACAAGACTTAAATGTGACTGCTATATTTTTTTTAAGTTATAACTGAAAGGGCTAGATAAGAAAGCATTATTTTTTTTTTTTTAAAAAATAATCCTTAGAACATAAGAACATAAGAGGAGCCATCTAGTCCAGCGTCCTGTCACACACAGTGGCCCACCAAATGCTCTTGGGCATCTCAAGCAGAGACAAGGACAAACCTTTTCTGGCTCTTGAATCCCAGCAAATGGCCTTCTTTCCCCCTGCTTCCCCCCCCCCCAGCCTGAAAGATGTACCTAGGCATTCATCCTAGTAGCCATTGATATATCTGTCATCCATAAATTTGTCTAACCCTACCTTAAAGCCATCTAGACTGGTAGCTGTCACCACCTCTTCCGGCAGCACATTCCATAAACCGATGACCCTCTGGGTGAAGAAATACTTCCCCTTGGTGGAGCCAACTCTCCTACCCATCAGCTCCATAGAGTGCCCTCTGGTTCTAGTGTTGTGTGACAGAGAAAATAAATGTTCTCTATCCACCTT
>MTQE01000390.1:5453551-5478401 GCA_014337955.1 Aspidoscelis marmoratus
TCTCTATCCACCTTTTCTATACCACGCATAATTTTATATACTTCAATCAGCCCCCTCTTAAACGCCGTCTCACCAGACTGAAGAGGTCTAGACGTTGCAGCCTGGTTTCATAAGGGAGGTGTTCTAGCTCCTTAATCATTCTGGTTACCCTTTTCTGCATCCTTCTGCTTGTTTTAATTAAAAAGAGAGAGAAAGAGTGAGAGAGAAAAGGATACTTTTCTCCCAGATTCAGATTTTTGAAAACCATGAAAGCTAGCACAGGTGAGCATTGATGGATACTTTGGAATGCCTTAAAGGGGGCTGATGCTGATGTTGCCTGGACTTCCACAAAATGGAACTCAGCAGGGGAGGAGCTGCCTATCTATAATGGATTTCAGCAATGATAATTTTATTTAATATTGCTTTCAATGTACAAAAGCCTTTCTCCATCATTTACAGTATTTACATCTATTCTGATCCATGTTGAATGAAACAACTTGCCTCATCTTTAAAGTCAAATGGCTTAACAGCGTATTCCTAATTGATCTATTTGCTTGATCTTAGTTTCATAAATCAGGATGCTGCATCATGGAGAAATGTGTATTTTCCTTACAACAAATATTCAAGCATTGATACTTCATTCTGGAAATTGCTATACCTTAAATTGCACCCCCAGTTGTAATTTCCTTTCTGGTGTGACAAATTTCTTCCTGCCTGAGAATATCAGGATATCATTCTGAGACATTCCTGTTATGATAGCACTTTGCACTACCTCACAAGCCACAAGAGACTGTCGGAATATCCAAACAAAGATAAATACAGGAGTTATCGTTCAAACTAACTCAGGAAGATGATCATCCATGCAAAAGACAAGTCCACTTTCCCCCTTAGAATCAAGTATTTAGATAAATATTTGCAAATGCCAGTAAAATGAAACATGCATAATAATGTAAGCGAACATAATAAAATTATTAGGATTCACAAGTACAGTAATGCATTTCCTGTCCCTCTGAGCCTTTCTTCTTTTCCTGCGCTATGATCTGGGTCAGTATGTCTGGACCAGTGAGCCACTGGAAGCCAAATTATGGGGTTGCAACTGCTTGCTCCTTTGTAGTGTGGCCTCCTGTCATTTCTGGTTCAAATAACTGGCCACCCTATGCAGGCATCTGTGCTCCCGAGCACTTACAGCAGAGGCACGACACCAGTAACTCCTGCCTTAAGACATCTTGCAGGGGCACATATCTGAATGCAGTCACAGTATTAGCAAAGAAACAGAAAGCAGCCTTACTTCACACTGAGGCCCATTTTGTGCTGACCTGTAATCTGTATTAAGAAGCCACAAAATTCAACAATCTGTATGTTCTGTCTGTGTAATCAGAGCATAATCCCAATCAGGTTATTCCTGTTTGGGAATACCAGTAGACCAGTTTAATCAGGCTTCATGGCAGATTGGTGAACCTGGTCCAGAACACAGAGGCATGTGGAAGCCACACTTACGCATTCGGAACTACAAGGGTACCAAAACGTAATCCCCAGTGGCTCCAAGACTAGGAATTTTTGTTTCTAGTCCTCCAGGGTGCTCGGAGCTCAACCTTGAAGCTCATGCAAGCTTTGGGACCAGGGTGATGATTGGTCTGGACCAGCACCTTTTGCAGATGGTGCTATTCAAGATCACACTTTTCTGTCTCATTTTCTCTAGCTTGTTCTAAAGAGGCAAGTTTGCTTCAAACAGCCAAGTGGAGCAGTTTAAGTGCAGCATGCCTCTACCTGCACTTTTAAGAATAGTATTATGCTTGTAGTTTATTGAAAATATGGTGGCATGCTTCCTGCATACCGCCCCCTGCCTCGGATGTCAAGATCAAAGGCAGGGTTTTGATAGCTGAGAGCAACTCTTCATCATCAAGAGCACAGCTAGGAAATCCATAGCAGTGATCCTGGTGGCCATTAGACACTGCCTCAGCTGTAAAAATAGCAAATTTCTCGCAGTGATCTTGATGTCTACTAAGGGGAGACCACGTCTGAGAAATCCTCATCTTTGATCTTCATAGGTGGAAAAGAGACCTCCCCAGCTGTCAAGACTGTCACCAAGGAACCCCCAGCTTTTATTGTGATGGGCATAATTAAATATAGGAAGAGGCCCCATGACCCTGGAAGCTGGCAAGGAGATTCTGAAGGTTGATGTGAAGGTCAGTTTCCTTGATCAATGGCATGCAATAATGGCAGAGCCACAAATGGATATAGGAGTGCCATTAAAGCAACAGATGCTTATGGTGACAGGATGACTATGGCTTACCTGTCCTCCGCACTGAATCCACCATAAGAAGCAGAGATATCCATGTGCAGGTGCTGTTAATAATGCAAGCAAAACCTTCAACTGTAACCTTACTCTTCACCTGCCATCCTTCAGCCATGATCCATATCCCCCCTCCGCAAAAATACAAAATAAAAAAAAACCCTGGTTAGGAGACATGTATATTTAAACAATGGTCCTATGAATAACAATCAGAACATAAAAATCTCATTTTATCAATTTATTCTGTAGGCATTTTACATACAGTAAGCATAACTTCTAAGTATTCATTTATCAGCTAGCATTCCAGCTATATTGTTATTTGTCTATCTCGGGGAAAAGAATTACCGTGAAGGTCATGATATGATTCAATGAATGATCAGCAAATTTGTGTCGCCAAATTATGGAACCAATTATAGAATAAAAGGGATCATTAGTAAAATGACTGGAAATAAAACTGCCAATACCATAACAGTGCTATACAAATCAAAGACGTGATCAGAGTTAGAATATAAAAAAGACAAAAGAAAGGTATAGAGAAGACCAACCAAGTTTGCTTAAGAGATGATGAAATTCCTTTATGAAGAAAAGCTACAATATTTGGGGATTTTAGTTTACAAGAAAGCCATGCCCCGGAGGACAGCCATGCCCCTGAAGACCAGTTGAATAGAAACAAGGCTACTACAGTCATATTTTCCCTAGGGGTTTCCCAGAGGTATCACTGTGGCCACTGTGACAACAGGATGATGAGTCAGGTTTCATCCACATCATCTTCTGTCTTTGGGTAGGAAGTCCAAGACCACTGCTTACAGGAGAACTGAGCCTTGGACAGAGACCCCACAATGCTGAGGTGAAACTGTCACTCAAGACAGCAAAGAAAAAAGAAAAAAAATCCAGAATTGCACAGGCCCCAAAGTGTGGCACAGTTCCCTATTCCCACATAGAATCTGGATCACAATTTTGGCCTTCAAATCACTTCCTCTTCTTCCATGCATCCACATGAGGGGATAGAAAGGCTGATGGCTTGAGTGCAGGTAGCATAAATCCCACTGTGAGTCTGACCAAACAGAGGTCAGAGTACATTATCGTGCCTACTGTGTGGCAGCAGCAATGGTGGAAAGGAGCTATTTCTCTGCCAACACTGCATTCTCAAGTAGCCATCCAGCAGACAACTTTAAATGGTGAATCGCTTTGTAAGATCAAGGCCAAGAGAGCAATGGTGACGGACATGTAACATCTGCTGTGATAAATTTCCACAGCATATTGAGATTTATGCAGGACTGGACACCACAGTTGGTAACAATCCAGAGGAAGCGTCCAGAGACCATCTGGTTGAGTTATTTTGGATCAGTTTCAATTATTACAGCCTGAGAATGTGGACAAACTGCTTGCTGCAGTTCAGGCAACCAAATGTTTTCTGGATCATTTCCCTTCTTGGTTGATAAAAGGCAACCAGCAGGATATGACTGGATGAATCCAGGCAGTAGAAATGCCTCTTTGAGAGATGGGGTAGTCCTCCTGGTTCTTCTTCCTCAAAAGGTCCTTCCTAGATTCTGATTATTTAAACAAGAGTTATGGATGTTCAACTGCAGGCATGCTTGGAAGAAGCTGATTGTCTAAACTCCTTTCAGTCTGTCTTCTGGTTCAGTTATAACACAGAAACCACTTTGGCCATCCTTGTTGATGACCTTCCCCAGAAGAAAGATAGAAGGTATGCACCCCTTGATTTCCATGGGTCACTCAGGGGCTTTTGATACCATTGATCATGTTATCCTTTTGGAAAGGCTACAAACTGTAGGAGTTAGAGGTACTGTGTTGCAGTAAATGCAGTAATTCTAGTCCCATATGGTCCAAATCAACCCTACATCTCTGAATAGTATTAAGGTGGTTAGTCAACAATAATACAGTTCTGCTTAAAATGTATATTAGGGTATTTCTGATTTTACCTTGCCATGATCCTGATCAGTGGGTCCAGACCTAGAGAAACCCACTGGTTCATATCACAGCAAGGCTTGGTCTGTAATGGTGCTGTCTGCACACTGAAGGCTGGACAAGACCAGCAGCCTCAAAGTTGCCATTGATATTTGAGACAAGTTCTAACAGCTCTGATGGCTAGAAATGAAAGTTTCTAGCCTCAGAGCCCTTGAGGGACCTATTTTGGTAATGTGTTTTGTTGCACCAGTGAAAAGAGTCTGATCCAGACCTACCTACACTAGTATGCCAATAGCACTCAGTGCTGAGGACTATTGGTGATCCAGGTTAGGAATTTCATCTTGATTATACCAATCAATAGTCCATATAGAACATACCATCAGGGGTTGGGGCCTCTCTGGTCAGTACCAGTGTGTGGGCAAAAGAGGTCCTGAAGAGGTCCAGACTACACACATGTGCAGAAAGGCCCTTAGCTTCTTCCTCAATTTAAATTTAAATAATTAAAACAGTATCCTTCAGGGAAATGATTTAAATAAAAATCTGCCCTGCTTACAGTTCAGAAAAAGTGAATAAAGTGTTTATGCCTCAGAAATATTAGATTCTTGGGTTATAATATAAAGCTGACAGTTGCAAGACAATTTCCCCATCATGCATAGATGTATCCCAGGCTTTTGGCTAAGATGATGCTGGCCTTTATCCACTAATCTTTTGTTAAGAAACTTCATTAAATATTTTATAGTTAATTGTTTTTACTGTCGGTTTTTCAATACATAAATTGTTGTGAATTATCATGAGACCACTAAATTCAAATAAATGGTTGCATGATAGATGCCCTAGTGCAAGATGTAACAGCATCAGAATTACCTGATAGGCTGAGAAAACACACAGGGTGATGTAGGACATCTCACTTCAGAAATCTGTTTTAATCTATAGATCAAAGTGCAGTTTAGCATGACCAAAGGGAAAATGTTCATTGCTGCCTCATCTCCACAGTACCAACCTCACCTCACCACAAAAGCCACTGCTGTGTAACACCCATCCCTTCAGAAATACTTGTATCAGTATTGGATGATGTGTTTCCCAAAAGCTTTAAGATGGCTGCTCTAAGAACAGCCTCCTGCACTTGGTGGACATTTGATCCAATTCAGAGAAGACTATTCAAACATTTCTAATACACCATTAGAAAACCTGTTAAGGAAATATTTCAAAGTACATGATATGTTGTGTACACGTAGTTTATAAGGTTTATAGAATATTCAACAGGAAAAAAAGATCTATTTCCAAATCTTAGCACTTTTCTTTTTCCATTTTTTAAAACCGCATTTCGGTTGAAATATTCTTAATGAAAGAGAAAATAAAACTGCTATTTACAATACTAAGTAGGAATGTGCATGAATACTGATAATGTTCAAAATTCATATGAATTCAGCCGGAATTTGAACATTTGACTTTGAACTGAATGTTAGCACATTTGAAGAATGAAATTCGAATTCAAACAGAAGATTTTGATACATTTGTGTGAAGCATCATATGGGATTTGTATGGAATATGTATGTGATTCGTGTGGGATTCATATGCATTCGTATGAAATTGAACATTCGTATCACATTTTAATCCTACTACATTCGAAGATCAATTCGAACAAATACAAATTTTCTTGCATTTGATTCAATACTAATGGAATGCAAAGAAATATTTGTGTACATGCCCACTACTAAGTGAACATGATAGCTTGCACCTTAGTTCTTTTTTGGTCTGTGGTTCAAGAAGGCATAAAAGATGGGTTTGTTTTCTTAAAGTTTACTTGGAGATGATTCTCATTTGATATCTGTTTATTCTACAAAAGTAGATGTTACTCCTACCTTCATGCAGACTTCAGTCTTTCAAATAGTCTGAGAGAATATTTTAATCTCTATGACCAAACTTCATGGTTTCAAATATGAGAACAATGATCTCAATGTTTGTCAAGATAAAATACAACTGACCTCTACATTTAATAAGAACCTTGCACAAGTAAAAGCCAAGTATAAATATTAATTACATACATAGGATTCAGGAAGGGATAAATCTTAACATATTGTTCTTCATTCAGTTTTTTTTTTAAAAAAAGCACTGTACGCATTGGGGATCTGAGATAAAATTCATTCCAGGTGTTTTTAGTCAGCTACTGTTGCTGCCTATGACTCACTCTTTGTTGTAGATAAAATAATCATGGTTCTTTAGATTTCCATTGTCTTTCTAAAGATAATCTTGGCATGGGCATATATATAATAAAGCAGTTCTAGAACATTAGACAGTTATAAAAATGTGCCTTAAATCAGTCACTAGGCATGAAATAAACATTTACAGTCTCACGCAGATAACTATACCTTTTATGAAAAACTCATAAAGTCACATTTCCAATGGGAACAAAATTAAATCACTATGTGAAATAAAGACCTCCAGTTTCAACACTATCTCCAAGTCTCTCCTTCTTTTTGAAAACCAAAATCAATCCCATTTCTTATTTACAATTACAACTAGTAACAATATAAAATACAGTGGGTGGAACATTGGGTATTTTTCCACTGAGCTCCTTTAGCTCCTAGAATCCCTGGAGCTAACTTTGCAGATCCTCCAGACCCCTTTGACAGCAGCATTGCTCTTGCAAGGGGTTCTCTTTGGAGCCTTTGCTAATCTCTGAAGGCAACTTCGGAGGGACTTTGAAGATTTGTGTTTGGGGCACACCCCCATGGGTGCCTCCCCCCCAATCCCCTCTAGAGCCCATTGCCCAACTGTAGTGGAAACAGGCTCCCTATAATCTGGATTTGATGCCTGAAGACCCTTTTGTAGACTCCTTTAATGGGGTCTACACGAAATCCAGATTATAGGTCCTGAAGAACCCATATGATCCGGATTTCCCTAACTCTGGTGGAAACATATGTGTCTCTAATAGGGTCTGTAGTGGAAATAGGGTCATCCAGCTTGGAGCCTAATAGGTCCTTAATGGGTGCTTCAATGGGTACTTAGTGCTAGTGGAAAAACACCCATTAACAAACTTTCCAAACAACTTGGAAAATCTTTGCTGATGTCAGATCTACAATAAAAATTGTCTATAAAAATTCAAATCATTTCTCCCTGGCATTTTAATCCTATATGTACATATGTAATAATAGTGCATTATCTGACCTAAAATAGTCTAAATGATAGAAAAATTAATGGGACGAAAACACTCAGTAATGTATCTTGTGTCTAACACAGCCTTCCAACTCAGTGCCTTCTATATACAGCTAGATTGCAGCGGATGTCAATACTGTCTTCCTAAATGGGACAGATCAAAGTCACAGTACCAAATATCCCTGGGATAGGCTGTGAAATCAACTCAGCTGCCTCTTCCTGGTTTTCAAATGGATGTGTCCTGGATAGAAAAAAAATATGTTTACCATTTTTGAAGGTACTTCACACTATGTCCTTTTAAGCATGTAAACATATCACTCTTTTCTGTTATTTGTATTACTTGATGTGGGTATGATATTTGAAAGTGAACTAGAATGCTCTGCACTGGTTACAGAATCATCAACCTTTTATCTGATTCACTGATTGATTCACTGATTAAATTTAAATGCATGAGCAAAAAATGCCAAAAAAGATCTCCTTTTCAAGCTAATGAAAGTGACGAGTAATAATTTGATATTTTAAAAAGGTGCATCTGTTGCCCATTGTTAGATAGAAAAATGACCTATAAGATTTCCTCTTATTAATCAAACCTAAAGCCATTGATCTAAAGTTTTAACTGACTCGCCTACTCTAGGGATGAAAGACCCCAAAGTTCCTCCAGAGTCCATGCATTTAATTTGTTGATTGTATAGAGGGTAGATGTTAGAGTTTAATCTGTGTGTCTGTAGGGAGGAGGAGTCATCAGCCCCACCACATATGGTATCCCCCTCTTGCTGCCACCTTTCCTTCTATTTTAGCTTTCCTCCCCCAGCACCATTTCCCTGCTGTTTCAGGTTCCCCCATTCAAATTAAATCAGCCTGAGCAACACAGATCACCCACCGATGATCTACTGCCAGAAGACCCACTCATTGTATATTTTTAAAACTAGAGGATCATTGATGCTTCTTATGTCTTTGCTTTGAAAACATTGCCATCCTACATACTTAACCTATGAGCTCAGTGGGACTTGCCTGCAAGTAGGCATGCCGGTAATTAGGTATGACTAGGATTGTGGCATTCAATGTGTTGTTTTGTAAAAGGAAGTTTGCTAGCCTCAGATGTGAGAACTGTATCTAAACCTTGGGTCCATAAGGATATGTATGTCACTTCCATTACTACTGAATATGTCTAACCTAGTATTTACAGATAAAAATTTACTCCCTAGTGCAAGTAAATAGGAAGCCAGCTATTTTTCACTCAGCATTTCAATTGCATTTTAAATTGATTGTACTTAAGCCGGTTTTCCCAGGTGACTATTTCAGCTTTGTTCTATTAGATAAGGAAAAAAAGGCAATGGGCATCAAAAGAACTGTTTTGACAGATACTGTACTGGATTTCAGATGATATACAAAATTACACTTCATGTAATGCATCTCATTACATAGTGGATTTTAGCAAACTTGATAACAAAAAGCATAAAACATATTATGCAATATCAGGAGCCCTTTCCAAAGGATGCTTACATATTCTTATATGTGAATCTAGTCACTTATTAACTGATACTTTCAAAGCTTGCCACTTGATGTAGCTTTATGGAAAATCTCTTTGATGCTGGCCAGAAAATCCTTTACATCAGTGTTTTATTTAAATGGCTACATATGGCCAGCAGACATTAAATACTACTAAAAATGCAAATGACCAGATGCCTCAAATACAGTAAATCAAAAGTGACAAGGGAATAAATTTATTAATACCTGGTTTCCTGCTATAGAATAACACAAAAAAAGTGAATGCATCGCATTAGTGAATCATCTTCTAAAGGTCAAACCACTTAGTTAAAGACAGAATATAATGCCTTATAATATAAGAAGATGCTAACTTTATTTTTGGCTGGGCGTAAGACTGCCTTGCATGGATTCAAGAAAAGAACACAGATGTTTCTTGGCTTCTTTAGAGTCCAATCATAGACTCCATGGACCAGATGGTCCTCTATAATCAACTACGTGACATTGCCCTATCTCCTTTCGTAGAAAAAACAAAAGTATATGACAAAGGGGGAAAAATGTTCATAGGGACTGAGAAGACACACTATATACCCCATCTATGTGAAATGCAGCCAAATAATATGTAAAACAACTGTATATATTAACATGCAATAATGACTGACCAACAGATTATGCAGACCAGAACGGAATTTTTCAATAGCAACAATTCATATCAAAGAAGATTGAGACATATTTTTTTTCTTTGCACCCCCAAATTATTCCATATTAGAGAAAATGGTTTGAACATTTGAAATTTCACAGTCAATCTTCACAAACATGAGACATACAGTATGTATTTTTTTAGACTCATGGGGATTTGTCATTCAGTATGCTTGGACAGTACCAATCTAGCTAAATGCTGCTACAGGGATGACCATGAAAGCAAGGAAAAGCCCTAAACTTACAATACCTAAGATACTAGTGGAGGGAAATGGCACCTAAGCCAAGACCATCCAAGAGCACACTTGTTTTACAGATTGTCTCACTATATAAGCATGGATGGCTAAGCAAATCACTACTCACCCCACCCACTGGCTGTTGTGCAAAAATGGTTGGCAGTTTCCACAAGAAGAAGAACAAATAATACTAGCAGAAAAATAATACTACATGGAATGGAAAACGATACCTAAGATTCCCTCCAGTGTTGAATAATTAAATCCATTTCACACTACCAACAATAGGATTAATTTGTGGTTTAAAATTCTATAAAATATATATCCTTTGTATCAAAGGAGCAACTTAATTTTGTAACAAGTACTCACTTCATTGAGATTTACAATGTTTAGCTTTTAGCGATGTGTGAAGACTAATTTTTTTATTTTATTTTATATAATAAATAAGACTAATATGGAACCTGAAAAGGAACACAGTGGCCATATATACGGCTTCTTTCCAATCACTCTTCTTTTCCAACTCCAAAGTGAATCACAGTCAAATAAATAAATAAATTTTCAAAAAAAGCCATCAGAAAAACATTAGGACTTCATAAAACCAAATTTAAGGACAAAAATTAGGTTTGACCTATTAACTTCCAGCACATCTCCTTCACAAATCCAGGACTGAAATGTAACAGGTGGTAGTATTACTAGTTTTTTTTAAAAAAAATAGCATAACTAATGTACATCTCAACAGGAACCTTAATATTTTGATGTATGTTCCCCCTTTAGGTAATGAATGATGAAAAATCACTTCCAGCACAAGTTTCTCAGAGGATATCACATGCAACCATGCCTTATAATCCAAGCCATGGTTTGAATACAGTGCAGAAGCAAACCATGGTTAAATTAATCATCTTCTGCCATTTTCTGTCTACTTAGCATTTTGAATTTAACTGGTGAGTTTGATTAGAAATTTTAATGCCATCTAAGATCCAATTCAACACTTTCAAATTGTGCACTAGTCCAAGCATTATGATTAAAGGTAGCTTGACCAAGGACTTGAACAAGAAAGCATTTGAAACTATATAACAGTGTCCGAAATATGAGGAAGTCTGACTTCTATGAAAATGAAAGAGACTACAAGATGCAGAGAAGACTGAGAAGCTGGGAAAATCCAGTTTATAGCACTATATTGCCAATGAGCAACCATGGTGGAGCTCACCCCTCCCTAGAGAAACAATTGATCTTTCTTTCTGGAAAGTTGTGGTCAGTTCTCAGAATTTTAGTAAACGTGAAACTAAGAAGCATTGTAAATACATATTTCTAATTGCATAGAAAAAATATATGGGGGTCTGAGAAATCACCATTATTCTATGTTTTATTATGCAAACAAGTAAACTGAATGCAAGGAAAGCCAAAGAAATAAATAAATCCAAGTTTTGGGAAAAAAAACCAAATTGTTACATTTTTCTTTGAAAAACTCAAGAATAATTCAACAATGTCTCATATTTTCATAGTATTCAAGGGTGGCAAAAGTGAACAAAGCATTCTTCCTGCAATTAACTGTTTTATGTAAAGCCTTGTATTTCCCATCTTCTCATGCTGAGTAGTAGTGAACAACTACTAAAATATTGCTTGAAATCTGAAATATGTGCAGAAAATATCTCAGTAGGAAAACCTCTGCTAAGTGCAGTGACAAAGTGAGGATAGCATATTACACAAGAGCCCAAAACAGCTCAATGGAGATCAGAAGAAATCCTGCAGGTTTCCTAACGTTGACATAGATGTTCCCTATGTAAATAAACATATGGAAATGCATATGTACCATTTTATGCTGGCACCCAGTTCCGGTTTGTAGTTTATCAAACCAGTTTTTACATTCCATTGTTCCAGAAACCTCACTACAGGAAACTAAAAAGAAATGCTTTTTCCTCTCTGACCCATGAGGGGAAAAAATCTGCTGTAGGGGAAATGTTCCCCTTTTATATCAGCTAATATGCTGGGTCCCCGCAGAGTATTTCCCTTGTTTTACAGTGACATCTACCCGCCAGTCCTAGGGAATCCCTACGTCATTCACTCAACTTCAGCACCACTTAATATGGATAGCTCCCTCCTGCAGCTATAGTGGCTAAGCTATTTTAAATGATTAAAATAACCAAAAGAAAATAGCGAGGAAGAAAATACAAAACCAACAGGGCTTTGAAAGAAGGTACAAATGACAAAAAGTATGACCGAGATATTTTAATTTGCACAGCAGGCATCATTATTGTGCAGTTTTGCCTCTCAGTAAGCATTCTGGTCTCTCCACACAAAACAAAACATCTTGAAACTGTCAAATTAAAGAAGACTGACAGGCTGCGTTTCAGGTGCTATAAAACATGACAGAGTATTTCCCACACAAATAATCCAGTTAAACTCAGCCTCTCACAATTACTCACATGGGTACTAAGGTATCTACCAAGGAAGATGGGCGAAATGACATCTGGAATATTTGTTAATATTTTGCAGGAACTGAAATCCCTCAAGCTTGGAATGAGAAAACACTTGTTTTATTACTCTTGGCAGAGAATAACTTGGAGGGCCAAACTGGAGCGGATGAAAAAATTACTAGGGCCTTTAAGACCCATCATTTAACCAAGCTATTTGCTCCATTCTTCACACAACAAACCGGGGGACTACTCTTTTCAACCAATAAACAAACGACCAGGTAATTCAACACGCAGACCCATTTGGCAGTGGCAATTCCTCTTCCATTATGCTCCCGAAGCCAAAACCTATAGAGTCGATGAAGTTCGCAGTCCAAAAAGCATATACTAGCGCCGTATAAACAAAGATTGGCTACCAGCATCCAGGTCTCACAGCACCTTGTTCCCCAAACATAGATCTCTCCGTCTAACGCATACAGGCTAGGCCCTTCTCCAAAGAAAACCAGACAGTCCGTCAGTTCGTTTCCTCTTTCCTGATCGCCTGAGAAGCCGTCCTCGACTAGCTATTTAAACAAACTAAGCTCAGCGGGAGAAAAGCTTCCATCCTTTCGCCCAGGAACACATTCCCCGGAAATACCACTTTTCTCTCTCTCTCTCTCTCTCGGTTCCTGCTTGTTGCTGGGAGCGCTCTTAGAGAAGTTTCCCACCCTTGCCACCCAACTTCTTCCTTGAAAAATGAACCGTCCAAATCCAGCCACGGATCCTTCGGATCAGATCCTGCGCACGGCACAACTCTTAGGAGGACACAGGTGGAAGGGATCTACCGCGAGGAAGAGGCGAGGCGAGGCGCGCAGCACCAGCAGCCGCCACGATCGGAGCCGCCACGGCCACCTCCTCCGTGTTCGCCCACCTGCCCCAGTTAAGAGGCGATGCAGGCCAGTCGAGGCAGCCCCGGCAGCCCGGGCTCCTCTTCCTCCGCCAGCTCACTTACCACATCCCCTGGTGCACAGCGCCCTGCTGACCTCCTTCTTGAGATTCCTGCCCGTCTCCAGGGGCGGGGAAGACGCCCGGAAGAGCGGCGGCGAAGGCGAAGGCGGCGAAGGCGACCCGCTGCCGTTCACGCCGGCGGCGAGGACGGGCTCCATGAAGAAGATATAGCGGCTCTCTGCCTTCAGGCGGCTGCTGCTGCTGCTCCCGCTCCCGCAGGCGGAGCCCCGATCGGCCAGCAGCACCCAAAACAGCGCGTCCTTCTGCAGCCCGCCGCTTTTCGCCGACCACACCTGGTGCACGCGCACGCGAGCCACCGAGGAGAGGGAGGAGGAGGAGGCGGGAGCCGGGCTGCTGGGACTCGGGATCGGGATCAGGGGGCTGGTGGGAGTCGGCGAGGGCGAGAGGGTGGTCCCTGCGAAGGAGGAGCTGGCGGCGGCGGCGGCGGCAGCGGCCGGTTGCTCGTGAAGAATCAGGAGCAGCAGAGGCGGCGGCGGCAGCGACGTCGCTTCTTCCCCTCCTTCCCCTCCTCCTCCTCCTCCTCCTGCTCCTGCTCCAGGTTCGACCATGCTGTGCGCCAGCACCTTGCCCTCGATCACCACCGAGGCGCGCCGGGCCAGCCCCTGCACCGAGTCCACGCCGAGAGGCGAAGAGGAGCACGGCGGTGGGGCCGCCCCCGCCAGGGCCAAGGCGCCCAGAAGGAGCAAGAGACGCAGCAGCAGCAGCAACAACCGCGAGCGGCGGCGGCAGCGGCGACCACAGGGGTCCATGGCCGGCGGGCGACAGCAGGGCAGCCCCGAGCTCCCCAGCTCCCGCGCGCCGCCAGCTCGCCCCTCACCCTCGCTCCGGCGCCGCCACCTGCGCGCTGCTTGGCCTGTCGGAGAGGGAGGGAGGGGAGGAGGGTGCTGCTCCTGCTCCTGCTCCCGCGGCTCCCCACTGAGGAGGGCCGAGGGCGCGAAAGCACCGGGAAGGGGCCGCTGGTCTGTCAGCCCGGCGCGCCTTCCTTGCCGCGGGAGGGGGAGGAAAAGGCGCCTGGGGAAGAAGCTGCTAATGGTGCCCGACTGTTATCGGTCCCCTTTAGTTCCCACGGCCGGCCGGCCGGCCGAGTGAGCGAGCGATCGAGCGCGGCTCCTGCAGCGGCTCTGGAGGCGAGGGAGGCCGAGAGGCGGCGGAGTTGCCAAGCGAACGAGGCGCACGGCCACCGCCGCCAGCGGCAGCCATGTGTTCCCTCAGGACTGTTTACCTTCGGCGCGGGCTCGCTCTTCCCTCAGCGCCTGGGGGTGGGGTGGGGGGAGGGGAGGGAGAGGCTGGGGAGGTTTCCTGTCACGAAAATTCAAATACTTCACTTCTTCCCCCATGGACTCCTCCGCTCAAACAGGGGCGTGACTGAAGCGCCCTCAGTCCGCCAGCGCTGCACGCGCTTTCAGGCGGTGTTCCCCTTTGAGCCTTCCTGACAGCAGCACCCTTCCAAAACTGCCTTCCCTCAGTTTCTCTCACACACACTCACACGAGTGGTGTTCTTATGGGAGCTTATATTGTGTTTTTCCACTATTATTAATTAGTTTGTTTACATTTCTATCCCGCCCCATACCCTAAGGTCTCTGGGCGGGTCACAGCAAATTAATCACAAGATACACATTAAAAACGAAAAGTAGATTAAAAACAATATAGGCATTAAATATAGATTAAAAACACTTTAAAGTTCAGCAAATTTAGAACAGTACACTCCTTTAGGGCTAAGTGGAAAAACACCCCCTGAGGAGATGTTGAAGATGATGCCCTTCAGAGCCTTTCAGGGCAGTCGAGGGCCATGTTCACACCCGAGTTTCAATTCAGCTTCAGTCCGCTTTTCAGAATGGAAGAACACACATCAGTGAAGTGGACGGTCATTTTCTTTCCACATTAACTCGAAGATGGATCTTCGGAGTCAGATAATGTGGAAAGAAATCAGCTTGTCACTTTGCTGACGTGTTCTCTCATTCTGGAAGTGGGCTGAAGCTGGATTAAAACTTAGGTGTGGACACAGCCAAGGTGTATTTAAGGGTTGCTCATCACCTTTTCAGTGCCCAGCCTGCAGTCTAATGCTCATGACTTGAGGATTCTGTAGCTTTAGACCAGTGATGGCCAACCTATGACACGCGTGTCACAGGTGACACGCCAAGCCCTTTTTGGTGACACACATGGTCACCCTGGCACCTGGGCATGTAGTGCTTGCTTGTTCATGAAGTGTACAGAATACCAACTTTAAACTGAAGATTTAGCAAATGTAAAGAATTATTTAGTTTTGCTTTTAATAAAATACATACATCAAAAATATAACTTTTTTACTAGAGCTACAAATATCACAAAATTATGGAAATTTCTAGATGTGACACAGCACCTGAGTTAAGCTAGGTTTTTGTGCGAATTTTGACACACCCAGCTCAAAAGGTTCACCATCACTGCTTTAGACAATGGGTAATCATGGGATGTTAGCCAATAATTTGGCAATTCTAGCAGTATTTGTTAAATGAGAGAGCTCCATTCAGTTCAATGGGACTTAATTCCAGATTAAAGCTTTATGGGGCTGTATAGGAAAACTTGATATTTTAGTTTCTTCATGTGTCATTTCAACAATTACCTGTCAAGCGCCAAAGACGTAAGTTCAAGACTGATGATTGCAATTGAATTGAGCTCATCTTCTTAAGAACTTTAAGCACTGCAAATTTTTTTAAATATATAACCTGGCATGTTTAGAGTCAGTGATTTTTTTTTTCTTATAGCTTTTCCTCCCCACATCCAGGCACTATTATGGTTTTAATATGTTTAATATGTTATGATTTTAATGTGTTCATTTTATATGTTGCAACCCACCCCCTTTGGGTATAGGGCAGGATAAAAATTCAAATAAATAAATTATAAATTATATGCCCCTCTCTTCTCTCACATAATCTTAGATAGCATACACAGGAATTGCAGGCCCTCAGCAAACTTACGCTTGCTAGCTTCAACTCATCAAGTTGCCCTGGGGTCTACATTTACCTTTGGACCTTTTTTTTTTTTTTTTTTTTTTTTTTTTTTTTTTTTTTGCATCTTTATAACGTGCTGATGAAGGTGCAGATCTGGGATGGATCAGGTATTCTCCTGTTTCTCTTCGGGAGAAAGATTTTGTCACAGCTAACTAGGAGTAAGAGAGTTCCAAGATAAGGACGTGCCCTGGGAGAGGTTTCCTTCAGGGTACTATAAAGCTAGCCTTTTTGCCGGCCATCACCTCAGCAAGGAGGGTTTCAGAAATTGCAGTCGTCTCAATAAACCCTCCCCTCTGTCTGTTTGTTAACAGACTCAGTCACCCTTCCTTTCAGCATAAGGTAGATTCAGCCTTTCATAGAGACCAAGGAAGTCACACTCTGATCATTTTGTTCCAGACCATTCCCTGTGCAGAAGAAGCTGTGGAGAATGTGTGGAAGTCCTTGCAAATTAACATCTACAGGATGGTGAGGATGAGACAATCTGACTCCTTGCTTATCCCTACCTACCTGGAAAACTGGGACTATGGGTCCCATACAGAACAACAGCATTCTGGCATACAAGTCTCAGAAGTCCTTTATTTCCAAGTCATGGCATACTCTACTAGATCAATGGCTGCATCAGTAGCCTTTGCTCCTAACACATCCATTGGAGACTCATTTAGGGCAGAGGCATGGAAGATGCCATTCACTTTTTCTAGACACTATAGATTAGATCTTCTCAGGTCAACGGAGGCAGCAGCTGAGCACAGGACAAAAAGGGTCAGCTGGTACTTACCATGGAATGGTTTTATTGTGATCTGTCTTGCTGAAGGTCACTCTGTGTGCCCTGAAGGCTAGTGGTCAGATTCACAAGGATGCTATGCACTCTTGGTGGAGGTGGATCTTCCCTTTTTTTCCTGCCTAGAGCCAACACTACATTGCAGCTTTGGACTGAAGGAGGAATGGTTCTCCTACATGGACATCCAAAGTCCTCACACTTCCTCTGCTTTGCAAAGCCAGACTACATTAGGAGTGTGCATGAATATTTGAAGGTATTTGAAATATGATCGAATCTGACCAAATTTTGACATTCAAATTCAAATCGAATATCCATAAATTCCAATTTAAAGATTTGAATGAATTTTGGATCATTTTGTTCAAATTATCCGGACATTTGCATGTGTACAGGTTCATACACGATGCGTACTTACAGATACACATCTTTCCAACATCCATACGCATTTGTACAGATCCGTACAGGATGAAAATGGGTTGCGTATGGGATAACTACAGGATGCATACGGAAGTGTACGGATGCATATGAATGCGTAACAATGTGTATAGGCACATAGAAATGTCAATATTCGTAAGTGTAAATTTGAATCAAAAGTTCAAACGACTAGGGGTGTTTTTCCACTGTCACTAAAAGTACCCATTAAGTACCCATTAATGGGTATGTAATGGCAATTTAGGACCCATCAATGGGTCCTTAATGGGTACTTCTAGTGACAGTGGAAAAACACAAATTTGCTTAATTTGAATTGAATTTGTTTAAATTTGAATTTTAAAGATTCGAATCCCAAAAATTACATTCGTGCACACCCCTAGACTGTATTACTCATAATGATGTGACCTTCAGCACAACAGACTATGAGAAAAACTGATCATGTTAAATACCAACCAGCCTTTTGATGGCAAGGATAGAGGGATTTCCAGACTTTAAGATTTCTGTACTTTGTCTTTTTCCAAATGTGGAATGGGACCATAGTTTCTGATCCCAACAAAAAGTTGTTAATAAAAATGCAGTAGCTTGGACTTAAGTCTTTCATATGAATAAAGATGACAGGGTCATATTAGAATTTAAATCAGAAGATTATTTGAATGTATCTACATAATTTAATTTATTACCTTAAATAAAAAGTGTGAAAGAATAAAATTTATTATTATTATTATTATTTATTATTATTATTATAGTTTATTTCTAAAGCGCTGTACATGTACACAGCGCTGTACAATATTATATTAATCTTAGACAGGTCCCTGCCCTCAGTCTTACAATCTAAAGAGACAAGAAACAAAAGGAAAATGGTGTGGGAGGGAACAGGGAAAAAGCAAAAAGCAAGCACTTGAGGTCTTCAGTTCCAATTCTTCTGTCCGTTTCTTATCGCTGGAATTTTCCTTTTCTCTTTAAATTTCCAAAATACCATTAAAATCTGGATATTAAAACATAGCCATAATGATTTCAGCTGGTGCACTCTTATTTGTGAACCTTGACACCAAAGTGAGGGCCACAGTTTGAGACCTGGGTTCTAGGGTTGTGTTCAAACAAATCTGCATTTGAAAATTCAATCAAATGTTCAGATTGCAAATTTTCACAACAAAGTGAAGTACAGACATTTGAACAAACCAAACAAAGCTCCTGGTACGCAAATATGAAGATTTGTTCAAATTTTCTCACTTTTGCAGCATTTTACTGATGAAAATGGGCTTTTTCAATACCATGAAAGATACCATGAAAATGTTCATCTACAAATGTGAATGCCTGAACGTTCAAATGAATGATTCTATGAACAAACGATTATTGGGACATTCGTTTCAATTGCAAAATGAGAATGAATTTTTCACTTGTGCACATTCCTATCCAGTTCTGAAAGAAGTCCCCCCTGCAACCCCTAATTTTGGGAAAGGTTCTGCAGAAGGACTACTGTGAGGAAAAGCAGGCATTTGCATCCCAAACTTTATTTTTCAAATATGTGATCTTATCTGTTATTTACAACTTTAAAAAAACTATTTAAAAAAATATATAGTATATAAATTAATATTTAGGGCACTGTCTTGGTCAGTTTTTCTTCAGGACTATTCTTAATTTTTTTAAAAATAGAGAGATGTATTTTAAATTTTTAAAACTATATTTTGCTCCTCTAGATGTGAATATCTTAGAATAAATGAGACAGACCACCTTACTCCAAAATAATATTGCCAGATAAAAAGGGTGAAGTGCCAAAATCTTGTAACACAGCACCAGGAAATAATTTTTCTATCAACTATCGCATACTGGTCTGTTTTTCATATCAAGTACTGCGTATGAAAGTGTTTCTCCTCCAATGGTCCAATATAGATGCTATTCTACTCTGGATACTAGTATGCTGCTGCACACATACACACTGTAGAAGAAACTGAAGAATTTACAGTCAAGCACCTGCAAAAGAAAATGTAAATGCATGTGTGAAAATATACATATAGTCATACAAAAATATCTATCAAAGACAAGCAAAATCCTTTTTTACCCAACTGCAGAAATGAAGGAAAGACACTTGTAAAGGACAGGAAAAATACAGACAAAATAAACAGGAAGTAAATAACTCTAATAGGATCCAATAAAGGAGTCACTTCAGGAAGTGATCAGGGAATGTCAAGCCCACAATTTGGCCAAAGTTGTTTACTTGTTTTAGCAATTTTTTTTTTGTTTTCGGGCATCAGTAGATGAATCCTCGTTTCCAGAGAGAGTCAATGCCTAACAGTTTGCTGGAAAACTAGGAGCAAGGTGCTTTATTTTGCTCATGTCCTCCCCTTTAGCTCCCATATGGACTGCAAACAAACCACTGAATTATATGAACCGTCAATCTAAACAAGCAGGATTTTTCTAAAGTTGAAGGCACAGCTATGGTGGCTAGCTGAAAGGCTGGCAACTCACCATTAAAACCTAAATTAAATTCTGATGCTAATCAATGTTTTGCAGGCAAGTGACCTCTGAAACTATATCTTTTTCTTTTGTCATTGCCAGAGTGCTTCAAACCAGCTGACAAGAATGGACATTGCAAAAAAGGCTTTCGTGTATAATATACACAGAAAAAAATAAGTGTGCACTGGGTATCTCTCTGCATGCAAAAGTAACTTTTTTGTTGTTAGAACCTTATAAGGGAAAACAATACATATCAGGAAGGGAGTCTAACGGAGACAATGATTTCTTGCCACATTGCAAAAGTATTGCTAGTTAGCACCCCAGCCTCTTCAAAGCTCTCTTGGATTGTTCACCATATCTCCTTTTTGGTTCCCAGCCAGCATCATTCTACATTATTCACAAATAGTCCTAACAACATTGTTATACTGAGCTTGTCACCTTTTCACTGCACCCACGGTTGTGAATTTCTATTGCAAAATAGGAGGCATAACTATGGTTCCTAGTTTTCCACTGGGGCAGTAGAGCAGCCTTTGTTGACAGGCGGCTGTAGCTGCAGGTCTCTGCTTCCTAATGAGAGTCAACAGCCGATCAATACCAACTGGACAGGTTAGGAAGCAAAGCTAGCTTGTCACTACCACTGCATAAATATGCCCTCGTGGCTTCTATAGCAAACCACTTGTCTCCAGGGATAGTTAAAAAACAGAAACCAAAAAAATCTCCCAACAACCTTGTTTATCTTCTTTTTGAAAAATGAATTTTGTGTTTCCCTTGTGCACCATCCCATCTGCAACAGCAACAGCAGCAACGAAAATCTCTCAACCTGGATTTGCTGTAATCTGATGTGCAGAATGTTGTTGCCTATTTAGTGCCCAGTGAAGTGCCAAGTAGCTGAGTGATATCTTTTATTAAATCAATGCATGCTGATAAAAGAATATTTAAGCCACAGAGTGAGAACTCTTTGCCAGGCTTCTTGTTCAGAGCTCTTCACAGCGCAAGCTTACTCACACATAAATTCCAGATGCTTAAGGTATTTACAGCTTGATTGCAAAATATTAAGTACATCAACCACTTTCTTTTTCTTCCTTCCTTCGTTCCTTCTCTCTCTTTTTATTTTTGCTGAAGTCTCCACTTTACAAACTACATTAAATAGTTTCTTAAAACAACAGCCTATCCATTAATGCTACAAGATGAAATGAGAGGCTTTCCTATCAAGAAGAAAAACAACAGCCTGTTTCCATTTATAATTTTGTTGGATAATTATGTCAGCTTCATTTCTAAATAATCTCATTAATACCCCACTGATTTCGCAAGGTTCAGCTTGACATAATTGAGGACATTTTAAGAACACAAACTGAATTAAGATGCATATGGAACCAAAATACCCCAAAGGTATACAAGGCATTTGTAGCAGATGTCAGCTCTGCAGGGGGCGCTGAGCATCTCTCTGCCGGGCATTTCCATAGCTCCTTGAAGTTCACTTGCTACCATGGATGCCCATCAGTAGGCTTCCAAGGTTGACTTGCAGTGAACTCTGTTCTGTAGTTGCCTCATACTGGCAAGATGCTTCTTCCAGTTTTATCACAGAATAGCACATCATCCAAATGGGGCATATCAGCCATTTAGGCAAAATTCTCCACATACCCAATGGGCTAGGAAGTGACAGGTACCAGAAACAAAGAAAGTGGGGAGATGTATGTCTCTCTGTGATACACATTTGGGTAGCAGGAAAATCAGGCAGCCTTGACTTATAACATTTTGGCTAAAATGAAATATTGGAAATGAGCTGGCATTATAAAGCAACTGGAACTGTCTTTGGTAGCAATGAGCACAGTACTAGTCTCTCATTTGAACCAACAGTAATTTATAGCACACTTTGGATCAGACAGGATCTGATTATGTAAATCCAGTATAATCCAATAGGTTCCTAATGCTTCTCCTTAATTTCTGGGACTACCTGCTTCTAAGGACAAGACCCTATCTGTATTATTAATACCTTGGCTTGAACCACCTGAGGTCATATGTTATGACCAGATGTTCTTATGGTGCATAAAGTAGGGAGTCTGTGGTAGATCTGTAGGTCTTCTAGACTATTTCTTGCACCACTGAGTGAGCAATGTGTGATCAACCTGAATGTGAGCTAGTGAGCTAGTTTGGTCTTGTGATTAGAGTGTTGGACTCTTCTATACAAAGCCATCTGGGTGACCTTCGGTTAGTCACAGCTCTCTTTCTGAGCTTTCACAACCCCACTTACCTCACAGGGTATCTGTTGTAGGGAGAAGAACAGAAAGTTTGTCAGCTGCTTTGAGTCCTCTTAAAGCTGAGAAAAGCAGGGTATAAAAACCAACTCCTATCTACACTTACCTTAATTCAATGCCACATTCCCTCACAAAGGACAATGTACTCCAGATCAAGGAGCTTTTGATCTGAATCACCAGTGAACTTGTATAAACAAGTCTACCAGTGTACCAGTGGATCACAGTCCAGAACATGGAAGTGGGCAGAAGTCATGCCTCCTATGTTTAGGACCACCAGGGGACTCATTTCAGTGCGGTACTAAAGCACACCATCAAAATAGATCCTCCAGTGGCTTAGTGGCTAAGAACACTTGTTCCTGTCCCTTGGAGGCTGACTCCAAAGTTCTTAAAAACTTTGGGATTGGTGCAGAAACTGATCTGCATCAGTGCCATTGTGTAGATGGCATTGTTCTGGACCACATCTCTCCTCATAAGGGTCTGACCTGGTTTGGAACAAGGAGAGGTGTCTGCAGAAAGGACCACAGTGCCTGTCATTGAAAACTTTTCATAGGTTTTCAAGGCATCCAGAATTTTCGTACAACTAGGCTCTTCTAAGAATTCTACAAATTGCCCTGGGCTCCATTTAGAAGTAAGAAAGGACATTAAAAAAGCTGTATTATAAAGTGACTCCAGTAGGGGAAAGACTGTTTCAAAAAATGCAGTTTGATTTTTTTATGCATACCTTTTCCCATACTTGTATTCTGTTCAGATATTTACTTTGTTTATATTTGCACCCCACCTCATTTCATTGTAGCACTCAGAGGGATTTACATGGTTAAAATGTACAAACCAAGTCAAAATGCAATATTAAGGCATAATAAATGCTGCACATAATTCAGAATGGCTGACCAGAAAAAAATGCCAGTGGGAACAAAAGCATTTACAATTGCCTTCTAAAACAAGCTAGGGAGGATGCCTGCATTATATCAAATGGAAGTTTATTTCACAAGCTTTGTGCTATTATAGGGACTGAATTCCATTTGTATTTCAGACTGCATTCTGTTTGTACAGATTTTAACTTCTGGATCTGGTAATGTGATTGAAATATGGTTTTCATGACTGTGAGCACAATCCCAGTATATACAACTGAGTGAGTGGTTGAACTTCTGGAGTTCATTTTGATTTAAGTTTAATGTACACATGAATCCCATGTAAATGCTGTTTGGACAGAGGGACACATAACATCAGATGGCATGGTGCAAACCTTTGGAAGGTTTCAAGTGCTGCTGGTGAAGTTCAAGGCCTTTGGAGAATGGAGACCTTTGGGCGGTGGGCATGGTTTCCATTCCCAGAAGTGCTAGTGGACCTGAGAAATGTGCCAGCCATCTTGTGAAAAGTTGCACAGCCAGGGCATGATGAGAGAGCCCGGTGTGCAGTGGTGAAGAGTCAGGGGGAAATTAAAGGATAGCTGGGATACAAAAGCGGAAAGAGACTTTGGATAACACTCTTGTTTGGTCTGATGCCAAACTGATAGCCTTTAATATCCTTTCAACATTTTTGGTCCATTCTGAACCAATTCTAAACTGAACTCATTTGGCTGGCATATCTCTATAACACAGCTTTTCCTCCAGGAGGACATACACAAGAAGATAAGAGAAGCCCTGCTGGACTGGTCTGATACCAAACCAAAACCTTTCAATTTGAAGGACTTCAGTTTAGTATCAGATCCCTCATCACCCTTGGTTATTTTCAAGCCAGGGTGCATGCGTCCATGGGCTGATGTAGGAAGGAACCCATTTTGGTGGTGCACCAAGTTGTGCAACCTTTATGGGTCCCCTCATCAAGTGCAAGTTTTGGAGCAGCACAGGGCCTGTCCTGAAACAGGTTGTCCAAGTGCAGACAGACTTATTCCAGGGCAGGTGGACGTTGCAGCCTGGAACCACTCCAGTCAGAACTAGGTATGTGCATGAATGGTTTTTTTGGCAGTCGATTCATAATGAATGAAATGTTAGAAAATTCATATTCATTTGAATAGATCCCCTTTGAATCTGGTAGGATTCTATTCGACACAAATGTATTTGTACAAATTCATACGAATATCTGATACAAATGCATAGGGATCCTGGATACAGATCCAGAATATGGATCCTGCATACGTATTGTATAACAACATATATGTATCGGATACGTATCCTTTAAGAATGCATACATATTGATATGTATCCCCAATTTAACCAATGTATGAACTATTCGTACAAATGTTCCAAAACATTTGTACTCTTACGAATGTTAATGTACGAATGTTGTAACATTCAATTTGTGTACGAATGTCCAAGTTCGTACAAATTCTTACAAATAATGAATTTTACAAATATTCATGTACCTCCCTAGTCAGAACAGTTCCAGCTAAACTGCTCCCGCACCCTGCAAGTGGGAAAGCAGCCTTTGATGAGGAAAGACTATACGAGGGCATGGATCCTGTTGAAAATGTCTGTCTGATCCTTTAATTAAAACAACCTGTAATTTCAACCACAAAAGTGAGAGCAAAAGAAGACCTCCAAGAGGATTCTCAGCTCTTTCCATTGCCCACACACTGTCAGTCTTCTTCGTGATGTATAGATTTTTCCTTCATAAACAATCCCAGGCCATCTAAGTTAATTGTTGCCATCGCATCTTGCAGGATTGCTTTCCAGAAACTAACTGTGTGAATAAACATATACATCTGCCTAGAATATATTGAAAACAACATTGTTTAAAAACCCGTTATCTTTTTTT
>MTQE01000390.1:5478490-5504783 GCA_014337955.1 Aspidoscelis marmoratus
TTTTTTTACACCATGTATAAACTTGAGTACATGTGAGCTCAGTTACTTCCTTTTCCTAAGCTGCTATGCCTCCTGTATATTAATCTTTTCTCATAAAGAAACCCTCTTTATCTAATTGCCTGCTTTTTTGTGGCTTGTAGTTTTACAAAATCCTGAGATGTGGTGATCAGATCACATACTCAAAAAATGCATTCATAGTATAGGCATTAGACTATTGGCATTATATGAAGAAGCTCCTAGGTGGTTAATTCTTTTCTTAATGAACATCAGCACAATTTTCCCTTTTCCTCTTTTAACGCTCCTGTACACTCAAGTTGACATTTTCAGTGAACTATCCTTGGTGACCCCAGTATTTCATTTCTGGTTGGCTAGCATCAGTCTAGTTCCTGCCAGTTTGTGTTTCTGAACTGTGGATCTGCTCCTTTGATCTTTTGTTGTTTTAGTGCAGGTTGAAGCAGCACAGCTAACTATCCAATTACAGTTTTCCATTTGTTCATTCATCTGACATTTTGTTGACTGTTTAATTCGGAGAAATTCTTGGGCAGTCTTTGTAGTCCTTGACCTTTCCAGTTACAATGTAGAAGATCTCTGTGGTGTAAAAATGGTGCGATGGGAAATCTCAGTGCATTTTGTGTCGCTGACATCACCTGGGCATCCAGTAACAATGCTGACTCCAGAAACACCCATGGGTTGTCATGGATGTTTTGAAAAATGCATGTTTATTCATATGTTTTGGAATTGCAATAAGATGCGGACATTTTGAAGAAAAAATAGGAGATGTGAAAGGACGTTGAATAAGAAAACAAGATGGATATATAGCTAGACAATTAATAATGGCTGCACAGGGAGTAATAATACATGGATGGAAAGATGCTAATAAATGGGAAATGATAGGTAGTGTCATTATGTATCAGATTTTGATTTTATAAGAGAAAGATGGTTTTATGTGTCAAATAATAAGGATTAATATAAAGAAATAGGAAAAAGTTTAAGACTGTTATCAGGAGGCCTTCCTGGTTGTACCACTGGCCTTTGCAGCAAAAAGGGTGGGCACCTGGGATAGGGCCTTCTCAGTGATGACACCCAGACTATGGAACCGTCTCCCCCTTGAGGTGCATCAGACAGCCCCACTTTATATCTTTAGAAGGGCAGTGACGACACACCTCTTTGCCCTGGCCTTTGGCTGAATGGGGATTTAGCTTTTTTCTCCTGCTTTCCAGACACTTTTATTGTTTTAATATGTTTATATTTGATTTGAAATGTTATAACCTGCCCTGAGACCTTCAGGTACATGGAAGGATAAAACTGCACTCACTCACTCACGCACTCACAAAAGAAAGAAAGAAAAGCAGTACTGAAATTGTTGGAAACAGGTTATTAATGAAAGATGGCTCTGGTCAAATACCCCATGGGGAGGAGGCAGAGAAGTAAGTAAGAGGGAAGCAGATAAATTTGCGAGAATATAAGGAATTTTAAATGAAAGGTAATATATAAATATACTTGTACTGAATGGATGATGTTGACAGCAATAAAGTTTTCTCATCCCACCCCCTTCCCATGACTTGCTAGACTTCTGTTTCAGTTGGTGGCAACAGCGGAACTTATTCCTAACAAAACATTGTCCCTTTCTGCACTGGGCCTTATTCTGGACTATATCCTGGAATAGGGACCTGCCATCCAGCTGGTGGTGCAAACTACAGCAAAACCTGCATGGAACCTGCCATAGCCTGCACCAACATGAGGATGGCAAGTTCCTATTCCAGGATATAATTTGGAATAAGACCCAGTGTGGAAAGGACATTCAGAAGTTCCATGAGTGCAGCAAAATAAATCAATAAGGAATGAAGGAAGGAAATAAAACACAGAAGCCTCTTGGAAGAAAAAAAATAAAAAATACTTTTTTTGCATAACTCTAAGCATCATTTTTGCCACCTGCCCCACTGCAGCACTTTATTGAGACTTACCCCTTGAAAAATTAAACCTATAGACTGAAATGTTTTACTCTCTGCTTGCTGTCATCTCAGGCTACAAAAAGGCAGGCCAAATTCCTTGCCTGAGAGGAGTGGAGAAGAGGCAGCAGGCTGAGCTCTGCCATCTCGCTCTCAGCAGTGCCCCTCCCTCCTCCAACTGCCATCACAAGGCGATGAACCATCTTGCCTGAGAGGAGTGGAGAAGAGGCAGCAGGCTGAGCTCTGCCATCTTGCTCCCAGCAGTCCTCCTCCCTCCTCCAACTGCCATCACAAGGCGACGAACCATCTTGCCTGAGAGGAGTGGAGAAGAGGCAACAGGCTGAGCTCTGCCGTCTTGCTCCCAGCAGTGCCCCTCCCTCTTCCAACTGCTCCCATCACAAGATGGCAAATAGACTACGGCAGCCGATCCAACATTTGAGGAAACATCCTGAGGCCGAGCAAGGTGGGGCTGAGTAGATGCCAGCTGACCATCTCTACCATCTTCTGGTTTGTCATCAATGAAGAGAAAATTCAAAGTAAAGGGAATAAGAAAATTCCAGCAATAAGAAATGAACTGAAGAATTGGAACTGAAGACCTTGAATGATGCTTTTTGCTGTTCCCTGTTCCCTCCCACACCATTTTCCTTTTGTTTCTTGTCTCTTTAGATTGTAAGCCTGAGGGCAGGGACCTGTCTAAGATTAATATAATATTGTAACCCGCCCTGAGACCTTCGGGTATAGGGCGGGATAGAAATACAAACAAACAAACAAACAAACGATTCCTGCAGACTGTAGTTTAGTGACTGTTTTTATTTTTTATTTACAACAGCCAGGGAAAATTCAAGCACTGTATGCACCGGAGGCAAGAAATGTAGACTTAGAACTTTTCAGAAATCTGTGCTTCCAGGAACGTTGGTTTCTGAAACCACTTAATCCTCTTTAATTCCCATATGTAAAAATGATAAGTCTTGTATACCTAATCTCATTCTAAACTTTCATATACGATTAACCTTCAAAATATATCTTGGCTGGTAATGAGGAGTAGATGATGCAAAAAAAAATTTCTTTTTTTGTTATTGTACTAAACCAGGATTTCCTGACAGAAACAGAAGGCTTGGAATAGCCCCTGGGCTTAGAAATTGGGCCGAGTTATTTGCCAGCATGTTGCTTCATTCATCCCATCTGCTTGTAAAAAGGAAAGAACCACCTCTATGGACCTGGCTCCAGTGGACTATCTTCAATTATATTACTCTTCTCTTTCTTGTCTTAGCCTCAGGCCTAATTCATATATGTGATCAGCAGTGTGGCTGCTACCTGAATTACAATTACGTGGGCTCTGCTCTCTGTGGCTGACCATTCGTGTACAGCCAAATGCTCTGGAGTAATAGCAGTTGAAATTCCCTCACTAGATAGGCTGCTGTAGTGTGACTGTCATAATGGAAGATGCTTGCCTTACGGATTGCGACCAAATGTGCTCTAACTTGAACATTTCAATTACAGGATTATACCAGCTAAGAAAATACAGAAAATGCTTGCATCAAGGGCTCTAGGATTCAAAAGCATGAAGTGCTACTGTGAGGGGTTTCCCTTGGATTGGACAGTACCTTATGAATTATTTGTGGTCATCTGTCACAATGACATAGACCCTTTCTGCACTTACACCTTCATGCTCTGACCCATTGGGTCTGCACCAGCCAGGCCTGCTGTTCAGGCCATGTAAAGGCATGGTCTGGAACAGCACTGTCCTCATGACAGCCCTGCTTCAAACTAGCTCCTTGCTTTAGAACTTTGGAGGATGCACCACAGTGGCATGCTTTCGTGCACTACTGAAATGGGTCCCCATCAGTCCTGATCTCTTCTGAATGCCTCTGCGGTTTCAACCAGAGCCTGAAAGGCTGCTGAGAGATCTGTTTTAACAGATCTACCAATAGTCCAAACCAGGGGCTCTCTGATTGGCCCCACACTCTATCTAATGTAGATATGTGAAGGAATGTCTACTCCCATATCAACCAGCCAGTTCCTTAAGATCTGGAGGGGTGGCCCTCCTGGTTGTCCCACCACCCTCAGCAGTGAAAAGGGTGGGCACCCGGTGGAGGGCCTTCTCAGTGATCGCCCCTAGGCTATGGAATAGGCTCCCCCTTCATTGCATCTATCACTTTCATTGAACACATTTGGGAAGGCAGTGAAGACGCACCTCTTTGCCCTGGCCTTCTGTTAAATGGGGAGATACTTTTTAATTCCCATTGGAAGACGATTTATTGTTTTAATAATGTTTGATTTTTAGATGTTGTTACCCACCCAGAGACCGAATGCATGCATGCATGCATGCATGCATGAATGAATGGAGTATTTCAATGGGATCCAGGGCCTCCCAGGTCTGCACTAACTTGCCAATCAATGAAACCCAGTAGAGAACTACAGAGGCTCTAAGGTCTGAATTAAAGGAATTGTAAGTGCAGAAAAGGCCATAGTTTCTAATGTAAAAGAGATGTTTTGGTTTTATTTATTTACTTCTCACATCGTTGTAAATCATACTTCATTTACAGCTATGTATAAGTAGACTTATGTGCTACTGTGGCACCTTTCCCCTCAGCCTGGTGCTCTTCAACTTGTGCCTAGATTTACATAATAAATGAATATTTGTACTTAAAGTACACAAATGTGCACGTATGTGAAACTGTCAGGTGTTTCTGCACTAGGTGGTATTTTGAACTAGGTGCCTCCTTTCTGCACACTGGCTAAATCTGACCAAAGAGCAAGAGAACATTCATCTGAGCTCATCCTGTGGCCTTCTCAGAGCCTGGCAACATGGCTGTACAATGACATCACTGAATGAACCAATGGCCCTGGGTATCTGAAAGAGCACCTTCTCCCATATAGACCTACCTATGCACTGAGATCTCAAGGAGAGAGCCTTTCTATACTTCTTTCTGTTTCAGAGGTGTGAGGCATAGGGACATGCAGGAGGCCCTTTTCTGTAGTGGCCCCCAGACTATGGAACAGCCTCCCACTTGAGATTCGTCAAGTGACTACACTGTATAGGTTTCAGCACTTGGTTAAAACATATCTTTTCACATAGGTCTTTGCTGTTAAAATAGCTTCCTTAGGATGCTGTTCTCTTAGGGAAGGAGGGACATTTTAAATTATGTTTTAATATTTGATATGTTTTATTCTTATTGTAATCCACCCTGGGACTGTTTGGCAAAGGGTCAAGATATAAATTTCTTTTAAAAAAATAATGTGATTTCAGGTCTACCAAGTCTTCCTTCAGCTTATGCTAAGCTTCTAAAGGCCAAATAAGCATTCAGCTTTGCAAGATTGATGGAATGCTTCAAAAAGCATTTGATATGGCATTTTGTGCCTCCTATGAGATCTTAGAGGTGGAACCTGGTAGAGTGATTTCAAGATGAGAAATATTTGTACAGTTTCAAGGAACTGAACCTTACTTAATGGTGCGTAACAAGCTTGGATATACTCTAATATTAAACTGTTTGACCCTTGATCTCCTTTATTTTATTTTATTTATTTATTTATTTGCATTTTTATCCTGCTCTGTGCCTAAAGGTCTCATTATTAAGGTTATTATAAGATTTATTACAAAAGTAAACATAGTAAAACATTATAATGCCTGAAAAGTGGGGAGGAAAAACTCTTTCCTTATTTAGTCAAAAGCCAAGGCAAACATGTGTGATCTCACTGCTTCACTGTAAAGTGAAGGTCCCTGCTGCACCTCAGGAGGAAAGCTATTCCATAATCTGGGAGGCACAACTGAAAAGGCGCTATCTTGTATGCCCACCCCTTTTGCTACTCAAGGTAGTGGTACAATGAGGAGGGCCTCCCCTACAGATCTTAAGGCATGGGCAGATAATTATGGAAGAAGGCATTCCTTTAGATGGCTTAAGTTTATTACACTCATAGACCGGTACAACATATGAGAATAAAATAATAAGCAGCCAAAATATTAGATGATTATACATTCACACAAATAGAGGAGGAACTTTGTGAGGACCATAATAGATTTCCTGGAAATCTCATATACAATACTCATTTACTAATATTGACTTGGATAACATGTAAATTGTTACTCTGCTGTTTATATCATTTCTGGAATTATCAGAGGATTAAGTTACATCCTGGACATAACAGAGGATTAAGTTCATTTCTGTACAGTTACATAGGCTATAACAAGAGCAGTGTGATTATCACTGTTTAGACAAAATTTAATACATTTCTGAACTTTGAAATCCTTTCAATCAAAAATATTCTAATTTTATTTTCTAGTTGCTGGACCTAGCCACTCGTAAGATTTTAAAAATGCTGTCACTTTATGAAAACCAGAACAGATATTTAGCTTGTCAATGTAAAAAAAAGAAGAAGAAGAAGAAGATGATGAAGTTACTTGGCGCTGCAGCTTTTGCTTCACTGGCTGTCTCTCCAATTTCTTTTCCTATCTCTCAAGAAGTTGATCAATACTGTCTCTGACCAGTCTGAAGAGCCTCATCAAGCAAGGACCCAGTAAATCAGAAGTGGACAGTGATTACAATACGTATTAATCTAGATCTTCTGCAGTGTCACTTTCAAGAGACACAATCCAAATGAGACCTTTTCTAATTGACGTTCAGTGGAAGAGAGCGCACGTTGCAATTTAATTCATCTAGCATTTCAGAGAGTGTGGAGAAGTTCACTTGGCAATGATTGTTGTTTAGGTGCTTAGAGGTGTGATCAACATTCTCCAGCCTTCTCCTTTTCTTTTCTTTTCCCCTTGCCCATTCTTGTTCCCTGACTCGCTTTCAAATTATGGAACGGAAAGAAACAGCAGGGTAGGAAAAATGGTTTTCCTCCATGCACAGATTGAGGATCATGCCCTTGGCAATCATAAAAAGAAAGGAATAATTTGCAAAAATCTACTGAGGATTCAGATTTGTCAAATGGCTCAGTAATTTTCAGCTGTATTGCTAAAATGAGGTCTGATTCACTGTGCCATCAAAACTTTGACACAGCACAGCTTGCCTATTATTTTATACTGCACTGAATATAGATCCTAAAATTTCACTTTATAGTACTTTAGATCTCCAAAGATAAACATGCTGCCCCAGTGGTTAAAATACTGCCTTCCAAACTAACTGCTCCAGTCTGACTCTGTGGAAAATAGTATTGATGCTGGCAAGTCAGTTTTGTACTGTATTTTGGGGACTGAGGAGTAGCCGTGTCCCGAGAGCCCTCCGATAGAAAATGGATTTATATAATATACAAAAAACAAATATACGAAACCCTGAACCTGGTGGACTCCATAAGTTGACAGAGAGAGTCCAGCAGAGATATGAGAAGGGACGAAAATGGTGGTTAATTGAGAGATTGGTACAGATTCTGACAAAGGCGTAACGGCCAGGAAAGCTGAAGTTGGTGAGTGAATATGTGGCTGGAGGGTTCACAGAAAGGAGTATTAGGCCTTATGTCTGAAAATAGACATCCTCATAGACTCTTTTGAAAGCTAGAAGCAAAGATTGATGCTTTGGAAAAGCTGGGAGAAAGAGTGGGAAAATTGGGGGAAAGAGAGGAAGAAATATCCCAAGAAGGCAATGAAACCAGATTCACAGCTTCCCAAGTGTATGATGTGGCAGTTAAATAAGACAAGGAGATTGAAGATTTAAAAAGACACAAAATCTTTGTCAGAAAAGACTGAGAATTTAGAGAATTTAGGAAAAAACTGAAAATTGAATGGATTCCAGGCAATGTCCGTCTAACAGAATTAATGGAAACTCTTGCAGACTGACTCACTTCCTTAGGAGTAACAACATCAATGGAGGAAATAAAACGAGCCTACAGGATCTGGGGAAGAAGGTCCAGAGGATCAAAACAGTAACAGGATATTATAGTGGCATTCAATTGAGAACAAAAGAGAAAGAAGGTGTTTAAAACACTGAGAGTCCAACTTGCACATATAATTCCAAACTTTTCCTCCAGGTGTTGGAGCGGGTGTGGCATGAAAAGCACATACATCCATATGTGTTGGTTCTGTCTGAAGAATTATACCCTTCTGGAATAACATATTACAAGAAACCAGTAGAATAATGAATATTAATATGCATACAAAGTAATAAAAATATGTTAGAGCAATTGATGATGGCAGCTCTGTCTACCATTGCATTGTCATGGAAATCTGTACAAAAATGCATATTAGATACTTGATTGACCAATTTAAATTTGATTTTTGTATATGGAAGCACACCAGGAGTATGGGAGAACAGAGCAGGAATGTTGAGGAACATGTTGAGAGGTTTAATTCTTTACATTGTAGGCCAGATGCTAATTCTAAATTGAAATAAGAGATAAGAAAAGTTTCACAAGGTCTGAGTGATATATACGAATACACTTCATTATGATAATTCCACCACTGAGAGGGAGATTAGGTGTTTCAGGGGGCAAATTGTTTACACTATTGTTTACACTATGAATGTAGTAAGAGTGTATGGGATGTAATCACAGAATCAATGTAATGTTTATAATTAATAATAATAAAAAACTTAAAAATGAAAATAAAAAAGTTTTGTACTGTATTTTTAAAAGTGCCTTGATTATTTCGTCCAAAATTTATATCATGCTTTCCTCACTGAAGCATGCATTTTTGAATTGCCTAGCAATAGGGATGTGAGTGAATGAAAACTGTGGATTTGGTTTGCTGTTGAACCAAATCCCTATTTGTTCAGTTTGATGGTAAATGAGTTAACCAAATAAATGAGAGTCCATGTGTGTTGCCAAACATGTTCGGAAACAGAAAAATAAAGCAAAGTATGAGTTCACTCCCATACATTGCCTGTTCCCCATATTTCAAAATGCTGCTAAATAAGAATAATAATAAAAAGCTAAAATGATAATATGTGCAGGAAACCTGATGCTCACAAGGGTGCCCAATAACAAGCTTAAGAATAAAATGGGCTTATTCTTCTGTTCACACCCCTAGCAAAACCAGACTTTAATTGGTTTTGCTAGAGAGGAAGGAAGCTGACAAAATGGAGGCTTGTCAACCAATGTGCCAGTGGGACAATGGTCCAAAAGCAGTAGATGGTGTTTTTGCTGTCATTACCAAAAATACTGCCTTTGGACCATTCTCCCACTGGCACATTGGCTGACATTCAAAGAGGTCATGGTGTCAGCTCTAGAACTGCAAAGCCACTGGAAAATCTCTGTGGATAACTGCAGTTGATAAGACTAAAAAAATATTGTGGTCAACTGAAGCAAAGGGTTGCGTGGGCAGTGGAGAACAACAGCATCAAAGCATATGATGCAAATACAGAGAAACCTTCACACAGATTGGTGAAATGCTCTGATCAAGAGAGGGTGAGAACAAGTGCTTGGATACCAAAAGGAATATGATATATGGTAAGTAGTTTTAGCTCAATCTAAATATTAAATTTACTTCTCTCTTTGATCCATTGAATAGACAAATAACTGGAAAGGGCACCTTTCACATCTTCCATTCATAAAAATGTTGGATGATATTCATAAATTTCTATGGCAGTAGCTATTATCATAATGGAGTTTTCCAAAGGAATATCCTCTGTCTTATCAATTATATGTCTTGTTGCTAAGTTTGGAGGCAAAATCCCAGGTTCCTCTTCTTATTCTTCTCTGCCTAAGGTTCCTTGAAGACATGCTTATAACCTACTAGAACCTGTGGGATTTCTGTTTTAAATACATTGCCTTACCAGATCAGGGCCTTAGCTGATAATTTAGACACTATGCTCTCTAATTGCACAGTGACTAAAATCTAGGATCCCGCAATTTGAATCCATAATCTGCCACGAAATCTTCTTGGGCCCTTCTGGCCATGGTAAATCTTGGAAGCGTGGAGCTCATGGTCCACACTTTTCCTGTACTAGGCCCTATTCTGAATTATATCTCAGGAAAGGGACCTTGGCTGAATTCGCACTTAGGACTCTGGTATGCAATTAGGACAGCTCTGATACAGATAATCTGTACCTGAGCTATACCAGAGCTGTCCTAGGGTGTTTCCGCACAGGCCCTCAAGACCCTATTAAGCACCCAATAAGGATCCATATGGCACACATCCGCAAGGTACCTTCTGCACAGCAGAACAGAATAGGGCTTCTTCAAGGACGCCACTTCCACACGGCCTCATGCGAGATCTGTCTCTAATGGGGCCTAGGGGCCACCCAATCCAGTTTTTGGAATGACCTGAAAAATTAGGTCTTCAAACTGTCCGTGCTGGTAAATTCCAGATCAAAGGAGGACACTTCTGCACAGGGACAGGATAGGGAACGGATGTGGGATGGATCGGAAGTTGCCATGTTGAGCAAGGTGGCAGCACCACATTCCGGCTATGTAGCCCATTCTGCATTTGCTTCACACTGGACATGCACCAAGTTATGTCTGATTCTTCTGGATATTGGTGCTATGGCGTCTGCACAGCAGCCATGTGATGCGTTCCTCAGTAACAGTTCTCCCAATTCATGTGCAGATGCATTGGGCCTCATTTGGATCCATCCCTATTTCAGTCGGATTTTCCCAGGGATGGATTTCAGAAATCCAGATTTCCTTAATCTGGATTTCAAGCGGTAAGTGCGGAAACACCCCTAATTGCACACTAGAGGCCTAAGTGTGCATAGGCCTCTGCCATCTGCATGCTGACGGAGACTATGGCAGACCCCCATCTAGCACTTGCCATAGTCTGTACCACCATGCAACTAGCAGGTCCCTATTCCAAGAAACAATCTGGAATAAGGCCCAGTGCAGAAAGGGCCCATGAAGTGGTTGGATGGACCCTGTGTCATCTTTCCACAGGTCCTGCAGGCAGCCCAGTCCCAAAAGACTTTGGATCACACTAGTGAGGCTGAGATCACACTAGTGAGCCAGTTTGGTCTAGTGGTTAAGGAGCCAGACTTTTATCTGGGAAAGCCAGGTTTGATTCTGCACTCCCCCATGAAGCCAGCTGGGTGACCTTGGGCAAGTCACAGCTCTCTTCTGAGCTTTCACAGGCCCATCTACCTCACAGGGTGTTCTGTTATGGGGAGAAGAATAGGAAGCTTTGTCAGCTACTTTGAGTCCCCTTAAATGGGTGAGAAAAGTGGGGTAGAAAAGGCAACTCTTCCTCTTCTGAGAAGTATCTTCTGAGAGGTATCTTCTGATACCCAGGTATCTCAGATTGGGCATAGAAGAAGTCAAGACATGAACCATTTTTGGAGGGTTTTTGTCAGGGCCTGAGAATTCCACATTTCATGCACAGGTTCTTTCCATTGTTCCTTGAGACCAAAGGATGCTAACAGGAGCTACGTGTTTGTATTTCAATTTTTAGAGTACACTAAAAACAAAACAAAAATCCCAGAGTAGGGATAAAAGCAGCTGGATTTGAAGGATGCATTAAAAATGCAACTTTAATTGAGTGCAGCAGTTCTTGAGAAAATATAAGATGTTCCACCTGAATTAGGTAATGGAAATCCTTTGATCATCAGTTTGGATAGTGTCACAATATATCTGCAAATATTTTGTAGTACCTGAATTTTTGAACTCTATTCTCACTTAGTTCTCAAAATCTACAGCTTTTATGGTAGCTGTTTCCTGTCATGTCTTCCTAATATTTCTGTTTGTATCAAAGCTGCAAACAACTAAAAAAAATGCACTGCTTATTATGTGCTGTTTTGTATAATGTGAATCATCACCCATCAAAGTCTTCCAGGATTCATGGCTACAATCTTCTTGCTAACAATATGCATGCTCTTCTGGCACTGTAATTTAACAGAGAAGGTGGATGGTATGCTTGGTGCTGGCCCTTCACAACAGAGTTGGTGCACTGCCAGGGTGCAGACCCACACAGATACAGCTTCCGTGCTACCAAAAGCACTCCTTAGAACCTCGTAAGTGGTAGAAGATGCAAGCACTCTGTGAACACTTCCTTCTGCAGTTAAGAGGCCTATTCATGCTTAGGCCTTAGGACAGATCGTTCACTCTGTGGACTGGGCAGTTCCTGTCTCAGGGCTGCCCTAATTGCAGTCAGAGTGTGGAGTGCGAAATGGTGCTCCACACCCATCACCAGCCATCCTCCGCCATCCCAGAGCTGTCTGGCAGGGAGAACATTTGCAGCTTCAGGTCAGCGTGGGGGCAGTTTGCCATTGCATGCGCCTGCACACAGAGTGGCAGATTGCTCCAGCAGGCCACACAACCGGACATCGAAACCAGAGGTCCAATGAGGTAAGTGTGTTGTGTGGAACTGGGGGTGGCATGCATCCCTGGGTGGGAGTGGGCACGAAGGGGGTCCCTGCTGGCTCATGCCACCCTGATCAGGCTGCTGCCAGCCTGAAGTGTGAAAGGTCTCTGATGACCGTATTGCTTCTGTGCTGCTGCTACTACTTGAGCAGACCTGTAAGCCTGAGGCCAGGTACTTCTCTACTACAAATCATTTGTAAGGGGCATAATTTTATTTATTTTTAAAATCTCACCCTATACTTAAAGGTCTCAGGACAGGATACAACATGAACGCATTAAAATCATAACTTATTAAATTTATTAAAACCATAACAGTACCTGGATGCGGGGAGGGTAATGGCAAGGGTAAAGAGGTGTGTCTCCACAGCTCTTCTGAACAAATAGTGAAGGTGTCTGATGCACATCAGGAGGGAGACTGTTCCACAATCTGGGAGCCGTCACTAAAAAGGCCCTATCCCTTTTGCTGCTTAGGATAGTGGTACAACCATGAGATATTTGAGGCACATGTAGGGCCTTATAGATTAAAGTTAGTGCCTTTAATCAGGCTCAGTAGCAAATTGATAGCCAGTACAACTCTTTTAAGACTGGCATGATATGCATCTAGCCAGCTATTCCAGTCAGCAGACTAGCAACTGTCTTCTGCACCAGCTGCAGCTTCTGAGCTGTCTTCAGGAGCAGCCCCATGTAGAGCTGGAAGTTACCAGAGCATGGATAACTGTGGCCAAATCATCTCTGTCCGGAGGGGGCCTTAGCTGACAACCAGTCATAGTTGAGAATAAACACTCTTGGCCAAGGCTTGATCTTCAAGCATTAGTGCAGAGTCCAGGAGAACCCCCAGATTTCACAACTGTCCCTTCCAGGGCATTACAACCTCATCCTTGACATAAGGCCCAGTGACATGTAGCCCCTCTGTCTTGTCTGGATTCTGCTTCAATTTATTGGCTTCCATCCAGCCCATTACCCTCTCCAGATACCTGTCAAGCACTTCAACCACCTCTCTTGATTCAGATGGCACAGAGAGCTGGGTGTCATCTACATAATGATGGCACCTCACTCCCAACCTCCTGATGACCTCTCCCACCGGCTTCATACAGATAGAGAGCATGGAAGATTGACCCTGAGGAACCCCACAGGTGAATTCCCAGGATATGGAGCCAGAGTCTCCCACAACCACTGTCTGGACTTGACCATGGAGATAAAAGTGAAACTAATTCAGTACACTGCCTCCAACTCCTAGACTCTGTAAACTTTCCAGAAGGATACCGTGGTCAATGATATCAAAAGCCAGTGAGAGGTCCAGGAGAACCAACAGGATTGTGTTTCCTCTGTCTCTCTCCCAGAGAAGGTCATCAACCAGGGTGAACAAGGCAGTTTTCGTGCCATAACCAGGCCTGATGCCAGATTGAAATGAGTCTAGGTAGTCAGCTTTTTCCAAGCATGCCTGGAGCTGAGCAGCCATAGCTCTCTCTACTACTTTGTCTAGAAAAGGTATGTTGGCCACCTTAGTAGCACCGTGTTCCAAGATGAAAGTGTTCAACATGATCAACATCCTGCTCCAAGTAGGAATCCAGATTCATGGGTGTAAAGTTTGACAGCATCCATTCCTTATTACCCTCTTCCTGTTGTTGTTACTCTTGTAATGCAACAACTAGTTTTCAGAGATACCATTTTTAAAACCTTAGTACTGTAGTGTGTTCAAATGGGATATGCAAAATGGAGTAGCAGAAGCAGTTGATACTTACATTAAATCAAACACATGAATACAAGCTCATTACTATGTAACTACCTGCAATTCATCATATTAGTGCTAATAGTACCACTAATATGAACAGCAGCAATCTATAATTACTCCTTCTATAGGCACTAGCTGTTAGCTTGTAGCAAAACAGTCCTGAAGGGAAGTAAATAGAGATATTTCTTCAGGACAATCAAAGAGATTTGCATTCATTTGTAGTACTAGTTGTACTTTGCTTTGTGAAGAATGTTAAATGAAAACATTGGCTTTTTCTCTCTCTTTTCCCTGTTGCTGTGTCACATTGACATTTAGAAAGAAATAAAGTGCCGATGCTAAAGAAATCATCCTGATGAAAAGTGTTTTTTTTCTTGATATGCAAAAGTAGAATTGATAAGATCTTGAATGAGCAAATAAATTACTTTTGTTAGAAATCGCCTGCATTACCACTGAACCAGCAGAGTAAGAATATCAATACTGTACATAAACAAATGGAACATTTGACCATAATTTTTAATAGTTAGCCACCTTTATTGAAGCCAAGATATGTAATTCAAATATGTTTATATTACATTATGTTGTGTTTTTCACAAATTTATTTTTAGAATTTTGCTTGGAAATTTTTTTCCCTCATGAAGTGTGCATATGCATATCTAGGCTACATCCCAATTGGTTAAAAAAAAAACCTCCTGGTTATAACCCGGATTTTTTTTACCAGTGCCAAGGGCTCCTTGCAGCCATCCTGACTGTATTGGAGCATTATTCCACCACCACCATCCCCTCCTGGCCCTGTTTATCTGCCTTTTGTTGTCATCCTGCTGCTTGCCTTCCGTACTGTTCTCCAACAGATGGAGGAAAGGAGCGGGATGGGGGGAGAAAACACTGGGATACGATGAAAGACTGAGAAACAGGGTGGGGGAATGGTGGGAGACAAAGAAAAATGGAGGAATGGGGCAGGGGGACAGGGGCAGGAGATGACAAAATATGGAGAAACAGGATTGGGAGAAATGGGAGGAGACTGACAGATGGTGGAATGGGTGGGTGGGGTATGCAAATGGTGGAAGATGATGACACAACAGGGCAGGGGGAAGGTAAAAGGTCGATGATGGTGGAGATCGGCATGGCAGTGTTCCCACTACATAAATATTTGGATTTTAACAGGATTCTGCAATGAGTCCTGTTAAAATCCAACAGGGATTCCCTAGATTTTCAGACACTTAGTCTGCAGAAAGGGGGAATCCCATCCAAAGGGTCAGGACAGTGGACCCTCAAGCCATATTCAGGCTGGAACAGATGGCCAGAGGAAACACAGCCCTAAATGAATTTGTTGCTTGCTTAGCCATCCCACTAGCCATATATGATGGGCTGTCATCTTGCTGGTTGTCTAAGCCGAGAGTAGGAGCAAAGCTCAAAGAACCTTAATGGTGAAGATGATGGCAGTTCATCTTAGTGACCAGCCACACATACAATGGAAGACACCCTGAAGAGGCTCCAGAATAGGGGCAGCCAAATGCCTGGGCTGCCTGCTGGATATTGGAAGGCCTCTTGCAAGCATCTGAAAGAATACCTGTCCTGTCTGCAGCAGGCAGCAGCAACAAAGCACATGCATGCATGCATGCATGTACACCTAATGGCAGCAAGAAGCAAAGTCAGTCCAAGAGTTAGTCAGGGAGCCAGAGAGTCAAGCAAAGTCAGAGCAAGCCAGGGACCAAGTTACCAGGAATCCATCATCAGCGAATCCAAGGGCCAGATATCTGGGTTGACGCATTTGCTGAGGGGTTGGCAGGAAAGCCTTTTTGTTTGCCACAGGAGGGGACAGGCTAGGAGTCCTTATGTGGACTGGGGCTGTCCCTTGCCCTCCTACTCAGCTGTTTGTCATGAAGACATGTGGATCTCCACAGATGGGCTTTCTGTTGCCAGAGCAGCCACGCCTCAGGTCTCTGCTCAGCATCTGATTCCTGACTGTCTGTGCTTGAAAGGGTTGGATCAGGTTCCAGGGCAGACCTCTGTGGTATTTGCTCAGGTGGGGGTTCCATGGTTGAGGTTGCAGAAGGGAGAGTCAGACAGGGCACTGGACGACAATACCTTTCCCACAGAATAAAAATAAGCTAATCATTTTCAAGAGCTGCCTTGCACAGTCCAGTCTGCTAAGAAGGACCAACTCCCATAGCCACCAGTATTGTTTATACAGATTAAGTTGTTGTTGTGTCCAACTTTCTGCCACCCCATGAACCATGGCATGCCAGGCTCTTCTGTTCTCCATTATCTCTCCAAGTTTGCTCAAGCTCATGTTCGTTGCTTCTGTAACACTTTCTAGCCATCACATCCTCTGCTTGTCCCACGCTTCTTTTCCCTTCAACCTTTCCCAGCATCAGGGTTTTTTTTTTTCCAGTGAGTCTTCTCATTATGTGGCCAAAGTATTTGAGCTTCAGCTACATTATTTGTCCTTTCAGTGAACAGTCAGGGTTGATTTCATTTAGTATTGACTGGTTTTATCTCCTTGTAGTCTACAGGACTCTCAAAAGTCTTCTCCAGCACCACAATTTGAAATAACGAAAAATTAGGAGATCAGTTAGCCTAGAGCTTTTTCTATCATTCGCTTTGTTTAAACCATTTGTTCAAGTCAGATACGTCACTGTAGAATATTGTACATTTGGTTTATTAGATCTGACTCTGTCAATGATGCCATTATGACCACATTGTAGGAGCTACTCATACAGAAATCCAGATTTAAAGGGTTCACAGACCTTTTTCACCCCTGTATTCATCCAGAAGCCTTGGGCTACTATGCTTTTTGCTAAAGGAAGGACAGTAGAGATATATTTAACTGCTAAAGTTTATTTATACATATGTACATACAGCCCTCTTTCTCCCTCAGCAAGACTGTGGGGTATTATCAAGTCCTGGGCGAAGAGGTATGTTTTTACCAGACACTGAAACCGGATAGTGTTCATGTCTGATGAGCCATAGTTGGGATGCTGTTCCAAAGTCTGGAGGCCACCAGAGAAAAGTCCTCCTTACATACCACAACTCTTCGCACCTCTTAGGGCAGTAGAATTCCAAGAAGGCCCTCATGTTGTGATGTTAAAGCACATGGAAGAGTACTCTCCTTCAGATACTTAGGACCCAAGCCACATTGTATAGCTTATAATGCAAGACTTTAAAGGACAAAGGCTGAGTTCAGCACACCAGAGGCATTTCCGCACTGAATCGCGTTCCAGACGGAACGCGTTCAGGCGGAAAGCTTAAGCCAGCTTCGGGCGCTTTCCCCGTTCACACACAGACGCGCCAGAACGCGTGTAAACGCGTTCCGGAGCGTCTGTGTGCGAAAGGGGAAAGCGCCCGAAGCTGGCTTAGCCGGCAAACGCCGGCCAGGGGCGCGCAGACAGCCGCCGAGGCAGATCGACAATCAGCTGTTTGAAAAACAGCTGATTGTCAAAGCCGCGCGGCGTCGGAGGCGCGCCGGCAGCCGTTCGGGAGACAGAAGAAGCGCGAACGCTTCTTCTCCCGAACGGCTGCGGGCGGCTCGTCCGCGTTGGAACGCGTGTAGAGCACTTCGAAGTGCTCTACATTTCGAACGCGGAAAAGCCAGCTGCGGACACGTCGGAACGCAAGGCGCGCGCGGCCAATGCGGATGACGTGTCCACAGCTGGCTTTTTCGCGTTCCGTTTTCCCCCGTGCGAAAACGTCTCAGGTTGAATTTTAACCATAGCAATATATTCACAGCTTTATAAAATAAAAGTCTGCCTATACTCAGCAGTTCACTAGACTAGGGAGCAGGGTATCACTTCTTACATTAATCCATTAAATCCATATTTGGCTCCTGAGTCAAATTCTCTTCCGATAGGCAAGGATAGATTTCGGCGGACTTTCAGAGTTATAGCCTATTTCACATTTCAGTGGTCTCCTTAAATGAGACCTTGTTTGCAATAATATTGTCTCAGAGCTTTTTATTTTAAGGACCTACAGTTCACATTGTATCAGCTTTAATGTATGTGTGCACAGTATGTGCCTGGCTAATGCTACATTTTCCTAGCATTTAAGCTTCTTCCAATGGTTTGTGAAGGATATCTGCTGCTTTTGCTGTCAGTGCTTCTGCTCCTTCTCTCTGCCCTTCTTTCCATCTTCATTCTAATTCTGTATAAACCAGGAGGGGTCAAATTATGTTCTTTTAGGGAAGGAATGTAGTTTAATGGTAGAGCAAACTGCCTGGAAAGCAAAGAGTTGCTGGTTCAATCCTCAGCTTCTCCCCAGAAGTAGGCAATGGCAAACTTCTTGAATCTCACACAGAAAAACTACATAGAGGTGCCCATGGTGGTGCCAGTGGAGTCAACCAGGAGTTGGACACATGTTGTCAGGACAGAAGAAGAAGAAGAAGAAGAAGAAGAAGAAGAAGAAGAAGAAGAAGAAGAAGAAGAAGAAGAAGAAGAAGAAGAAGAAGAAGATATTCCTGAACTACAGCTACATTTGCTTTAGTTAGACTGTCAGGGGCTGATATCATAAACCTGTAGAAGGCTGTAATTTGGGCTCTCTTGGTATAGCTTATACATTAGTTGAATAGTATGGTATGCAGAATGCCATTTTCTTATATAAAGCATTCAAAATGGCCGTGCCCTTTTAATCCTAGAATAAGATGGGCACTTACCTGTGCCTCACATTGCTCCTGGGTGTCCTTGCTGGCCTGTGGATCAGCATAATATGGCATCCAGTATTTTGTGTGATCCACAGTAAGTGCCTTTTTGCACTTACTGGTAATCCAGTACAATGTAGGCCAGACACCTCTTCTGACTCTTTCTTCCACATGCTGGTACAGAACGAACAGAACTAACAAACCATGATAGTATGTTCCTTCTGCATTGGCTAGAGTGTAGACTAGGTTGGTGGCCCCAAATGACCACCTAGCCAAGTACACTGGTGAACTTTTATCTTTTAGAATCACCTCCAGAAGATGGTGTTTCAGTGGTTCTCCTCCTACCTGCAGTGGTGATCATATAAAATGGCATTGGTTGACTATGACTCTGCGCCCTAAATGCTTGGCTGAGGTGTGCTGCAGGGTACAATTTCATCACTGATGCTATTTAACATCTATATGAAGCTGCTAGGGTTGGTCATCAGGTGTTTTGTGGCTGGATGTCATAAGTATGTAGAAGACACTCAGCTCTATTTCTCTGTAACATCTTGATGAGGAAGGGCTGTGAATGTCCTGAACCAGTGCCTAGACAGCCAATAAACTGATATGGATTGAATCCTGACAAGATGGAGACCTGGTGGATAGGAGTAGCAAGGTTTAGGATTTGGGGATTTTGCCTTCTCTAGATGGGGCTGCACTCCCTCAAAAGGAACAGGTACATAGTGTAGGGGTGTCCCTAATCTCTGTCCATGGAAGCTTAGGTGACCTGTGTGGTGAGGATTGCCTACCACCAGCTTCAGCTGTATCTTCTTACTGTATCTTCTTTCTTGGACTTCTGTATCTTAATTGGACAAAGATAGCTGATAAATCAAGGAAGATTTAACAGCGTTGCATTCTCTCTGTCTCTCCTAGGGGTGTGCACGAATTTCCCCCACTGCTTCTCTTTTCATTGAAGAAAATGGGATGGAACTTTGCATTTGTGCAAATGGAGCCACTTGGAATGTGCTAGTCTTTGAATTCACTTCAGTTCTCTTCCTCCACCAGTTTCACTCCATTCCAAATTCACTCTGAATCTGCTCTGAAGCTTCAAACAAATGCACAAAAGCTTTCACGTTGCATATGAAGGTCAGCTTTTTAATATAACCAATATTCGATTCAAATGCAGAATTTCAAGCCTTTGCAATTTGTATGAATTGCAAAGGTGACAAACATTCCTTACCCATCCCTAGCCTTTCCTCATCAAAAGATCATCCATCAGGGTGACCAAGTCTGATCATTCATTTGCTTTTACTATTGTACGCAATACAGTATACACCCACTTTCCTTTCCTAACTCTCAACTGTTTCCAAGAATGAATGGATCAGATGACTGGAAAGAAAGGAAAAGGAAGAAACAAACAGGCAAACCCTGTAAAGAGAAACTGAAGAGAAGAAATTAGTTTATCAAGAATGACTAGGCAGCCCGTAGATCTCAAAACACTGGAGATGGGGAAAGGAAGTGAGTGCAACCCCAGCATGGAAGCGCCGTCTCTCAAATGGCATTTGTGTGCATAAAATGAGACACTGAGGACTGCATTTCAAGATGCTCCAGCATTATACTGAGCATGGAAATGACAGCATTATAACAGATTAAGAAGAGACAAAATGTCTGCCTTCCTGTCAAATGAGTCTATGGTAAAAGAAGAAAAGGGGGTAATTTCAGTGACTGAGGAACTCATCTTTTTATGAAGAGCTGTGAGAACTTCACATTTGCACATGTGCTGTTTTACAAGGAAATGGTTCTTTAGGAGAACAATTTAGCCGCGATTAATCCCTGTGAAAGCTAAATGAGTCAGTGTGAGCTCCCATTTTCCTAGCTGGCTTCCGTCATTGAAAACATCTTCTCCCCCATCACAACTGTGCTTGAGTGATCTCAAGCATTTCCTGGTTTTGTCGGCTCCTATGCATATGTAACGTCGGCTTGCGCTGTGAGGGAGCGGCAGCTGCTTTCTGAATACAGAAGGCAAACTCTGGATTTGTTTCATTTATGGATGTGGGTTGTGGCAGTTCTGCTCCGTTTTGAATGAGTTTCCCAAGAGCCACATTGCTGCTGAATCTAGTGTTTACATAATGAGAAGAAAGTAAGTACACGCTGGAGGCTCCGCTGTCCTATTCCTGAAGCTCCCCCTCCTGCAGAGGGATTACTACTTTATTGCCTGTCACAGAGATTCTGCTGTAGAATCTGTGGAATGAAGAAAGCTCATGCAATGGGAGATCTTTGCCCAGATGGCACAGGCACTCTCTCTGGATTCTTTGCAATCCCTCAGAGTTCAACAGAGAGCTCGGCAGCCACAGTTTTGCACTGGAAGAGGCTGTCATTAAATGAGACCATGGATACTACTTACTATTGTGTTGGGTTATCCATTTCATCCTCTGAGCAATAAGGCATTTGAGGGGAGAACCTTTTGTGTAGAAAAGTACAGATGAATGAAGCTTATTGTGTTTGGGCTGTGTTTGTTTTCAAATCTGTAGGATGACGAGCAACAGCAGAAAGGCACCCAGGCAGGCAAGCAGAGCTAATATTTAAAGCAACGTTAAACACCAAAGGAGAGAAGCAGCTTTTGAGGTTTGCTTGTTGCAGGGGTTCATAAGGCTGCTTTCATAATACTAGTCAGTCCTAGGGAGGTGCACTAATGTTCTTTTGACATCCTATTCAAATCGAATCGAATACCCCAAAATTCAATTCGATTCAATTTTTTTTTTTTACAAAATTTGAGCCTATTCGCTCCAATTTTTTATTCGAATCTGCACATACAAATGTCAGCAACATTCATATTATATTTATTATTTATATTTCTATCCCGCCCTATACCTGAAGGTCTCTGGGCAGGTAACAACCTTAAAATCCACTATATCAAATAGCAGTATATAATAGAACAGTAAAAACCATCACAACATCTAAAATCCAACATGTTAAATATATATCAGTCAATTAAAACAATGGCACATGTATGCAACTTCCCCACATCTGTACACATCCATATATATCCCATAGTTATCCCTGTGCAAATTGTTTTTGTCCTGTATGGATGTGTACAAATGTGTACTGATGTGGAAAAGAGGCGGATCTTCAAGTATGCCTCGTGTACGAACCCCTACGCATATGAATGTCTGGATAATTTGAATGAATAGCTCTGAAATTCGAAATTCAATTTGGATGTTAATATTCGAATTTTGGGACATTCTATTCAAGTTTGAATGTCAAAATTCAGCACATTCGATCGAATTTCAAATGCCTATGACTATTCGGGCATATTCCTAGTCAGTGCCAGTGATGCCCAAATAGAAAGTTGTGAATCCCTCTATCTCTGCTTTCTCTGCTGCCTGTGTACAGGCCTGTGATAGAAAAGAATAATCTGAACATTAAAAATGTCAAATGCCTTCTTTCACATGGCGAGATAGATGAGGTTGTTTCCCAGAACTTCCACTAGTCTGCCAGGCATTAGCTCAGTCATAGAGCAAACAGCCTGGAAAGCAGAGGTTTGTTGGTTTGATTCCCAGCCTCTGCCCAGAAGTAGCCAGTGGCAAATCACTTCTGTATCTCTGCCTAGAAAAATGCATGGAGGTGTCCATGAAGTCAGCCAGGAGCCAGTCTTGACTTGGTGGTACACAGCAACAACAATCTATTTACTTACAAGTGTGAAGATAAACCTTTCTAATTGTTTTATTTATTTATTTATTTATTTATTTATTTATTTATTTATTTATTTATTTATTTATTTATTTATTTATTTATTTATTTATTTATTTATTTATTTATTTATTTATTTATTTATACATCTTTGGGTATCACTCCTGAAGTTGAGAAAAAGCCATCTGGAACCAGTGTAGCATGGCGGAAGGATTCTGGAAGGAGAATAAATCTCTCTCTCTCTCTTGGTCTTACTTGGGAGGCCCAAGTATGCTATTGTTGAGGCTGCTTTTAACTGTTTTTTACAGCAATATATTGAATTTCAGGAATGAGAAGACTGTTGGATCAATGTAGTTTTTCCCCTAAGGAGTCTATATATTACCCTACAAAATTAGTGTCATTGGAAAATATATTTAAAAACACAGCTAGTCCAATAGAGACCTTCTTGGTTCTTCTCACTGTGGCTGCATCTTCTTCCATTTTTCTTGAAATTGCTACTCACCTGAGACAATGCTGGCTTCAGAACTGTGCAGAACGCTTCCTCTCATCAAACGGTGCTCCCTCCCATGAAATATTTAAATCAGCCGAATTGTGGGGATTTCTGCACTTGCCTTCCTATCTGTTGGATGGGAAGAGTGAAGAACAGACCAACATGTGAACACATAACAGAGCAGAATACACCCATACATCCAAGTACTGTATTTTCTGGCATATAAGACTACTTTTTAACCCAGGAAAATCTTCTCAAAAGTCGGGGGTCGTCTTATACGCCAGGTGTTGTCTTCTTATACAGCGAGTATATCCCAAACTCTATATTTTAATTGGAAAGTTGGGGGTCGTCTTTCACGACCAGTCGTCTTATACGCTGGAAAATATGGTAGATCATGTTCATATTCCTCAAGGCTTGTCTTCATGCCCTTGCATTATCATTGACAGTATATAGCAATTTACATGATTTTGCAACTAGAAGCTTTTAAAAGAATGCAGTGGCATTTAGCTATTGATTGCTGGCTGCTTACGGCATTTTGTGTTTTTGTGCCTTTTACTCTCAAAGTAAATTCCAAACCATTTTCAAAACCATATTTAAATTTGAAATTTCACACTCAAAAGCTGATAGGCGAAGTTGGGAAGTTGAGCAAACCCTGAATACACACAAATATTTATTTCTTCCACAGTGGATATGCTCACAAGCTTGGCTCTTACAAACTCAATTTTAACCCATATGAATGTTTCAGATATAGTTTGTTCATTTTTTGCTTTTCACAGATAGCATTCTACTTATCTAAGGCTTGGAAATCCCTGCTTCCTTTAGCTCTAGTGTGGCAGTATATTTCTCCTTTACTAAGCTGTGGAACCTACAAAAATCTTCCTCACTTTTTCTTTTAACCTTTTGAAATTTAACTTACTGCTTTCCCAAAGCATCTCTCTCCCTGTTTCTCCTTCTGCATGCCTTGTCCTGAGGCAAAAGAATTATAACCCAACATCTTTCCCCTACAGCTATTCATAAAGCATAAAAGGAATGAGGGAGGATATAAATATATTCATGAATTAGTGCTATTAAAATTCTATCTGCATTAAATGGAAATAAATTGTATTTATCACACCCCCTGCAGCTGCAGGCTGTCCCAGTCAGCACAAGGAAGCAAACAGAAGGGCAGCAAGAGAAAGATGATATCAAATTTAGCTGGTATTAGGGGAAAGAAAGAAAGAAAGAAAGAAAGAAAGAAAGAAAGAAAGAAAGAAAGAAAGAAGCCCTAGAACCAGAATAATGTGTAGTCCATACGTTTGCTGGGAGGAAAATCCTCTTAACTTGGTGTCTTCCACCCTTAGAGACTTGCTTCTCTTATCCTGGATACCCTGCCATTCAGTTGTGTGAAGATCTTTTCTTAAAAAGCCTGCTTTCCTGTAAGTATTGCTTTGGAAGACAGCTGCAGCTTCACAGAATTCATAGAAATGCAAATTGCTAAGGGCACTTGCATGGATCTGAAAAGCGCGACTTTTCCAAATGATTTATAAATTAACCAAGCAAGTTCCCCCCCACACACACACACATACACACACATACACATCCTCTAAGCAGGTGTTGCTTAGTAGCAGTACCAGCTTGTGCTGAGAGCCATGGGGAGCATTTTGATCCACAGAGCATCAGAGCATGACTTTATGCAATCAAAGGAAAGGTACTAATCACTGTCTGCCTCCCTCCACCTTCCATTCTGTAAGATACTTAATAGGGATTTATTTATTTATTTTGTATTCAATTCATTTTAAATTGAATGCAAGAAAATTTGTATTTGTTCAAAGAGACACCCTTTGAATGTGGCAAGATTCAAATTCGGTACAAATGTTCAATCTCTTAGGAATCCCATACGAACCTCTTACAAATGTGTACGAATCCGATCCCATACAAAGCTTCACACGAAGGTACTGAAACATTCCATTTGAATTTGAATGTCTGAATTCAGCCAAAGTTGTACAAATTTTGAATGTTACAAATATTCACGCATCCCTACAACTGTTACAATTTTACTAGTTGTGTCCTGAGCGTAATATCATCTTTACTCTGACGACTTGGCTTCAGTCTGCTCCTTATGTTAGTGGGATTTCTTTTGCTTTGAAGTATCAAACATTGTCAAGGATTTTGCAACTGTCTTTTCTCTCCTTGGTGGACTCCACTTCTCGGTGCATTCATAAAGTATTTTATTTATTTATTTTCTTATATTTATCTTTCACCATTCCCCTATCACAGGTGGTAAATGTGTGGTTCCCAGGAAATCTTCCATACAGAGAGTAATAACATGGAGCCCAGCTTTGCAAGGAGCTTTGTGTGCTCTTCAGGCTCCCTCTGGGGTCATATATGTCCATGGTGACACTCAGGAACTTCCAGGCCTCTGTTCAATCATTGCCAAGCCTTCTATAAACTGCTTATTGTCTCCACTTTCTGGCCTTGACCAGGGCCTTGATTCTTAGTTTTCATTAAACTTCTCACAATGAAAGTCTTCAAAACTTAAAGCTGGCTGCTGCACCTGGGCATTTGCTACCTGTAACCCACCCTCCTTCAAGGGCAGTATACAAATAAAAAATAGAATGAAATGGAATGGAAAGTTCTTCTCTGTGTTTTGGAGAAAGTCCCAAAGGGTCACCAATTTTTCAAGAACATTTCAACCATCTTATCTCTTAACAAATGTATACATTTATCAATCTCCACCAACTCCACCATTTTTATAGTCCAGTCTTCAGTCTCCATACTTGAGCATATGGAGTTCTTGCTGCAGTAATCATATATTGAAATGTGGCATGAAATTTTCATCATACAACATAAGGTTTTAAATAATGTTTGGTGTAAGTGCAATATGAAGTGATGAAATATTTTTTTCAAACCAATGTACTAAAAACATATAAGGACTTACAACTCATGGGAAGAACACAAAGATTGTTAGAAATCAATAAAAACTGAGGCTACTAGAATGAATGCCTAGGTGCATCCTTCAGGCTGGGGGGAGGTGGGGGACTGGGGCACTTCTAAGGCCATTTGCTGGGATTCTAGAGGAGGAATAGGTTTGTCCTTGTCTCTGCTTGAGATGTCCATGAGCATTTGGTGGGCCACTGTGTGCGACAGGAAGCTGGACTAGATGGGCTGTGGCCTGATCCATCAGGGCCTCTCTTATGTTCTTATGTTCTTATGAGGACGCGGTTACCGATCCAGGCCACAGACAGCCCCAAGGATAGAAAAACTTTGAAGCATCAGAGAATGATTCTGACATGCAGGACAAAGGTCCTCTTCTGTCCTTGCTGCCATCCTGCCTCAGTGGAGAAACACTAATAGGGGAATAGCTTTCTGGGCAGTGTTCTCCCCCACTTGATTCAGCACCAGACAGAAAATGGCTGAAATCCATGGACATTTCCTGCCCATCACTTAATCACACCAGACAGCAGTGTCAAGGCTGTGGAACTTTTGTTCTGCAGTCTTGAGGACTGGAAGGGTGGGAGGGATTGGGCGTGTACACTCCACATCTTCTGGCCCAGCAGTGAAATTGTACGAGTAGTCTTTAGGGAGGGGGGGGCTGTCTTCATTTCTTGCTAGCATCACATTCT
>MTQE01000390.1:5504793-5520974 GCA_014337955.1 Aspidoscelis marmoratus
TATTCTGCAAACACTATTTGTCTTAAATGCAATCTTCCCCCGCCCCCTTCAGAACTTGTAGCACAAAGCAGGAATATATATCACAGGGCTTGTGCTCTCTGCTGAAGCTGTCAAAACAAAAAAGTTATATTGGTTGCCCTTTAGCACTGTGAGATGTTGTTTGTCCAACAACAGCCTGGGCTTCTTGGTAAGGAGGGAGGAACAGCCTTGGCATCCAAGGATCTGTGATAAACTTTTGGCAACAAGCTGACTTGTGATGAAGGAACTTCTATTGGCATCATTGCTAAATGGATCAACTGGAATGAACACTTTCCAGTTCCATCTTGGCTGGATTTTTATTAAATGGAATTGAAGCTTATTGAGTGGTTTTGGTAGGCTTTCCATCAAAACACCCTGCAAGCAGTGCAGATAGATCCTCTTATTTTTCTATTCCCTCCCATCCCCCGTTGGAACCTGGGGTGTTTTTCCACCACACTCCTTTAATCCAGGTCTAAAAAGATCCAGATCTAAGGAATGGGTACATTCCTTAATCCGGATCTAGTAGATCCGGATTAAGGGAAGCACCCAATGTGTGCTAACCTCCCTGCCATGGAAACACCTTTGCACCCATGTGGGGAATCCGGATTGACTCCCAAGGGGTCTGCCCATCACCCCAGGTGTTTCGGGGGATGGGGGGGTGCACTCTCCGAAGTACCTTCAAAGAGATCAGTGCAGACTTTGGAGCAGCTCCAGAGTCCCTTCAGAACGTCTCCAAAGTCAGTGCAAAACAGCCCCGGAGTGTGTGCGATGTCAGTGGGAAATATCTCCGGAGTGCCTCCAAAGTCTGCGCTGATCTTCGGAGAGACCGGCAGTGAGACTCCGGAGCCTTTGCCGATTGCTTCAGATGGATTTTGGAGGGAAGTCCATATCTGCGCTAATATTGAACGGACCGCGCTGACAGCCCCGGAGCCTCTCCAAAGTCTTTGCTGACCTCCTCAAAGTGACTTCAGAGTCATTTTGGAATGATTTTGAAATGGCTCTGAAATCGCTTCGAAGCTGGGATTTGGGGGCTCTCCCCCTGGGTGCCCCCTCCCCTTAGCCTCCTCTAGACCCCATTGCCTGTCACTCATGGAAACAGGCTCCCTTTAATCTGGATTTTCTGGCTGAAGACCCCACTGTAGACTCCATTAATGGGGTCTACAGAAAATCTGGATTAAAGGCTGAGATGTACCCATATGATCCCGATTTTCTGAGGCGCGGTGGAAACAAATGTGTCCCAAATGGGTGCAATAATGGGTACTAACTGACCATGGAAAAACACCCCTGGTTGTAAAATAAGGAGATGGGGTAGAAGAGCCATTCAAACAACCTGATTGAGTCATATTTACCCTGAAAATGACCCCATTCAATCTGATTATGATTAGAACTTTGCATTTAAGAACTATTTGCAGATCTTTATTTCTTTTTCCCATTGTTTCCTTTCCTCTTCCTCCTCCTCTTCCTTGTACTCTTCCCGTTTCTATTATATCTTTTAGATGATAAGGATGAGGGCATGGGATTACCAAAAGACATTTTCCCCAAAGACCTTACTCCTCATCCATTGCTTCATCATCCCCATTCACAGCAGTAAAACAAGCACAACACACACAAAGACTAGCTGAGAAAAAAAGTAACTGGATAAGTGTTTGTTTGGAGAAGGGAGAGGAAGCAATCACATTTCTCTTAATTGTATTTTTACTTGGTCAAAGCCTAAGGACTATGAGAGCCTTTCTGCATTCACTGTGCCTTCTTCTGGGCCAGTAGGTCTGGACCATTGAGGACTCCTGATTCAGAACATGGCATGGTGAGGCCTGGAACAGTGCTGTCAACATGACTGCACTGATTTAAACAAGCCCCTGCACTGTCCCAAAGCCTGCACAAACTTTGAGACTGGCCTCTGAGGGCTCCAAAGGGCTAGAAACAAACTTTCTCAGTTTCGGAGCTGCAAGGGATGCATTTTGGCATTGTGCTTAGATACACCGTTGAAACTGATCCCTAGCAGTCCCAAACATAGAGGCCTGCCTTCTGCATGTTTCCATGTTCTGGACCAGGGCCTGCTGATTCACAGTGATACCAATCAATGACCCCTTGATCTGGATCATTCTCTGTATTAACACTGGGCATGGCCTCAAAGATCCAACTAATGAGCAGGCTACTGAGGCCCTGAAGCTGACTATGAGAGACCCATGTATCACACAGAGGTAAGTGCAGAAAGGCCTGAGATTATCTGAAGAGCTTGCTATTCAAACCATCCAGCCTTCAAATCTGCAGTGGCCACCTAAGCGCTTAGAAAAAAGCCCAGAAAGATCCAGATGCATCCTATCTCTGATATGAATACAACCAGAATCCGCTCTCCCCAAAACAGGGTTCTTGGGTAAACCAACCATTAATAATCAAAGCATGGACACACTTGTTTATTATATCCTTCCTATGTTCCAATATTCCTTTTCTTCTCTTGCACCACGGATTGAGGCCTCATCAACAGATGCAGGAACATGATACAGATGGGCTGAAAACAAAGCTCAAGAACATGGATGCCACCCAGACATTGTGGTCTCGATCTTCCACTGTCTCCAACAGTTGAGCTTGCTGGCTGGGACTGATGGAAGGTGGGACTCAACAATTTTGGAGAGGGTGCTATATTGTCTATTCCTGAGATAAGAAAGAAAGCAAAGGAAGAGAGAGAGATGGGTATGCAGTGAACAGTTATTCCTTTTGCAGTATAAAGGGGTTTGGGCAACTGTACTATCCAGAGTTCCGCTGCTGCCAAACTACCGTGATTCTGTTTTTCAGGATCAGTGAGTTCACTTCCAGGGACCTGTGTATTGTGGATGGTTGTATTTGTTCCATTTCCAAGCAACCAGCATTGCACAATTTGTATGGGGAAGCAGCATCACAGCATCAAACCAAGGGATAAATCTTTTAACAGCACTAGCCACTGCGGAACAAGCCAAAGGTTACCAAAGCAAATCCCTGCAATGCCATTCTTTGTATCTATAAATACTCTCGCCTTCCAGAACGAACTCTTTCAATACATTTTACTGCCACTTGATGTAGTACACTGTCTTTCATATCTTCTTGTTATTCTCCAAAGGTCTGTAATTTAAAAGTATGCTTTTAAGAACAAGCTTCGCTTTAAATTTACAGTAAGACTTCATAAACTTTTTGACGCATTGTGCACAGCAGGCAGGGAATGGTCAAATGCTTGATAAAGTCTTTTCCATATACATGTATTTTTTTGCCATGTCAGAAGATGCACTGAAGCAGGAGGTCCACTATCAAGTCAATGCCTGTAGATCGTTGGCAGGATGCCTTTGGGGTTTTTTAAAAGTAACTTAGTCAGGTTCAACTCTTTAGGGCCTCATGGATCACAACATGCTTGGCCTGTCTGCTTTCTATTGTTTCCTGGACTCTGCCCAAGTTCATTTTTGTTCAGACCCTTCAACAAAAATCTTGAGATTTCCCATGATTCTTGGATGGGGGTTGTCTCTAAACTATGCACATACCTCTGGAAGGCATAGCTGAGCCTCAGAGGAGAGTGTGATGGTGGTGGAGGACCAGCGGTGGTGGACGAAACTGAATTTAAGAGTAAAGGGGTGTGGCCAGGGGGGTAGATCTGGCCTTCATTGAAGCTTCTACAAAGCTTCTATGAAAGCTGGATACATCTGATTCATGGGCAAAGAAGGGCCTACTCCCCCTTGTACAAATTTGTACAAATTTTGAATGTGATGAATATTTTTCACCCATCCTTATTTTTGTTGCCTCCACAACACTATTTATCTTCTTTAGTCGCCTTCTTTGCCTTCAATTTTCCCAGCATCAGGGACTTTTCCAATAAATCCTTTCTTCTTTTTACAAGGCCAATGTATTTGAGTTTCTGCTTCAGTATTAGTCTTTTGAGCCAAAATTGATTTCTTTGACTGATTTGCTCTTCTTGTGGTCTAAGGGACTCTCAAAAGTCTTCTCCACCACCACAGTTTGAAAGTGTTGATTCTTCAGTGTTTAGCCTTCCTTAAGGTCCAGTGCTCACAGTCATATATTACTACTGGGAAAACCATAGCTTTAACTATATGGATCTTTGTTGGCATGATGATACCTGCTTTTGAAAATGTTGTCCAGGTTTGCCACAGCTGTCATCCCCCCAAACTAGCATCTTTTAATTTCATGGTGGCAGTCAGTATCTGTAATAGTTTGAGCCTTGGAAAGTAAAATCTGTCCCTGCTTCATTTTCTTCCCCTTCTATTTGCCAAGGAGTGATAGATCTGGATGCCATGATCATGATCACAATCATCATCTCTTTCTCCTTCATCTTAACACTGAACTTCAAAAGGAATGTTTCAATGACACCCTTGTTGCTGGGGTGTTAATTTTTGCTTAGGGAAAGGTGGAAGGGATGTGCATTCATTAGTTTGTTCATATGTTGCCCCAACCCAACCAAGGACAGTTTTGCAGTACACAAAGCCTAGAAATAGAATGGACAGCAATGTGCAATCTAGCCCCACTTTCCCACAAGGCTGCTCTGTGCTAGATTAATTAATTTGATGATTTGGATGTCACCCAAAATGGCAGGCTGCCCTCTCCCCAGTCCTGCACTGGCAGAAGTTTGGTAAAGAGGAAGGAGCCAGCGCAAAATCTTCACCAGGCTCATTTGAAGTTGAGCACACAAGGCGACTCTCTAGGACTTAATCTTGAGTCAGAAAGAAGAGTTGCTACATGTGGGAGACTTTAAAGAAGCTCAACAGAGTTGTACACAGGAGCTCTGAGCTGTTTTATCTGCTACGTCTCCCTCTTGATTTCATCAGCTGGCGCAGGATGCAAGAGCAAAGTGTCTTTGTTACCACCACTGAAGCCAGGTGGTGGCAGCAAAGAAATGTGGGACAGCTGGCTCAGTTCCAGTTCAAACCAAGCCTGAAGCAGTTTGATTTTGTTGAGGTTCAAACTTTTTCTTACCCTGCACACCTGCACACCTAGCATAAAACCTTGTGACTTGTTTCCAGAACAAGTCAGTTGATCAGACTTACAACATGTTCCTGACATTGGTAGGAAGGGTATGATTGCTTTTTCTGGGAGCAAAGTAAGACGAAGGAAAGCATCAAAACTAGCCAGGAACTCTTCAGCACCCTGGATAGCTCCAGATTAGAATTTTGCAATATATTTGTTTTGTTTTTGTTGGCCAGGATTTTTTCACATATGCAGTATTCGGTCCAGATGAATCTAATACTGGTAGCAATATAGTATGTTAACACCAAAAGTCAGGGAAGGAAATGAGTAGATGTGCATAAGATAGATAATATGGGATAGGGATGTCCCCAGATATTCAAAAATTTGAATATTTGATTCAAATCAGTCAAATGTTGACATTCAAACTCGAATCGGATTTTTGAAAATCAGAATTTGCACATTTGAACTTGGATTTTCAAAGATCTGCTATGGGTTTTCAAATAATTCGAATGTGTAGATTCGTATCTGTCGTATATGAATCTGTGTGAAAGTTATACGTATCTTGCGCTTAAAATATGGGATTAAAATGGGACATATATGGGATAATATGGGGTGCATATGGATTTTTATGGAATTCGTACAGATTCATATAACAGATACGGTTGTTGTCGACATTCGTATCTTTAAATATGAATGTAACATTCAAATGTACAGATTCGAACAATCCCGATATGAATTGGATTTTATGACATTTGGATCTTACATATCTGTATCGAATCAGATTTTTTGACATTCAAATCTACTCAGATTCAAATGTCAAAAATACATTTGTGCACATCCCTAATATGGGATGCTGCTGTACTTTGAGATCTGATCATTGATACTTTGAGCTCCATATTTTCTGAATTTGGTAACAGAAACTCATCAGCATTTTGGAAAGGAGATTTTCCTAATATTTCTCACCTGCAGTTTCTGGGGACTGAGCCTAGTACGTTCTACATGCAAATAATGGATCCATAATTATTGGTTTAAAATCCACACTGTTAGCTGAAAGTGCACAGTTGTAAAGGAGAGTAGGGGTGTTTTTCCACTGGCACTAAGTACCCATTGAAGCACCCATTAAGGACCCATTTGGCTGAGAGCTGGATGACCATTTCCACCACAGACCCTATTAGGGACACATCTGTTTCCACCACAGGTAGGGAAATCCAGATTGCATGGGTCCTTCAGGACCTATAATCCAGATTTGTGTACACCTCATTAAAGGGGTCTACAGTGGGGTCTTCCACCTTAAAATCCAGATTGTAGAGAGCCTGTTTCCATTACAATCCGGCAATGGGGTCTAGAGGAGACTCGGGGGGGGGGAGGCACCCATGGGGTGGTGCCCCAAAGTCAAGAGTTCGGAGTGCCTCCAAAGGCAGCTCCGAAGTCCCACTGAAGGCAACTTCAGAGATTAGTGCAGGGTCCAAAGAAAAACCCCTTGCAATAGCAATGCAGCTGTCAAAGGCTGAAAAGGCTCCAAAGGTGTTGCATTGTCAGCCACAGACTCTTTGCCCAGCTCCATCCTGGGTGCTTTTGGTGCCGCTAACTTCAGACTCTTTGGAGGCTTTGCATCCTTTGACAGCTACATTGCTCTCACAAAAGGTTTTTCTTTGGAGCCTACGCTAATCTCCAAAGGCAACTTCGGGGACTGCACCCCCTGTCCCCCAAAACACCTGGGGTGACAGGCAGACCCCTTGTGGATCAATCTGGATTTGACAAATGGGTGCTCCGATGTTTCCACAGCAGGCAGGCTAGCACCCATTGCTACTGGGTGCTAGACCACCCATGGAAACACACTGGGTACTTTCTTTAATCCAGATCTACTAGATCCGGATTAAGGGAAGTACCCATTCCTTAGATCCAGATTAAAGGAGCGCAGTGGAACAACGCCCTAGGATCCTGTACTTTTTAAACAGGCATGCATTTGTGACAGACATGCAAAGCCTGTAGGTGCTTAAGATAAAGAAACACTGACCTACTGAACCTTTTTTATGATCTTCAAACACAGAGCTTTGGTTCCATTTATCTTCCTACCTACTTTTCAAGAAATGTATTTCTAGGCCTTTTTAAACAAGACTATTTCATTCAATGACTAACAGTTAAAGGAGGTGGGAATAAGTCTGGATTCAGTCACTTTAGACCGGAGTTCACAGATAGAAAGATTCTCTGTACCATAGGAAAGAACTAGATGACAAGAAGTCAGGAAGAAAGGTACTGTTCTACTCTTCATGGTCATCTGGATTTCTATTTAGAGAATGAGTTTCTTGGCTGTTCAAATGTTGCTGGATTATATTTCCCATCATTCTCCACCACTGGATTATATATTCCCATCATCCTCCACGACCCTTGCTAAGGCTGATGAAAGATGGAGGCCCATGGACTAATTCCCTATTTGTTATACTAATGCTTTTCGTAAAGAAAAATATTCCACCTGTGTGCTTCTATCTAGTACAATACAAAAATGTTTTCCCACTCTAGCTGTTGTTCATGGGAACTACATCAATGGGGGAAGACAGCAAACTCACTCGTAGAAGGAAAACCATATGTACAGCAACAGATCTTTCAAATTTTGGCTGAGTTTCTTTTTCTCTCTGCATTGGTTTTACATTCTTGGTGATTGTTGTTGTTGTTGTTGTTATGACACCTGGAACAATCTGTGTTTCCCCCTCCAGTGTCCTGAGCTTTAGCAAACTGCCTGTGTTCATTTTGAATCTTTCACCTAATAAACTATCCAATGAATAAGTAGCATAATTCGAAGCTGTCAGAAAAGGTACTAGAGAGTAGCATATGAAATACAGTAGCAATTATTGACAAAACATTAAGTTGGGGCCGGATCAATTTGGCTGTACATTGATTCATGCAAGAATCTTTCAGAAGGTCCGTATGACCTTTTTCAGTGTGTCTGCAGAGTAAATAACTGGTTTTAAATAGACTTTTACTGTTTTGCTTAACATAGGCCCACAGTGGCAAAGGAAGAGATGAGACGGCTCAATAAAAGCTTTCAGCTGTTCACCTGAGCACATATTTCAATGTTTTCTGCTGTTAGAACATTGCACAGGTTCATTTTTTAAAAAGAAAGAAGTTACTTAAAACATGTGCTATATTTATGAAGTAGAAACAAACTATCAAGCTTTGTAAGTTATGGTATGTAACTTTCTTCCTGAAGAAGAGAAACACCAAAATGGCATGAAATGACACTTGACTCCATGTTCTCTTGAGCAAACACCAGTTAAGTTAATAATGGGGGAAATAAAGAATACTTTTAATGTTTCTTTAGCATTATTTTCATATTCTAACTTTTCCTCCCATAGCCCAAGGTGATGTAAATGATTCCTTGCTTCTATTTTAGCTTTAAAAGAACCAAATTGAAGGGGAGGGGGCTTTGCTAGGCTTTTTCGCACACGTGGTTTTCGAACGCGTGCAAGACAGCCTCGAACGCGGCACACGCATTGCTGCAGCAGGGCTTGCGCTCCGACGTGTCCAGAGCTGTCTTGCATGCGTTCGAGATGTAGAGCACTTTAAAGTGCTCTACATCCATTCCCGCGCGGACGAAGCGCCCGCAGCCGTTCGGGGAGAGAAGCATTCGCTCATGTTTCTCTCTCCCTGACAGCCACGGGCTCCCCTCCCCCACCGGCGCTGGCTGACAATCAGCTGATTGCTTGCTTTGCCGGCTGCGGGAGCCTCGGCAGCCGTCTCCCCGCCCCTTGCCGGTGTTTGCCGGCTAAGGCACTTCAGAATGCTTTGAGCATTCGCACACAGGCGAGCCGGAATGCGTTTACCCGTGTTCCTGTGCTCCTATGTGTGAATGCTGAAAGCGTCCTGAAGTGTCTTAGGCTTCCCGTCCTACACCCGTTCCAAATGGAATGAGTGTAGTGCAAAAATGCCTAAGAACTGTGACTGTTTGTGCAGTTGGCTTTATTCCAGATTATATTCTGGAATAGAGACATACTGTCCACATGTTAGTGCAGAGTATGGCAGGCTCTATCGGAATAGCGCACAGATGGCAGGCCTCTAGTAGATGATGTTTTAATGCATTTGTTTTCTTTTTTTAAAAAAATCAATGTTTTGTTTAAATATAACTGTTTACATTTCTCTTATTCCTATTTTATTTACTTAATATAAATAAACTAAATAAAAATATCTAACATATCCTATTCTGTGTGCGAGTGTGTAGGAGATGCAGAAAAAGAACAGATGAGGACTAGGTTTGGCCATATTCCAGATTATGTCTCAGACTAAGGACCTGTAATCCACATGTTAGTGCAGACTACAGGAGGCCCAGGACAGGGTTTGCTGTAGTCTCCACCAGCATCAGGAAGGCAGACCTTTAGTCCAAGATATAAACCAGTGCAGCTGCTAAGTGCTCACAAATGGGGAGTAGGCCTTTTTGTTGTTGTTCTTTACAATTTGTCCTTGTATTTTGTCTTCTTTCTTTCTTTGGATAAGTATGAAGGCAGACAGCAAGACATGCAGTGTACTTCTCTGAACGTCACATGTATAACTGTCTTCTGGACAGACAGTAGCTGTGTGTGCTTGGTGCAAGGAACTCCAAGGTCACGTAGAGAATGAGGGTCTGGGGAAAGAGAGGGCCTGTTTGCACCCCTCTTTATTCTGGAGTATATCCTGGAACAGGGGCCCATTGTCCGCATGCTAATTCAGACTACAGCAGGCCACAAGTGAGGCCTGCCAGAGTCTATTATAATGCAGAAAACAGACTTCTGTCCTCTGATATACCCCAGAATATGGCCAAGTACAGGTCCAGGATGTCAGTGTGAAGAAAAGGAAAGATCTGTCTTAGTAGATGCCTATTCCTTAGAGGGCAAATGGGTTTCCTCTGGCCCTGTAGATTCTCTTCTAGCAGGAACTTCTGAAAGTAGGTGATTTAACTGTTAGGAATGTAGATAGCTGGGTGGATGGTGGGAATGCTGACTGATGTGTGAAAGGTGCAGACAAACACCTTGTGCCAGCTAGACAGGTTGCTAGACAGTGCCAGGGAGGAGTCAGTGATGTGGTACAAGTGGGCACCAATGCCATTCTGAAATGTGGTCAGGAGCTAAAAGCCAGGAGTCCCAAGGCAGCTTTCTCAGAAATGGCACCTGTACCTAAAGCAGGAAGAGCTAAAAATGTTTTGATGTTGGTGTCAGGATGAGGGTTTTCTCTTTGTTAAGCACTGGAGAGCATTTTGGGGAAAGCTAGACCCATACAGGAGGGGCGCCTCCATACGAACCAAACTGGCAGTGATCTTTTGGCATTTAAAATACAAAAGCCGGCAGAACAGATTTAATAGCCGGGGGGAAAAACATCTGCTTTGGAAACGTCTGCTTAGAGACGGAGTTGATAAGAATTAGTTTGTCTCTTAAAGGAAAAATGGTAGAAATAAGGATTGAAAATGGATTTGGTTTAAAGAGGGCAATACAAACTGAGGAAAATGGCACACATCAAAAGGGCACTGCAAGTCAAAATAAGTGAACACAACGTCTAGTATTAGAGGAAAATATGCATACAGTGTTCATACCTGAAACCTGATGCAATTTTGTAGAAAACACAGGGAAAGATGTACTGCAGGAGCTGTCATGTTGTTTGTAAAAGAGAACATTAGGTTGAACTAGGCGGAGATGCCCAAAGGGGCAAACTATTTTTTAGAACTGCTTTAGGTAAGGATATTGGGTCATAAAATAAGTTAACGCTAGAGTTGTGTTTTCAGTCCCTAAGATGCGCAAGGAAACCTGTAGATGGAGAAGAAAACTAAAGAGACACCCCCAAACGCTAATCTCGTAATAATGAGAGTCTTTAATTACCCACACACTGACTGTACAAATGTTCTCTACAATTCACACCAGATCTTCAGGCAGGTTGCTGGGTACTGATGAAATCTTTCTGTTGTTTTCATGTAGGAATACCATCTGCATGCCATATAAGAACACCGCTCACTTGCTATAGGGGAGAAAAGAGAGGCAACGAAGCCAAAAGTGCAGCCGAGTGTAGCAAAACACAGACATTTCATTAAAGAGAAGGCAGGCACATTATTACAATTTAGCTGTAATTTGTCATAGAACTCAGACAGCTAAGTTAATATTCTTAGCACAGCACACTTTTTATTGCAGTGGAGTGTATGGGGTTTTTTGTGTGTCTGTTTTTGTGTGTAGTAGATATCCCTCTTGTCTTATAGGAAGAAATAATATTTTAGAAATTTAAACAAATCTTTTCGATTTGTTAGAAATTCTAAGAAAACAACAACAAGGAATTAAGATTGAGAAATGCTGCACAGTGGGGTTGTCTCCATGCAAGTTTGGTATGGTTCTGAATGTGGGAATCAGCAAGGGGCATCCCCATGCGTTTTGGATTTGGCCCACGAAAAGCTGCCAAATCTCCCCAAACCATGCCAGAGGGGTGCCAAATTTGATACCTGAAAAAATGTCAGGATTTCCACTTTGGTTCCACTTTTGTGACACTTTGAAAGTGGAATGAGTGCGCTTTGGAAGCAAAGCACTTGGAGTCACAGAAGTAAAGGAGGCTGCTGAGTCATCCAAAGGAGGAGGTTTATTCTTGTGGTTGCAAGTCAGCACTAGCTAAACACACAAGTGTATAATACAGATGGATGTGTGCACGTATGAAAATAAAGGTAAAACATACAACTTACAAACTATCTAATGTTCCTGCTTCCTGCAAAACAGGCAGGGGAAAAAACCATACAGGAACAGGTAAAGGTAAGATAAGATTCAAGGCAAGGTAGCAAGGTAAGGTTTGGCATCAAAGGCAATGAACTATCCCAACACCAAGACACTTATACAGAATTATTACATAGTGAAATAAGTCTTGACCCATCCAAATGGAATCTCTTTCCCAGGTGCTTTACAAGCCAATGTGACCAATTAAGGATACACTGGTACCTCGACATACAAGTGCCCTGACATACAAGTGTTTTGAGATACAAGCCGCCGAGCGAGTGATATTTTGCTTTGAGATGAGAGCAAGATTTGAGATACGAGTATGTAAATACAGTACAGTACATATCAAAAACAACTGAGGTGGTGTTTTGGGAGCTGGAATGGATTAATGGGGAAATTGCTTTGAGATACGAGCGATTTGACATAAGAGCAAGGTTACGGAACGAATTAAACTCGTATGTCAAGGTACCACTGTACTACCATTCTATCAAACTGACCAGCTGTTTTACATTAACAAAGCTAGGCAAGTCTGGACAAGTCTTTCTATGCCTTAAGCACAGTGAGCCCAAGACCTTTACAACTCATCCTCTGACAAAGAATAAGTCTCAGCACAGTCTGGGGGACCGACACGCATTGCTTAGCAAGCTGGGACCACACATGGGGATGATCGCGGGCTAACGGGGAGGAGATTGGCGCTCGCATCATTGGGAGGTGGGGTGTGTTTGCTATCCTTGCCCTGTGCATTGAAGATCGCAGCTGCTGACTTTTTAAAATGCCAATCATAAAGGCAGGATGGATAATGGCTTAATTTTTTTAAAAAAAATTTGCATTTCCACGGAAGTAATTCCAACCCCGTTTTACAAATGCCAAGGCAGGTTGCATAATGGTTCGATTTTTTTTTCCATTTCCAACCCCCGTTTCCCCAATTGTCAAGGCGATCATAAATAAAGGCTTGATTTTCTGCCGTTTAAACTTGACAAGGCATTCCCACAGTTCCCAGCGGTGTGGAGGTACGCAAAACTGCTCAAGCGCCTAACTGCCGCTATACCTCGTAGCGGCTTTTGGTCTTTTAAAATTATTTATAAATTTATGATTATGAAGTAAGCTTTATTTTAACTTTTTTCCATGCCTCCCACACCAGTACTGGCTTTCAGTGCCGCTAAGGGAGGGGGTGATGCGGCACAGGGGCGGGCTGATGTCAATCCAGCTTCCAATGAGGAGAGAGGAGGCGGGGAGGAGATGGCACTGCTCCCCCATGCCAGGGTTTGACACGGTTTTCATGGGGACACCTCTATCAGCGCCCAACCCGTACCTGTCCCGCGTTGCTGGGAATGACATGGGGGACACCATCTTTGCCATCTGGATCAGAAGAGGTGGCTGAAGTTCCTGACAGGTGATTGGGAGTAGTAATGGGCTGGATGGGGGGGCAATAACTGTAAACTGAATCCAGACAAGGCAGAGATGCTGTGTAGTAGAGGGTTTTATGTCTTTGCTCTTGAAGGAACAGGTGTATAATTTGGAAGGGCTCCTTGATTCTTCACTGACACTAGAAAGTCGGGTGGAGGCTGTGGCTAGGATTGCCTGTTCCTAGCTAAAATGGCTGTGTGAATAGAACCTTTGAAAAACCAGTTCTGGTGAATGTGCTTGTGTGTACATAGTTGTTCCTAGCATTGAGGGGGAAAGGGTTATAACTTCTTTCATTAGAAAAAATAAGTGACACATTCTTCAGGGGAAATAGAATTAAATGTTAACAGCAATATTCTCTGGCCAGCTTCTCTGGCTTTGTAGCATATCAGGCAAATATATGAAAAATAAATCTAGGGAACATTGCAGTATGTTATTTCATATTGCAGCAGAAGATGCAAAGAGAAGGGTCAGGCAAGGGGAACGGATCGTCTTATTGGCTTATAATTCAGCAAGCTATTCTTTTTTAGTTCCATTCCAAATGATGTCATAGGAGGACACTTCGCTTACAAAGCCACAGTGCCTAGCTTTGGATGAGCTGCAGGAATCAAGATTAGTAACAACTATATGTAGGTGTTCAGTAAGTACTCTGCTTTATTTCACGATGATAAAAACCTGAAATCCGGAGCTGTTGACCAATAAAAGTTTATCTAAAGGATAATTTGAGGAACTTAACTCTGAGTAAAAATCATTTATTGATCTTGCCAAATATGATGCAACCAATAATACCACACATGATTCATATGGAGCTTCCCTATAGATGCTGCTGCTTCAGATAGATTTGGGACATCTGTTAATTAGCATTAGGCATCTGTCAGTCAATAATTACACCCTTATTTAGAAGAGACTAATTAAAATTGTTAATAACTGAAAGACAGAAGAGAGGGGGAAGAGAAGAATTGCTAATAATTCATAAAAACAAAATTAACACAATTTAAAACACACACAAAATGCCTAAGGTGTGGGTCCTTAAGGTTTCTAGAATGCTTCCATGCCAAGGATTGCCATGTTGCTGGTGAAAGAACTTAGTAGCTCCAGTGATATAGCAACAGTGCGACAATTCACACCTTAAGTAGGCGTGATGGCAAGCTAACTTTCCAACCTTAGTAGGTGCATATCCAAGTGGCGGCTAAGTGTGATTGCCTCAATATTAGAAGTGATCTTGGAACCGTCGCAATGGTGCCAACAGTCATGTGTGGTGGTGTGCAACCATGCCTGTGCTGCCTGGTCACATGCTCCCTTGTCACATCTTCCTCCCTGTCCCAGCCTGGCTGCCAGTCTAGCAGTAGAGTGGGCTTTTGGGATAGAAGCAGCTATGCACCATGTGGATGCACCATATGGGAATGTTCCCAGTCTTCACCTTTTTGCCTAGCGTGAAAAAGCTGAGCGTCAGGAGCACAGACTTGCCAATAAAATCAAATAAAGGAACAGAGGTGAAGCTAAGAGTAACTTTTAAATTTTGGTGAAGATCGAAGAAGATATGTCCTTGGGTCCAGCTACACTTGTTTTAAACCACATTCTATTAGCTTTTGTAATGTGAACACACCTGCAAAGTGGGAAACTACTACAGAAACTCTACTGCTGAGTTAAATAATGCAGAAAGAAAATGACTAGTCATTTTGGCGATGCAATCGTTCACTCTAAAGATAGATTGAATGTGGATAAAAAGTTAGGGATAGCTGGGCCCTTAGTTAGAAGTAGGTATGTACATGAATGTTCTAAACATTCAAAATTCGATTGAATTCGATCGAATGTGGACATTCAAATTCAAATAGAATGTCTTCACGTTCAAATTTAAACATTCAAACAAATTTTGAATGTTCCAAAACATCCGTTCAGATAATTTGAATCATTTGAATGTACAGATACATATGTATTACATATGTATCTGTTTGCATTTGTGTTTATAATAAGGAACAAAAACGGGATGGATATGGGATAAAACGGGATGCATACTAAATACCTACAGATATGTATAAGACATACGAATGTTGTCAACATTCGTATCTTCAAATTTGTATCTAACATTCGAATTAATAGATTTGAATGTATCGGATTCGAATAGTTTTTTGTTGCATTCAGATTTTAAACATTTGAATCAAATCAAATGTTTTGACATTCAATTTGACTCTAATTCGAATGCAAAAAAAGATGTGCACATCTCTAGTTAGAAGCAGGTTGCTATCTGTAGTGCTGCAATTCACTCTAATACCAACAACCCTTGGATAGTGTGAGAATTGCACTTAGCATAGCTTGCATTAATATCCAGAGGATGCCAAGCACAGTTCTCCTTGCACAATGTAAAGCTATGCATGTTGTGATTGTGCTGTGGCAGTAATTTCCAGGAAACCACTTAAAAGGAAAAGGTGGCAAGCGCATTTTTCATACTTTGGTGGTTCTGGGAAACAAAACCATCATAGGAAGGAAAGGGTGGCTCCAAAACTGTGTTTTCTCTACTTACCAGAGGAGGGCAGTAATTCTGGAAGACCTAAATTTACTGGCTATTTCTTTTATTAGCAGAAATAATATGATCAGAGATAATTTATTTCCTTTATTATTTACAGCTAGGTCTCAGGTTGGGTTCCAAAAATAAAAATGCATTGAAACTAGAATTAAAAACATTTTAAAATGATACAGTACTTGGCTCCTACTTTAACCAAAAGCATAAGTAATGTGGTGTGTCACAGGATGTATAGAGTGATGGTGCTTGACACACTTCAGAATAAAACCTTGCACCATAGTTTTTGCATGTGTGGTTTTGTCAGGATGAAAACAAAACCAACACCACCAAAAGATGCTTGTTTCAGAGGTTCATTGAGCTTCAATTCAGGGGGGGAAAGAAAAGAAAGAAAAAAGGAGATCCAGATCCATCCCAATAAGTAAACAGAATCAATGGGGAGTAGGGATGTTTTTCCACTAGCACTAGAGTACCCATTAAGGACCCATTAAGAACCCATTAAGGAGTGGTTCCGCACTGGGTAGTTAAACCGGTTTAACCACCAGTTAAGACCCATTTAAAACACTTACCTTATTCCCTTCCACATTGCA
>MTQE01000390.1:5554413-5569386 GCA_014337955.1 Aspidoscelis marmoratus
CCTGAACGCGTTCCGTTTGGAACGCGTTGCAGTGCGAAAATCCCTCAGGCCTGGGCAGCTTCCTTTCCTTTCTTTTCTGGAGCTCCTGTGTTCCAATTAGTGTTAAAGAAAGATCAGTTGGCTCATATACTTTCCATCATGCTGCTCTGTGGCCATTGATGCAAGCGGGGGAGTATTTGAACCAATCAGGGCCCAATTGAATTAAATTTGCAACATTGTTTCCTTCAGCACTAAAACTGATGGGTCTCAGTGGGACTTCCTTCCAAGTAGGCTGATAAGGGTTGCATTTTAAGCATAGTTAATTGTTTTTCCTTCTCATTTTTTTTATGCTACAGACCAGATTTATTTCATTTTTCTCCACAATAAACTTTCATTCTCTTTGCTTTATTTTTGCTTAATACCCAGTCTGAAGTGGCTTTGATGAAATCAGTTTAGTGGCTTCTTCTTGAGCATGTCATTGGTCCTAATAAAGTTATCTTAACAAATACGTTTCCTAGATGCTTTTCTCCCTCTTTTTCCCCTCCCACAGTTTTGGACTAAAATCTAAGTCAACAAGCATGGTGAGAAACTGATACACCAAGAACTCTTGATTTGCACATTAGGGTAATTTGCATGGCTGCTTATTTTCTTGCATGAAGATCTGTGTGTATAATCAGAAGAAATTTCTTTTTTAAAGGAGGTACCTTGCCTCTCTGTTGGTTTTAAAACTGAATTCTGTTTGTTTCAGTTGTTGAAACAAATTCCAGTCACAGAAGACGACCAGATAACGTTTCAGGCATACTGTAATGCTGTATATTGGATATCTAAAAGCACCTTGGAGACCAAATTAAAAGGTATCACACAGTTTACATTTGCCCTGTTTCTTTATTCAGTTGCTCTTAAGTGTGCTGTTCCTATCTATTTCTGATTTAGACATTCTGCTAGAATGCCCTTTGTCTGAACTCAACAGTGCTTTCCTTCACAACTCCACATGAAGCCTGTAGTGTTATGTCTGGCACATGATCTTTAGTAATTATTTGTTTTCACAACAAACGTTAAGATACAGTCATGAGATAAAGACTGAAGGACGGAGGAAGGAAGGAAGGAAGGAAGGAAGGAAGGAAGGAAGGAAGGAAGGAAGGAAGGAAGGAACGAACGAACGAACGAACGAACGAACGAACGAACGAACGAACGAACAACGAACAAAGGAAGGCTATTGAAGAGAATAAAATTTAAACTATTGGAGGCAATTCACACTTAGCACCTAGATAAAAGCCAGCTAAATTTTGAAGGCTTGAATGTCCAAAAATGTGGATGCCCAAACCATTTTACAACTTCACTTCCCTGGAACATTTTCCCAGGGAACTGGAAGTGTGAAAAGGCTCTAAGATACTAGATATGATACTTAGTTTGCAATTGAAAATGAGCTGAACCTTAAGTCGAGTTCAGGAAGATTTGCCTGTTTATGTGGGATGATTATACAGGTGCAGTCATGTTTTATAGTTCTATATTGTCAAAGGATATTCTACTATCCAGGATTTTGTTCTCTGGAGACCTCTATCAATTTTCTCTGTAGTTAAGTATTCATGAAAACTTGTCCCTTCTGTTTCTTCGAATGGAAAATGCTGCTTACTTTTCTGATTGTCTCCACATGCTCTCAGACATAAATCCCATTGATTTCAATGGAGCTTCCTTTCAGGTAAGTAGGAATTATAACAGCAGGCTCTTCTGCTCTATTTATTGTTTGAAGAAGAAAAAATCCATAAATAGCTGGTAGTTCAAGCTTCACTCACTTCCTCAAGAGTATGGTATTTGGTAGTTTTTATCCTTTACTAGAAAATGCCCACCATAATCAACTTCTGCTCTCAGATCCAATAGTCAACGTCATTTGTATCTATAGTAGGAAAACTAATGTCACATCAGAATGAGAACTAGAATTGTAAGTAGCACAGGCAGGCAATTAGAGATGTGCAGGTTTGGCTCAAATTCAGATGATTCAAATCAGTTTGAGCCAGTTTAATTTGAACAAGTCCACTTCATCAGATGTGTGGTGGGGTGCCTACCATCAGACTTATATAGAATGTTTGTGAGAAAAAAAGCCAACGGAATAGCAGTTGCATAAATAGGAAATCCTAAGCTGTTTGTGTGAATAACAAAAGAATATTGTTCACACCTCCACGATCCTACATTTGTGTGTTGGCATATAGACTTAACATTCTAGGCACATTCACAGTCCCCATTGTCAGACTTTCCCTGGATGAAATGGAACTAACAGTGACTACACATCAGTGAACATACTAACACAATGTTGTGTTACTTGCAGGAAGTCATGATCAGAAACATTTTAGCTACCAAAGATCACACTTTACTGTGAGTTTTGAGCTATCTAGGCTTGCCAAACGTTGTGGTATTGGGTTGGCAGGATGGTAAAGCTCTCTGTGGCTAACTGCCGTTCCAAAAGAACGTAAGAAAGGAGGTGATTTTTATTTTTATTTTGTAAATTAGGAAAAAGAGCTTTGAGAGCTCAGCATCATCAAGGTCCAGGATGCTTCTCCTTTTTGGTCCCCTTGATCTGAATTTTGCTCTATCCTACAAGGACCAAGTGCAGAAGAGAAACTCGTAGGGCCTTTTTGCACCTTTGCCTGGCGTTCTAGAATGCATCAGGCAACCACACGTTGGCCCTGGTCACACAAGTCTAAGAGAGGACAGCCTACTCATTAATTTGAAGTGAGGTCATACCAGTGCTGGTCACACCTAGATTGTTATAGGTCATCCTGAAGCCATTCTCACTTTGGGTTGCATTGCTTATACCTTTCTCTGAGATCAACCTGAGCTTCCTCCATGGACCTCTTGGCTCTCCACCCCTTTTGCTGCATCAAATCTGTCTGTGTTTCTGGTTCTTTGTTAAGCCTGCTCCCCCACGTCCATGCCCCCCTTCCTTTTTTATGTGCTTTTCTTCTCTGTGCGATTAATTTTTTTAAAAAATACATTTATGGAAAAACACTAGATCGAGGAATCATACACATAAAATGAGAAGAGAAGGGGAGGAGTCTCACAAAGTCTATGCATGCCACCATCTCTGAAACACTGGATGAAAGGAAAGACTGGACCCCACCTACCACAGCCTCCTTTAGCGCGTCCCCCTGCTCACACTGAAAAATGAAGACATGCTGCCAGTGGCTAGTAGAGCAGTAGAGCACTTGGGGCACACATACAGTTACGTCTAGGATAGAAATGGATCCTCACAGTGCATATGCTGTGTGAGAACAGCCTCTGGCTGTCCCACTGGAGCTATTGTGAAAAAGTCCATAGAAATACACAAGCTTTGGTAAACACAAGCTTCTGTTTGCTCTTTGTAAAATGTGCATTTTATTTTTCCTCTAGGGAATAAAGTTAAGTGAAAAAGATATTTGCTAAGTACAATAAAAGATTCAACTTTGAAGGGAATGTGATTAATTTTTTAAAATCAATCTCAGACCACATCTAAACTCAGTGGGGATAATTTCCTTGGCAACAGGGGTCATCCCCAGGGTAAAGCATTTACATATGCACCCCACAGTGAACTTTGGAGCAACCCTGAGATGAAAGGCAAGGTGTATAGAGAGAAGAGCAGGAATTTCCCCTTTTGAGCCAGTTTGGTCTAGTGGTTAGGGAGATGGACTCTTATTTGAGAAAACCGTGTTTGATTCCACTCGCCTCCATGAAGCCAGCTGGGTGACCTTGGGCTAATCACAGTTCTCTTTCTGAGCTCTCCCAGCCCCCCCCCCCCCCCCCCGCTGTCTAACCAACAAGTGATATTTCCAGAGGGGCTATGCTCAGTATCACTTGTGTAGGATATATTTTGCCAGCCCCTAGAGCCAGGCCCTATTGATTTCAAACTCTTTTTCCTCTGTTACAACTGTTATTATGCTTTGTTATCTCCTTGGTAGTATGGTGATAAATAACAGAATAAAATTGAGTTATTCCAGCTCTCTTCTGTTTTGACAAATGGTTGTGCATGTAAATATGAACAAATGTTTGCACATGCATGTGTTAACATATGTACTGCACACACCTGCGCGCGTACACACATTTTGATTTTCTGTGCTGTTAAATCAAATCACGCATCCGTGAATGCAGGTCAATTCCTGTAATTGGTTAATGATAAATTCTATTGGATTAGCCATTTTCAGATATACCAGAAACATACTGAATAACATTACACTGAGGCCTCACGCAACTATAGGTATAAATCCACTGTCTAACTTCATGCACTCTGACCTCAAAATGAAATTATTGATTCATTAGCTAGGTTTGGAAAGAACTGAAGAATTGTTGAAAGGTTTTGCTTGCAAAATACCTGGTGGGATTAGCTGTCTCTTTTGAAAAACGGAGGAATACCAGTTTTGAAGTACAGAGTTCATTTGATTAATTAAGCAATTACAGCAACCAGTGCATTTCCTACAGATTAATTGCCAGATGGGGAAACTGACATTCTGAAATCTTCCTTTGTTTTGGGCTATTACCTCCAGCTGGCTGCTGGACAAGCCTTTATTGGACCTATTATTGCTATTAAATTATTCTGTTTAAAGCAACCAGAAGTCTAGCAGTGTTAGATTCTCCCTCCATGCTATGCTGTAGAAAAATGGGATTGCTTTAGATGCTTAGCCTTCTCTGGAACGCAAAAGACTCTAATCCAGTTCTGGTCTCTGGATTTTAAAGCTTTAATTTGCCTTAAGTCATATGTTATTTCTCCAGGTTAATCCTAACTGCCAAATACTTAGAAAGCCGAGAATCTGAAGAGGCATTTTTGTTTTCTTGCTTATTTATAATCCTGGTTGTACATTTTGGGCATCTTTGTGGGATCTGATACCTCTTCTGGGTCCAGGTGAGGGATATTTGGGAGGAACACAGAGCATAGTCACTGGGCCTTTCTGCACCTAGCTTTATTTTGGATTATATCCCAGAATAGGAGCCTGCTGTCCGTATGATCACCAAGCAATGCCTACCATAGCCTGCATTAACATGCAGATAACAGACCTTTATCCCAAGATATATTCCAGATTAAGGCCAAATGCAGACAGGGCCACTGCAGCAACAGCAAGCTTTATGGATTCTCCATGAAGGAATTAAAGACAAGCCTTTTCTCTTTTGGGGTTAGGTCAACAGCTGTAACCTTTTTTGTCTCTCAAGCGTCCAATATTAGCTTTAGTTGTATTTAGCTATGATTTTGTTTTATCTGTTTTCTGCTGTTTTCCAAAGCTCTCTTTTGGGAATATAATATATTATTGTTCCAAACCATCATGGGAACACTTCCTGCTGCTAAAAGATGGTATCAAAAGTTTCACTTGAAGAGAGAGGGGGGAAAAAGGTTCACCCCATTTCGATCCCCTCTTTTAGCAGCATGTATACTCAGTGGGGGTTTATAGGGCATGCGCAGCCTTCCCTTCCGTGAATATCTGAGGAAAGTCAAATTTGCAAGCTGTTCATCTTTTAGTCATGAGATTACCGGTTACTGGACCAAAAAGCAGAGGGATGTGTATATTGCCTTGGTTTGCTTGCAAGAAAGGTGGTTAATAAATAATTTGAGCATTAAATATTAAACCAGTTTCATTTTGAGGTAGTTTAGGGCCATTTACAGTAAACATTTTGACCTTCTACAATTGATTGAATCCATATCTATGCAGAAATGTAGCCTCTTAACCTTTTAAATGTAGTCCTGTTAACTAAGAAAGAGTTGCTGATACTCTAGAGGCCTTTTTACCTTGGTATTGCACCATGAGCGAAGGCCAGTACACTCCAGGGACAGGAGGACCATTCACATTTGCTGGGAGGAAAGCTTCCCCAAAGCATCCATTACTGGCCTGAAATAGGAATGTTCCCCTCATTTACCATCTTGGGCTGATACCTCTGGAGCCAGAGGTTCTGCCTCCTTGCTGCCACAAATGGCTGTCCCGACACTGTTGTTAGAGGGGCACATTCAATCGTAGGCTAACCCATGATCGAATGGGCGTGTGATCGATCACAACAGTGGTATGTGATTGATTACAGCATGGGTGTGCAATCGATCAGCACCAGCAATGCTACTGTGCCTGCGTGGATGCCACATTTCCCGCCCACCAAATGCAGCGAACCAGAAATACAGCTAATGGTCACGCCACCAGACACTTGTGGTAAGCCTGGAGTATAGGTTGGGATAGGTGCGTAGCACTATTTTGTGCTCCACACCTCATCTGCAATTAGTACAGCTCTGGTGAAGCCGTGAATGCTTCTGGGCTGTAGCAGCCTAGTGAGAGTGTGTATGCTCTTCACCAGAGCTGCACTAATTGCTCACCAGAGGCCTACGTGTGAATAGGCCTTTTGATTCCTCCTCAAAAAACCATTATCTTAGGTTCCACCATTTCCCCTTTACTCCTTCATTGACTCAGGCTCTTTCCACACTTAGCCTTATTCTGGAATATATCTTGTGATAAGGGCATACAGTTCACATGTTAATGCAGACCATGGCAGGCTGTCGTCCAACTTAAGAGCTTTTGAAATTCTACATTAGGGATGTACACAATTTTTTTTTTTACATACCATTCTAATTGAATACATGAAAATTCAATTTGATTCAAATCTGTTAACAAGATTCAATTCGTTTTTACCAAATTTGAATCTATTCTTTCAAATTTTTTAATTCGAATCTGCACATACAAATGTTGACAGCATTCGTATGTGCTCGTACGCATCTTCTCAACATCCGTACAGATCCGTACACATCCATATGCATCCCATAGTTATCCCATATGCAACCTGCTTTTGTCCCGTACAGATCCATACAAAAGCGTATGGATGTGGCAAAGATGTGGATCTTCAAGTATACATCGTGAATAAACCTGTAAACATGTGAATGTCTGGATAATTCAAACCAATAGATCCAAAATCTGAAATTCGATTCAAACGTTTACATTCTGTTCGAGTTCAAATTTCAAAATTTGGCACATTCGATCAAATTTCAAATGCCTACGAATATCTGTATACATCCCTATTCTACATCAGGAAAACAAATTTATAATCCAGCGGCACTGGGTTCTATTACCTTTGCACTTGGCGTGAGAATATGCTTACTAGTGTTCTTGCAAATCTGGGATATTAATAATAGCCACTGGGCCTCCAAGAGCCATGACAGATACTAATGCATCTTTTTTTCCAGGCAGAAGAATTATTCAAATGTGTAGCTTGCTGCTGACATCAGAACAGAAATTCATCAACCTGTCAGTAGTAACACTGGTTTCAGAATAATGACATCAGCATAGTTTCATCAGTCACTGTTAGAAAATCCTGGACTCTGGATGCTGGTCGTTTGAAAATACCTGATAAGATTCATCCGTTAAGTCCAACGTTTTTTAGAAGCCTTCACACAGCTAGATCTCACAGGCCTGGTGTCTCTAGCCAAAAGTATTGACATGTGGATTTTCATCATGAGATATAAACCTTTGGCTTGGGTTTCATATTCTACATCAACAGGAATGTTGGATTCTTACCACACTTGCAGAGAAGTTCTTCACTCTTTAGTGAAGGTTGTGTTGCAAAGAAGAAGAAAAGTCTGTCCATGATTGTGCATTTGTGTGAGCGATGGGCAGGACAGGTTTGAATAGAACACTGGTGCTTCAAACAGGGGTGTTCAAAAGGTCTGAGTTCAAATCAAACACACTGTTTAAAGAGACAGTCTGAAATCAAAGGGATATTTAGTTTGATTTGAACTGATTTGAGCAGCAAATTTTAAGTCCATGCACATCTCATGTGCATGAAAGATAAAGAATGTGGAAGAGTAAGGAATATATGTTTTAACATTTTTATTTATTGCTTTTATAAAGAAAAGAAGAATACAAACAGAAAGAAAACACACACACATTTCTCACATTTCAGTAACATACTAACTCCACATAGTCAACCCCTTTTATAAAGGAGGGAGGGTGGGGTTGACTAAGAGTAAGGAATATTGAAACATTTTTGCAATGTTTGCAGATCCTGGTAGGAAAGTTAAACTGCATCCAGATGTCACTTATTCATTGTCTTATATTTGGATATTCCAGAATAAAGCATGGATATCAAGAATATCCATGCTTTACTTGGGAATTTCCAAATATAGTGCAGTAAATAATGGATGTCTGGATGCAGCCTTAATTAAAAGGAAGACTATCCATAAGTAAATTCTAGATATCCTCAATGGACAAAGGATTTGCAGGAATAGTAGTTTTAAATAAATGAAGTACAGGAAGGTTTTTCCACATAAGAACAGTCACATCAGTATCAAAACTGGAAGGGTGGAAATCAATATATATATTGATTCAGCCAGTCTATTTAACTGAGAAGGAACAAGTAGCTTGATGTAGCCTCTAACTGGCCAACTATTAATTGTAACCCCTATGGGCCTCAGACAATCTGCCACACAGTGTGGGATTATGGGAATTATAGTTCATCAATACCTGGAAAGCCAGAGTTTGATTTGCCCATTCATGTTCTCTGCTATACTGTTGTTGCCTATTCTTAAACATAAAAGGCATTTCTTTCTTTAAAAAAGAGAGAAAAACCCTTCCAATCCAAATAAGATATTTCAAATGAAGCATTAGTATCACTGCTTTTTAATAGAGTTACATGTACCACAACAGAGTTAGGGATGTGCAAAAAAAATTTGAAACATTAAAAATTCGATTGAATTCATTCAAATTTAGCCATTTGAATTCAAATCGAATGTCTGTTCATTTGATTTTTAACATTCGAACAAATTTCAAATGTTTCAGATCATTTGTATGAATTATTCGGACATTCGTATATATAAGGATACATAAACATTACATACATATCCATATGCATCTAATTTGTATCCATACAGATTTGCACGGATACATATGGGACGAAAATAGGATGCATACAGGACACAAACGAAACATGTACGAATGTGTATGAATGCATTTGGACGCATATGAATGTTGTCAACATTCGTATCTTCAAATATGAATCAGATGTTCTTATGAATAGATACAAATGTATTCAAATTGAATTGAATGTGAATACATTTGTATTTTGAACATTCAAATTGATTCGGATTTTTGTATATTGGATTCAAATCGAACCGAATGCCAAAAATTGCATTTGTGCAGACGCCTAAGTGGAGTCCTTACGTTCTGAAAGGCTTTCCTTTAGTTCCACAGAACTAGGAAAAAGAAGTTCCACTTGAAAAGAGACAAGGAGATTTCCCTCTGTCCCCAAGCAAAATTAAGCTTGGCATTTAAAGTTTAATCCTCTGTTAAGAATAGAAAGCTGCTAACTTATCAATTACACTGGAAGTCCTGAGTAACCTTTGCCCTGGCAATTTTGTGAAGGAAGAAAACATTCTGTGTTTGGGAAATCAATACATATTTGGATACACATCATTATCATTTTTATGAGTTAGGAGGAATGACAGATGCTGCATTCTGTTCATTTGGGATAATTGCTCTGTTTTCATGCATCTAGGAAATTAGAGTAGAAAGAGGGTAATCTATTGATTTAAACAAAGGAGCTTACCATCTGAGTGTTAAAAACAAACACAAAGGTATTAGCTGATTTAATAGCCAGATGTGTCCAAGACGCTTATCAATAATTGACATTTCTAATGACCATTGATTTGTTCTAAAGCAAAATCAATCTACAAAATGGTTCCTCTCAAGTTTCTTATGTGGGGCCTCGTCAATCTAAGTAAAGGACAAAATTCCAAATTATTCTGGAAATCCAATTAAGTATCACTATGCACTGAAGTTACCACTATTTTTACAGATTTGATAATGGTGGCAGGTGGTTGCCCCTCCAAAACCTGCTGTACCACAGTGCTGTCAGTCCTTGTCATTTGCCATGCTTATAAAGCATGGTAGTGGTTGTAGCTCATCAGCCATTCTTGATGAATAGCACTGCCCATGTTGTCCAAGCTATGAGCATAACATTTGATGAGCACAGGTTCATTGTTGTTACAACCTAAGATCAGGTAATTAAGAACATGAGAGGAGTCCTGGGTAGTTCAGCATATGGAAGTGAATTCATGTAGATGCAGCATGTAGGTCACAGCTAGGTAATGGGTCATAGAAACCAGCTACTCACAAATGCTGTTTCCAGCAAAAGTTGGAACTGTAAACATGACAGGCTAAACAGGCTGAAGAGCCCATACACAACTGAAGCTCATTCCTTTGCATCTTTTCTTGCAAAGATGGTCCAAGCTTCATGATCTGATCTCTGAGACTAAATCCTGGGCTTTGCCTAGGACTAGTGGGTGGAGCCTCTGGGCCTGGATCTTCATCCGAGGAGGCAGACCGGAAATGCTGTAAGCAGGTCTGGAACCCCTAGTCCCTGTTTTAGTGGTTCTTGCAAATTCTTTTTCAGACTCAGCCCCATCTTCAGATGAGTTCTCTGCCAGGGTTATGACAATTGAACGAGGAGTCATGCCCTGTGACAAACAGGACTTGTTAGCATCCAAAGCCCAAATGAAACTAGAAGTGGCAGTGAGCTGTTCCAGAGATGGAAAATGTCCTCTGCTACTCGGTATCCTTCTGCTCATGTAACATGACATTTAGAATTCAAATCCCGCAATCAGGGAAGCTGTCTTAGGACCAGATATGAACCTCAAATTTGGGTTGGATTTATTATAGAAGACCTAGATGGTCTGCATATCATCCTTGTCTCAAATCATCCCAAAAGAGTGACCTAAGAATACAAATTCCCACTCTGTAAACAGGTTGCCTCTTAATAGTTCTAGGTTTGATCTAGAACTGGGCAAAGGAAGAAGATGTAGGCAGCCATTCTCAAAGGAACAGAGTAGAACTACACTGACTGATGGGCATCAACATATTTATTGAGAAATGGTAATTGAATGATCTTAACACAGTGGATATAGACTAAGCTGCTCTTAGATTTCTCTGAAACAAGTAACAGGTTCTTCAGAAATTCTCTTTAAAGAGTACTGGCATTTTCTCACAACATTAACTGCCAGATTAGGACAGGCTCATTCAACAAAGCACCAAGATTCAATTTGTTTTTGCCAAATTCGAATCTATTTGTATGCATCTTCCTGACATCTGTACACATCTGTACATTCCCATATGCATCCCGTAGTATGCATGAGAAAAGACAAGAGCCTAGTGTGGTGACCCCTGTGACGTTTAATCTGGCACCGTGTCAAAGCAATGTGCATCACATGCCTTATTCTTCAGCAACATGCCAACACTTATGTTCAAATCTGTACTTTATTTATTTTATAATACAGGATGCTACACCTTTAATAGTTGTATTTCAGCAGATGTAGTTTGTAATACAGGCAAAACTGCCTCTTCTATGTGATCATTAAAAGTGTTGCACCCCTTTCCTCTTTTCCATATGGTACTCCTAGATAATATGTATTTGTCACAGAAAAAGTACTTATACCCCAAATAATCAGAACTGTTAGAAGAAACTTGTATTGAAATGAGCAATTTCAAGGAGAGATCTCAGTTCTGAGTTCTTTGGCAGAGCCTAACAGAAGAAAATTTTTAAAAGGTTGAAGAAACACATTGATTTTCATTATAAGACTCCCCAACATTTGCTTTATATGCTTCCTTCTGTCATTTCCAAGCAGATACTTCCTGTTCCAGAACATCATAAACCATCATATCATGTTCCAAAACATGTCCCAGGACATGTCCTTCAATACTTGGGCCTCAGTGAAAAACATATTGTCAGTGTATAATTTCAAGCAGGCTTTTCATTGCCTCACTTCTTCTGTCCTTCAGACATTCAGACTTCTTGTAACTAAAGTGTAAGACCTAGGTCCCCCGCCCATTAGCAGTACTAAATATTTTGTTACATGCATGATCAACAACTTGTAATTATTCTACCCCTGTTATAATTTTTTTTTTCATCTCAAATTTGCTTTAATAGTTAGAGTTTTTCTCTGCTCCTTTTGGCCTTATCCACCCATCTCTAGAAGCCTTTCGTGTCTCCTTGGGGGACATCATGCTCCTCAGATTAGAAGTCGATGGCAGCTAAAATGGACTTGGAAACACACTTAAAATATATACAGCTACACATAAAAATGTGCAAAGGGTCCTGTGCAGTATAGATATCTCTGCCATTTGTCCTGGGATCTGTTGAAGCTGTTCTTCCAATCTCGGGTCACTGATCTGAGTGCTCCCATCACTATTGGGACTACTTTTGCCTTCACCTTCCACATCTTCTCCAGTTCTTCTTTCTTCTCCAGATATTTCTCCTTGATATTACTTTCACTTGGGGCTGTTAGGTCTGTTATCCCTATTTCTTTCTTGCCTTTGTCTAGTACAATGATGTTCAGTTAATTGACCAACATTTGTTTGTTGGCCTGCATGTGGAAGTCCCACAGCATCCTTGCTCAGCCACTTTTTCTTTTGGAATTTCCCATCTGGACTTTGGGATGTCCAGCCTGTATTCATTGCAGGTGTTCCTGTGCACAACTCCTGCACTCCCACCTCCTCCTCAGAGTTCATTAGCTGTGGACTCCCCCAAAAAGAAGTCCACGTCTTGATTAAGACAGACAAGGTGGCTCCAGGGCAATGGCATCTTCACCCTCTTCCAGGTGCAACACTACAGTGGCTGCACAGGCACATGACAGATGTGGCTACAGCTGTTGCCATGGTGAACCAGCCTCCTCTGGGCAGATCATGTGCACAGCAAGTGCTCTTGGCCCACCATGGGGCTTTACCGGCCCTTGAAATGTTGATGGCTCCCACCATGCCTCAACCTTACTAGCCTAGCATGTTATCGTAATACCATACTAAGCTGTTAAGTGTGAAAAGGTCCTACATATTTTCACTTGATTCATTTTGGCTTCTTCTAGAGTTTACTATATTCTGAACCTAAACATTTAAACCTAAGTATTGTAGGGGAAGAAAACAGACAGGATGACTCTAAGGCCATTTGCAAGAAATCAAGAGCAGGTGAAGGTTTTGCTATTGTGTTCTGCTTGAGAATGCCTGGAAGCAATTGGTGGCCACTGTGTGAGTCATCATGCTAAACTAGATGGGCTGTGGACTAGGGATGCGCATGAATATTCAAAATATTCATTATTCGGCAAATTTGGACAAATTTGGACATTCGTATAAAAATGGAATGTCCAGACATTAGTTTTTTAGTATTCGTATGAATACAAATATTTTGAGTTATCCTTTCAAATAATTCAGACATTTGTATGTGTACGGATATGTGCAGGATGAAAACAGGATTTGTGCAGGATACAAATGGAATGCATATACAGATACATACTGATGTGTACAAGATTCGTATCATTGGACACGCATTGAATATTCATGCAAATAGATACAAATGTATTTGTATTGGTTCGAATGTCCAGACATTCCTTTTTCTTTATTTGTACAAATTTGAATATTCAAATATTCTATTCTAATCAAATTGAATGTTGAAAATCATGTTCATGCACACCCCTACTGAGGACCAATCCAGTAGGGCTCCTCTTATGTTCTTATGCTCCCCTCCCAGTTACTTTTTCCAAACAAAGAGAAGTTGATAATGCATGTTAAAGTGAAAGTGACAAGAAATCAAGTAATATCCAGGAAAATTAATTCTGGAGAAAATGAGGATTTTTTAAAAAAGTGATATTTCAGCTTTGTAAAAAATAATTAAAAAAAAAAACATTGAAAGATGTTAACAGGCCAAAGCCCAATAAAATAGAAGTCTAAGAACTACAAGTACTGTTGTGACAAAAAGCAGGAAAATCTTCCAAAAGTAATAGTAAAAATTAATTAGGGTTGAGAAAAATGACTATAGAAAACTCAACACAGTAATGTAACCTGCTGTAGAATTATTATGCACAGCAAGATTGAAGTCTGAACTGAAAGGTTTCTTCTCTTTGTGCATGCTCCACTTAAAGGAGAAAAGGGTATGAAGGGAGGGAACCCCTGCTGTGTGAGGAAAAAAGAAGAGCTAAATCCACAGAAGAAATTAAATTATTTTCTCTATTGTTCAATAACCCTTAAAACCTTTTCCTTCTTGCTTATTGATTCATTTTCCTTCTTGCCTTTATGCACAACTTAAACTTACTTCTGTATCAGTGGTGGCAAATTAAGAAGAAATATTATCACACAGTTAGAGGAGCTTCTATTCTATCACTGGAGAGCTAATTTCGTCAACTGGGCATGGCTTTCAGTGGGCATGAAAGGGTTCTTACCTTGTGAGGCAGTCGGTATATTTGTGAGCATTTCCACACTTATATTTTCTGGCCTGGACTAGCAAGTCCAGGCCAGGGTGGAGTGGTCCCAGCGTCTGGACTGGTTTCAGCACCTGTACCACTCCTTCTGTCCCAGTTCCAAAGACTGTGCAAAATTGGAGCTAACCTCCACAAATCCAATGGCTAGCCTTGTTCCTAGTCTTGAAGTCCCCCAGGCTGAATCATATCAATGGCTAAATCAGCCTAAAGACATGTGTACCCTTCCACACACTTCTTTGTGTCAGTTTACTCATAGGTAGGATGACAGCAAGCATTTTTTTTAGAAAGGTCTACCCCTGTCTCACCTAGGTGGCCATTTGGGACCACCTAGATTGGGCTATGCCCTGTCTAATGTAGATGGAGCATGCTAGCAGAGGGGCATGACATCTCTGGTTCACATCAGAGAGTGGAAGACAAAGACCCAGATGTGGGCCATGTGGCACACTGTATCAAGATACTGGTAAGTGCAGAAAGGCCCTCAGAAAGGCCCCAGAATCTTCATAAGTATGTTTACATTGTTTTCGTTTCTAGTGGAGGTCATCAATTTATCTGCAGAGGCTTCTGGATTCACCCCTCACCAGTAAGCAGTAGCCAACCACATCCATGTTGCTATAAAAAAAACCCCTCTGCACTGATCTGTTCGTGAGGAGCCAGTTTGGTCTTGTGGTTAGCATGCCGGATTCATCTCTCATAGCCAGGAGATTTGATTCCGCGCTTCTCCATATCTGTAAGCATATTATTCGTATCTGTACACATTTGGATTTTTTTTT
>MTQE01000390.1:5579900-5591569 GCA_014337955.1 Aspidoscelis marmoratus
TGGGTACTTAATGGGCACTTCTAGTGACAGTGGAAAAACACCCTATATCTAAATAACAAAAAAGCGAATATCTGAATATTCAATTCAATATGAATACATTTATACTTATTCATACAAGTAATTTGGACATTTGTATCTGTACGGGTACATATGTATCTCATAGGTACCCATTCTCATCCATACACATCCCCTTATGCACCCTGTATGGATGCACACAAGATGCGTACAGGTAAGTACGAGGTGCCTATATACTCACATAGATATGAATATTCAAATTATTTGTATGAATAACTTGAGATATTCTTATTCATTCAAATACAGAAATCCAAATGTCCAGACATTCAGTTCATATACAAATATCCGAATTCATATGAATTTGTACGAATGACAGATATTCTGAATATTCAGGCACATCCCTATTGTGTGAAGCTCTGCTGTGTGTCTCCATAGGAGTGTGGTCACTTGGAAAGAAATGCTTGGGGACTTTTATGCACTATTAGTAGATTGGTTGATGAGTACTATTTAAAAAAAAGGCCCAGATTATTTAGCACCATTTATTTTTATCTGGCAGGTTGTGATCAGCATCAAGATGGAATGCACAAGGGACACTGTGGGCCATTTTGCTCACTATCAAGGAGGACTCAGGAATGATTTTTTAAAAATTAGTGGGAGAAAAGGGAAAGGAAAAAATCTGAAATGGATGCTACCTGATGCTAACATATCAGCAGGCAGTCCAGAGATGGCTGATGAACCAGATGTTGTGCAAAGTTGGGGGAGCAGCGGTACAGCAGTTGGGTATGTGTCATCATATTGAAACATGTTTTGATCTGTAACAAATTAAAGCCCAACTTATCATGATCAAAGGCAATCAGACACACTGAGCTCATCGCCGGTAGGAATCCCCACATATGAAAATCACAAGTTTGTTTCGTTTGGTTGACAGCAAGCCAATTAACCGAACAAAAGGGATATTGGTGTTTGATTCCAAACTTGTTCAAAAACAAAACAAAACAAAAATACATTTTTCCCACTGAAAAAAATCCCTTTCAAGAGCAAAAATACAATGAACACAAATCGTTTGATGGAATTGTTCAGGTCCCTGGGAGAAAACTGGTTAGGTTAAATTGAATTTCCAAATATTCAAACAACCACAGGTTTGGTTCAGTGCTAACACAAATTGTTTGATTAAATTTTTTAACATGAACCAAACTTTGCACGTTCCTAGTTACATTACTCTTTTCCCCATCCACCTGGTTATGCCATTTGGCTACATTATGAGCAATGAATTAAAAAAAAACACACACAGTGAAATAAAAGAGTATAGAAGTAGAGTGAAAGAATATTTGGCATTTTCTGAAATGTTGCAGTTTTAATTATGCGTGGATTACTGAAGTATATTAGAGTCTCTAAAGCAAAGGTGTTTTCAGATGTGGGCCTCCATATGTTTCTGAACAACTTTGAATGCTGGGAGTTGTCATTTAGAACAATTTGGAGGACCACAATTGAGCACTCTGCTCCTAAGTAATATTCAGCTGTAGCATGAGGAATTTTGTTTGATCCTGTGTTTCATTTCATTAGCAATGCAGATTCTTTAGGAACAAAGAGAAATTCTTCTTTTAGCTTCTGCCTGAACGGCATCCCTTTCTTCAAGAGCATACAAGTATACTGAAGAATTTGAAAATCCATCCTGACTTAATCCTACAGAAAACCAGAAGAATGTTTGAAAATTGTGAGTCATAAAGGTTAATGAAATGCCAGCTTAGTTAAATGGCAAATATCTACACTAGCCTTTACACAACTATCTACACAATGATCCTGTTTCCCCCACTTTGTCATTACTGAGTTGTGTGTACACTGAATGTTGTGCTCTTTAGATGCTTGTCATCCATAGTTTTTTCAGAGATGCTGTTTGTCTGTACAATTTGAAAAGGGAGCCCCGGAGCTCCTTAACATTTCATTTGTTCTGGAGCAGGAAACAATCTGGCACACTTTCATTTGCTTGATCTACCAGTTCTCTTCCAGGAGAACTGGATTTCACTGGATTTTCTTGTGTGTTATGAAATGGAGTACTGCTAGAGATTGGCTGTGGTTCAGGTGGCATGATGTTCAGCTTTCCGGTGGGTGTTGGGCTTTCTGCATTAAATAAGTTGTTCTGTTGATCACCAGATGGAGCTCCAGTGCTAGGTAAATACTGTTTTAACCAGTTTCCAAAGCATGGTATTCTCTTGAACCCGTGTGTGGTATGTTCATTCCTTCTGTCATCCTTAACATCTAGACTTACACTTCTGATCCCTTGTGGTGCTGAGACATCTTCAGAAACAAGTTTCATGGAAGCTGCTCTTTCAATCTCTCTTTTGGATTGATTTGATCCTAGAATCCCTTCAAGGACATTGTGCCGGTCACCTCGAATGTTGCTTCCAGAGCAAGGGGCATCGTCAGATAGAGGCAGTCCAGCTTCATTGATTTGCTCATGTTCCTTCTGTTGGTTTAATTGTGTTTTGGAACATGGTAGGTTCTTTTCTACGCCTGCTATCTTCTCTCCTAAGGTGTCTATCTTTTCTCCCTGATTGCCATTTTTTTCTCCTGTTCTCAGAAAATTATCTCTGTTACTAGTCTGGAGACCAGCTGGATGTGGAGCATGTCTGGCATACTTTGCATGGCTGACCTCTGGATATGTTGAGCTTCCTTTCTGTTCCCACAAAGCAAGCTGGAAATGAGGAGCACTTCTTAATGGTGCCAATATATTTTCTCTTGGCCCCGGGGAATTGCCTGAGCAGCACAAACGGGTATTAGTAGATTGTGATGTCATAATTCTATGTTCTGGTGGATAGTCATCTGGATATCCCAATGGGTTCACATAACTTCTTCCTTCAGCATCATTAAAGGGGACACTTCCAGGTATTACTTCCTTTCTGCCTTCACTAACAGTTGGGTTTCTTCTGAAGTGTTTTTGGTAGGCATTAAAGTAGGGTGAAGGTTCTTCTTGAACAGATGACCCCACCCTTTTGGGAGCCCATGTATCTCTTTCAGTGTATTGTGTTCTGACAGGGACCTGAGTGATTCTTTGTAGTGGAGAATCTAACCATTGATTCTGTGCATTCATCTCCTTTTCTCTAAACACTGGATATGGGATATCTTCTGTTTGCCTTAAGTGCTCTGCATTAAAAGCTGGAGGATTTTCTTCTGCGTTCCATGTGCCAATTTCCTCATATGGCAAATTACTTCTTTGACTGAATGGATTTTCTATAGAATATTTGGGATACATATAGTGTTGTGTTGGACTGTATGGATCATTTCTGTACTGTCTGTCAAGGTCAAGTAATTGTTTCTCATCAGTCCATGGATGCTGCTTGTGATATAGTTCATGCTGCAATGGAATGTCTCTGTGGTAGATGTTTCTTTGCATTTGATCTGATGTCAGTGGTGGAGAATATGAATGTCTTTCTCTTTGGTCTGCTGGACCTACTGTGGGAGAACTTTCTCTATCCTCCCATGGGCTGGGATAAAATGATTGGGAACGTTGACCATAAGAGTTCTTTTCAGAGTAGGTGGCATGTCCCTTCTGATGAAAAGAACCTGTTGAAAATATTGAGTTATATCTTGAAGGGGATTCTCTGAAGACTCGTGAATCCTCCTGGTTTCTCCATATTTGTTTTTGTGGAGGAGAATATAGCTCTCTTTCATGATCTGGAGGGATAAAGAAACGTTCTTTCCAGGTATGCTGATTGGTTGCTGTTTCAAATGGAGTCATACTTGTGGCTGAAAATGTATCCCAGTGAGAACGTGTATTTGACTGATGCATTCTAGAAGGCTTAGATGGATCTATATTTTCTTTTGCATTAAAGACATTCTCAGTTTCCCTTAATGGTGGATCCAGGGAATGACCTTCTGGTGGAGGGTTATGTAGACCATTATCCCTGTAGACTGGATCTTTAATCCATTGATTTTTTAGATCAGAGCTAGGGAAAGGCATTCCTTCTTTTTGACCTGGAAGGTTTATTTTATGAAAGCGGGTTTGCTTTTGGTATCCATATGGTTCAGGTCTATTGCTTATTGAGGGATAATTGCTGTTGGCATTCTGTGGACCTTCTCTGTGATTGATAGTCTCTCCATAAGCTGAGACATAGTTTGGGTTTTCAGTCCGTATAGGAAAATTTCCTCTAGAAATCATAGCATTGTGCCTTGGTTCCCTCATATCTGGATGAAGATTATAAATATTTGAACCATGCCCTGCAGATTGTTGGGCATCCGGAGGAAAGTTTTGGATGGCATTCATGCTTGGAGAGTTAGGTCTCAGACTTGATTGGTTATTCCCATTCTGTGCTATCGCATTAACTCCTGAAACATAATCAGTGGGAGAAAGCGTTGGACCACCAATTGATTTGCCCTCAAGAACTGGAGAATTGGCACCTGAGGTACTGAGTCCAGAAAGTGTAGCATTCTCTCCCTGGCTGGGGGGATTAGAGAGGGTTGAATTTGTGTCAGAGACTGTGGAATTAGTTGCAGGGTCAGGTGCTGGGGGATCTTTTTCTTTGGGTTTCTCAAAGTCTTGTTCAAACATCTCTTCTGAGTAATAGGGAGGTCTACCTCCCAGCCCATGGAAACCATATCCAAAATATGGAGTCTGAAAAATATTAAGAAAATAATATGTAATACAATGTCAGTGCTATTATTTCTCTCAATATACTCATTTTAACTGTTGTTTTCAGTTCTGTTTAGCTTCCATGTGTTACAGATGATAGTGAGTCCTTGATCTCACTTCATTCCAGGCTATGATGTAGAAACCTGGCTTTATACAATCTCTATACACCATTTTGACCTCACTTTGATTCTTCACACACAAGCTCTAAAAACAGCTAAACATAGAAGGTATGTGGTTTTATCAAGTGAGGCTTTCAAAGGAACTCTCAGATTCATACTGACCTTTTTTCCTAAGAACAAAACTCATAAAAGCACATTTTGTGTCCAAATGCCTTCTTATTTAGAATTTTATATTCAGCTTAGTCCACCCCATCCCCCATCCCAAATCAATTTGTGATATTTACCCCTTCTTCATTGCTGACAGGTGGCCGTCCCAATGGCATATGCTAAGAAAATAGAACATGAATCAAATTTAGCAAAAAAAGAAAAAGAAAATATTACTGTGCAATTCATTTATATCGCGTTTTGAATTTTCCACATTATATCCCTCTGATTTAGTGAATTAGGCTGTATTTAAACATAACAATAGGGACAGGCTGGGATCAGAGTGCACATTTTTTGGGCATCTAGGTATACAGGATTGCTCCAACTATTGAAGAACCCCAATGTTCTTAAAACTTTATAATGAATAACATATATCAGGGGAGTTATTTATAGCTGTGACACTTCAGTTTAAAATGCCCTATCTCTTCACATTTTTGTGTGAACAGCAACAGTTGACTTTTGCTACCCACAGTTACAGCCAGATCTCATGGCCAGAAATGTTGCAAAACTGGAATAATCTTTATCCCTCAAATGACCTGTAGACCCCAAACTAGCTTGAAGACCAGTACAAGAGTGTTTATTACTCAGTAGTAACAAACATGATTCCCAATGGAGAATTATTTATTCCCACCCCTGCAACTTTTAAAAAAGAAGCAACTTATAAAGAGAATATCTTACTCCCTGATATGGTCCAAATGGCTGGAAGGCTCCTTGACGAAAGATCTATAATGCAGTGGGGGGAAACAACCACATTATCACAATGTTAATTTTGTTAGTAGCTAATATTGCCTACACTTTAGTGATATAGCAGTTTAAGAACTAGGGAACTTTAAATCCTAGGAGGATTTCTGAGCTGTTTTGGGCATGAATTTGTGAAGATTGTTCCTTTGCTCTTAATGTCTAGATGGCAACTGGACAGGTTTAGTTTTATCATCCCAACCTTTATCCCTGGCAAAGTTGCAGGTTTGGAAACTACAGTAATGCTCTGAGCCAGTGGTTCTCAACCTGTAGTTGGGACCCCTTTGGGGGTCGATCTACTCTTTCACAGTGGTCATTATGAAGTAGCAACGAAAATAATTTTATGGTTGGGGATTAGGGTTAGGGTTAGGTTGGGAGTCACCACAACATGAGGAACTGTATTAAAGGGCTGTGGCATTAGGAAGGTTGAGAACCACTGCTCTGAGCACAATGGGTTTGACCCATGCCTTCTCAAAAGCAGCACTTCTTTTTCTACACTACCTATTAATCTATGGACTTGAATAGTGATAGATTTATCTGTACTACATGAGATCTGAGTTGGGGTTCAAAAAACAAAGCACAATAAATCAGAAATATTTGAAACAAAACCATCCCACAATTGTACTTCCTTCTACATGTTCCTCATTTGGGGCATAAAGTTGGCAAACTGAACTATACAAAGAAGATGCTTCAAAAGATATAACTGGATAAACTTCGTACACTCATGATGCTATGCTTATATCAAGTCCCTAATCATGTACGCCTTGAAATATTGACACTGGAACAAATCAAATTAAATGTATTTGGTCATTGCTCAGAATAAGGACCCTGGAACAAGAACCAGCAGGTACAGAGATGTCAAGGAAGGTACACAGCATATTTTCCTTTCTTGGATTTTATTTATACATGGAGGAACTACTGAGTAGGGGCTTCCCCTGAGTATCTTGCTAGGGAGAGAGGGTTATATTTTAAATATGTTTTAGGTTATTGTACATATTCTATCTTTCTGTCATTGTGATCTACCCTGGGACCTCCAGGTGAAGAGTGGGACATAAATTATTAAATAAACACGCTTCTATTTGTTATTGTGAGATTCTCACCAAGATGAAATTAGTTTCCATGAAAGAAACATAAGGACTGCAGCTGGTTAACCAAATCATATTAATTCAACAACAAATCAGAAGGAGGAAAAATGAATCACCACCATGTTTCCTGTGCTTGCTACAACTGCTGTCATAAGAATGGATTATATGTGCTGCTGCTGCATTGGATTTGTGGCCCATCTAGTCCAGAAGACTTTTCTCACAGTAGCCAATCAGTTGTGTGTGGAATAGGTGTGAGAAAAATTGTTGTTCAAGAAGACTAAACTGCAGTAAAGAACCCTGGAACCACTATGTGCTTCAGGTAGTAGTCTCAGCTAGGGATGTACACGGAGCCATTTTCCACATTTTATTTGAGTTGAACAGAATGTGGAAAAATTTGGCTCTGGCCGAATACTACCCCCCAAGGATGTGGGGGTATTCATATCCATGCATGGAATGAATAAACCCTCCCCCCCACCCCTCCCCACTTACTTGACTTCCTCGCTGCCACTGCTGCTGCCTTCTCGCCGCCCCTTCTTCCGGTGTTCCGGAGGGCCCAAGAAGAGGTTTGGGGTGCCACCATAGTGCCCCCCCAGGTACGTGGGTACTGGGGAGGTGGGTGGGAGTGCTCTGGTGGCATACAGGGCCCTCTGGAAGCACAAACAGGGTTTCTGGAAGCTAAAAAGAGGCCTGTATTTAGCTTCTGGAAAGCTTGTTTGCAGTTCTGGAAGGCCCTGGAAGAGGCCTAGGTTGCCACTGTAGCAGCCCTACAGGTAAGTGGGTGCCAGGGAGGTGGGTGGGAGTGCTCTGGTGGCACATGGTAACCAGAAGCCCTGTATTTAGCTTCCAGAAAGCCTGTTTGTGGTTCCAGAGGGCCCTGGAAGAGGCCCAGTGTGCCAGCAGAGCGCTCCTGCCTGCCTCCCCAAGACTATGTGATATGTGTGTGAGTAGTGGGGAATCCATTTGTCTGTGCTGCTGACTCTTCCAAAACTCTGTTTCACTGACTGACTCCTAGTTTTGTTTTTTTGAAAAGAAATACTTCTCCGTGTAATGCCTCTTTTCTTGGAGCCATCAAGGTGAGCTATCAAGGAGAACTCCAAATGTGCAAGGACCATCTTCAACCTGCTTCACTTCGCCTCCTCCTGCCTGTACCATCAAGATACCAACAACTAAAGGAGATACATGTTGATACATAGCAACATACCATCAAATGCAGGAGATATGCAGGAGGAGAGTATATTGCAGTCTTATGTATTCTGGAAAAGACATATCCACTTCATTCCCCCTCCCCCTCCCATTTCCACTTCTGTATTTATTTTGCTTATGAGACTATAAGCCAAGGTTTAAAATGCAGTACATATTGAAATATTTGTTTTCGGATGATGCATGGCTGCATCACAGGCACACCTGTCTGGGTCTGAAAGATTTATAACTTTCCTGAGACCTCACTTTCCACCCTTTGGGATATATTTGTTTGCTTGCTTGTTTATATTTCTATCCCACTGTGTACACAGAGATCTCAATAAAACCATTATAAAGGCACAGTTAAAAATGAACTCCCATATGTATGTATGTATGTGTGTATGTGTGTATGTGTGTATGTGTGTATGTGTGTATGTGTGTATGTGTGTATGTGTGTCTCATCCTATACCTGAAGGTTGCAGGGAGGGCAGCAACCTTCAAAACCAACAGACTACAAAACAAAACAATTTCCTAAAAACCGTAAAGATCATAAAAACACTTTAAATGACACAATTAAAACAGCATCATAAATATTAAAACAATAGTATCTGCAGTGGGGGAACAATATAACCACATTAGCCAAACACCAGGACAAAAAGATCTGTCTTTACCATCTTCCTGAAAGTAGACAGAGAAGGGGCCTGATGCACCTTGAGGGGGAGGCTATTCCACAACATATTGGGTCTTTAAAAAATACATTTGCTTCGTGATTAGTGAGGAGTCTTATATCTATATGCTTCTACCTCCCCATGATCACTAAATCAGAAACTGCAACTCACCTGTGGAAAATGCCAGGGCTGTTGCAGGTATGGTGGGAGTACCTAGAGGAGAAATAATGAGATGTCAAACTTGTGTATGAAATGTGAAAATCTTCTGAAAACCCATCCTGGAAACAGGCCCCCAAAGCCACTTAAAGGTGGTAGAGCCCTCACACTAGTGCCTGAATCCACAGTAAATTAGAAGTGGAGTGGGCCAACATGCTACTGCCTGTATGCCTCTTTTGAGCTGCTACAAAACACACACACACACACACATGTGTGGATGCAGCCATTATCACTGAATGAAACAATTTATGTCAAACCTGAGGCTGCTGTTGTTGCTGCTGCTGCTGCTCCTTCCTTGCTTTTGGTTGCTGAACTGGTACTTGCTGAGTCTGAGAAGGATTAGTATTTTGAGGTAGCTTTGGTAGCTGTGGCATTTTCGGTTGCGGTTGCTGACGCCTTGGCTGTGGTGGTAGCTGGGGCTTTGGCTGAGACCTCATATTTGGGTGCTTAACCCCTGGAGCTTTGTGAAGTTTGCGCTCTGGCAAACGGGCAGCTTGGTGACCTGGAGTCTGTTGCTGCCACATGAGAAATTGCCGCTGAGGTAGCTGAGGGAACAGCGGTGGTTGCCGTGAACGGAAACCGTATAAGGAGGCTGCCAAGTGAGCCAGCTGAAACAGAAGAATCCAGAAAAAGTTCATCACGACACAGAGTTTCTGATTACAGCATTCGACTAGAGTTGGGGAGACCCAGAGTCAGCTTTATAGTTTGCTTACTTTATTTTGTAGCTGTAGAAGAAGAAGTAGAATTGGCTTTTCTACCCTGCTTTTCTCACTCATTTAAGGGGACTCAAAGCAGCTAACAAACCTTCTGTTCTTCTCTCCACAGCAGACACCCTGTGAGGTAGGTGAGGCTGTGATTGCTCAGTAAGAAAGCTATTACTATCCCAGGGTAACCCAGCTGATTCCATCTTTTCTATTAAGTTAATCTCATGGGGTCCTTCTCAGGATCACAAAAAGAACTTCTTTGGGGTCTTTACTGTGGTTGTGTCCAAACACTTAGTGCTGAATATACAAAACCACTTTTCAAATGAAGATGATGACAGAAGTAGAGACTTTTGCATGCATAGTATGCTTGGGTTGGGCTACATCTTCCTATGTATGCTTATGCAGCAAACTACGTATCTTATCATAGCCCCAAAGCTACAATTTGTGGTGTACTATGCTTTAACTCCACTAAAGGAGAGAAACTCTTGCCCCCCCCACTTTTTTTTACTTACCTGCTATCCTGAGTAGGAACCCTCATAACTGCTTCTGGATTTCATCAGTCCACCTGTTAGTGTATATCTATGAGGCCCCACCCATTGCTAATTTGCTTTGGGTGGATTGGACAGAGTATAATCCCAATTTATTTATTTTTATTTATTTATATTTATATCCCGCCCCATACCCAAGGGTCTCTGGGCAGCTCACAACATTTAAAAACAAACATATCAAAACTGTATCAAACAATACTAAAACCAGTACAAGGTTTACCCTGACATTGACATCAATATTTGACCAGCAGACCAGTGGGCCCTGGTCCAGATCACAGAGCTGTGCAGAAGGCACACCTCCATGTCTTGGTACTATTAGGGTACCCATTTTGCCAATGCACCAACACATGCCACTGAAACAGGCCCCCTGGAGGCTCTGTCACTAGGAATAGAGGTGTGCATGAATGCAATTTTTGGAATTCAATTCATAACAAATTGAATGTTCAAACTAGATCATGATCAGGACCAGCAGATCTTGCTGGTTACGACCCACTAACCCAGTTCAGGGCCTTTCAGTGCAAAAATGCACCCTTTTCTTCTTATTTGGGTGGCTTATGGTAGACAGGCACTTGATATTTTTGGATTGCCACCAGACGCCTGATTGTTCTCAAGAATGTATTAGTATTTTAATTACAGCAATATTGGCCTGGTGGGCAAAATGAGCAGCACCCAACCCACTCAGTTGCTTAAGACTTGAGTATTGCAACCCAAAGGTGTCACGTCTAATATTAGTACAATATATTCTGGCTTCCTTATATTCTGAGTGAGTACCAGCTGCCATTGACAGTGTTATCATTCCCTTTTACTGTTTTGCATCACATCTCTGGCAATAGCAAATCAGTTTGTTTCTTTATTTAAGCATTTATATCTCATTCTTCACTCAAAGGACCCATGATGGGTCATAAGAACAAAACGGTAAAATTCATAAGAACTTAACATACCTTAAAATATAAACCTGCCCTGAGGCCTTTTCGCACAGGCCTTTCCCGAACGCGTGGAGGACAGCTTCGGACGCAGCATACGCATTGCTGCGGCCGGGTTTCCGTCCTGGCGTGTCCGGAGCTGTCCTCCACGCGTTCCGGATGCAGAGCACTTTAAAGTGCTCTGCATCCGTTCCTACACGTACGAGCCGCCCCGGCGCGTTCCGGGAGAGAAGCGTTCGCTCACGCTTCTCTCCCTGACAGCCGTCGGCACGCCCCCAGGGCCCGGGGATGGGACGCGCACGACGGATCACCTACCTCGTGGCTGTCCGCCGTCCGACTGAGGGTGGCATTCTGGGAGCGCGCAGGACGCAGCCCCCCTAGCCCCCCTATTGGACAAGCAGTTCACGTGAACTGCTTGTCCAATAGGGGGCCTAGGTGGGCTGCGTGCTGCGCGATCCTGGCATTCTCCCCTCAGTCGGATGGCGGACGGCCACGAGGTAGGTGATCCGTCGCGCGCGTCCCATCCCCGGGCCCTGGGGGAGGGGGGAATCATCTTCACGGTGAAGGTGCCTCGCTGTATGCACCTTCACCGTGAAGATGGGCCCGATCCGGGTCGGAGGGTGGTTGGGGGTGGCGGATTCGG
>MTQE01000390.1:5610651-5621346 GCA_014337955.1 Aspidoscelis marmoratus
TATTTGAATGAATATGAATTTTCTTGCATTCAATTCAATATGAATCAAATTCAAAAAAGACATTCATTCACACCCCTAGTTTAAAGCGGTTTGGGCGTGTTGGACCAACTTACATGACATGCCCATGATGTGAAGTACTGAAAATGGCCCACTTCCTGTGCCATTTCTGCTGCTTTGCATCATGTGCCCAGTTGGAGACATTGTGTGCTTCCGCACAGGCCCTTTAACACCCATTAAGCACACATTCCAATGTGCGCCTCCACACACAGGTCACTAAGTAGGACACTTCCGGTGATGGGTGTCCGCACAGCGAGCCCGTTTTTAATGCGGATTTCGGCAGCAAAACCGGTTTGCTGCTGGAGCGTCCACATTAGTGGGGGCAAAGAAGCACACTTCCGGTGGGTGCGTCCACACCTATCCGGACTTAATGTGTGCTTAATGGGTGTTTCTAGCACACCACCTTTCAAGTGGTTTTGCGCTGTGAATCCGCATCTGTTTCAGATGTGGCCGCACAGCACAAGTGTGCTAACCCATGGCCCTCCCCCGGCTCACCATGCTTGGCTCCCCGGAGCCAAGTATGGCGAGCCAGGGGCTCCTACCTTTCGCCTTGCCCTCACCCCAGAAGCGGCAGATCGCCGCTTCTGGAGCCAGGGCGAGCTTCCCAAAAGCCCGCCCTAGCCCACCCTGGGGGGAGTGTGGCGGATCCCCTCCTTACCTCATCAGCGTCGCCCTGAAACTGAAAGCAGGCACCCAGGATGCAGCGCGCCTGCGTCCTGCACACCCCCTGATTGGCCGGCGTGCAAGTCAGGGCAGCGCGCCTGCGCAGAGCAGCTCCTAAGGGCAGGGGCTGCAAGGCGCAGCCCCAGCCACTCAGGAGGAGCACAAGACATAGGCGCGCTGCATCCTGCATGCCTGCTTTCAGTTTTGGGGCAACACTGACGAGGTAAGGAGGGGAACCACCGCACTCCCTCCAGGGTGGGCTAGGGCGGGCTTTTGGGAAGCTCACCCTGGCTCCAGAAGCGGTGAGCCACCACTTATGGGGTGAGGGTGAGCCGCGGCGGCGAGGTCCCCCGGCTCGCCAGGTTTGGCTCCAGGGAGCCAATCGTGGTAGGCCGGGGGAGGGCCCTCCTTCCCGGATCGGAGGCGGGTGCCGTGCGTTCGCACAGCACCCACTTCCAATCCGGATCTGCGCTGCGTTAAATGCGGATCTTAGATGTGGATCTACCCCGTTAAACCGGATCTACCGGGCACCCAGAGTTATTAAAACTGGTTCCCCTGGGAGCCGGTTTTAATAAATCTGGGTGCAAGAGATCCGGTTTACTTTGCCCCTGGGCGGAAGCACCCATTGATGCCAGGGAAGCATTTCCTTCCCCAGCTACAAAGTTTGCACAGGACAGAACATGTGACCCATGTGAATGGGCTTCTGGCCTGCTCCTGGGCCCAAGCAAGCATGCCAGCCCAGAGCCAGTCCACTGTATGACAGTCCACATGACATAGAACTGTGCATGTGGATCATGGTACTGCTTGTCTCTAATGGAGCTGTGATGCTGATATTGTGATAGCTGGATAGGGATACTTTTGTTCTAGAAGTTACAGAATGTGAAAGAAAAGATTCACATACACGCTTCATACAAAACAAAGTAGACGTGTGATAGCAGAATAGGAATTACTTTCATTTGGAGTTAGAATTAATAACAAAGCAACGTCATTCTGAGTTTTTCATTCAGTGAAAAACATACATTTTCATGGAAAAGAGCTATGAAGACTATGAAGAGGGTATAAAAGAAAGATTTATTTCATAAACTTGAAAAGAGCTACCTGCTTTAGAAAGAAAGAGCAGGAAATAACCACCCAATTCCTTTCATTCTTAACTGCAAAATGTGTGACAATAAAAGCAGAGTTGCCCTTTTAAGAACATCAAAATATAGACATTTGTAAGGAAACACAAAAGGGAAATGTTCCTTAAGTTCTTACCAAATTGTTTGAAAAATTCAGTTCTATTCTGGGAAATATTTGACATCCCAACCTCATTTTTGGGTGGGTGATCAGTACAATTTATAAAACCTGCTTTTTCAAAGGTTTCAAAAAGAGCTCTTTCAGACCTGTCAATTTCAATGGAAGAATTAAGTACATAAGAGTCTAAAAGGAAATTTAAAAGTTCTTCCAGAGGATGTGCAATATTCCATCTTGAATGTTTCTCAAAACATGGAAACTAAATTTGCTAGGTAAAATAACCTAGCAAACTTCACTCTAGGAGCCAGGCAAGCATGCATCTTGGCTCATCTTCCTTTTGTATTGACCCACCCTGACTTTCTCAGAGCCTGGTATTGACAGGCAGTGAGATGTGATTTTAGACCTGCCGCTGCTTCCCCTGGGTGAATGTCAGACCTCTACAAGATAAATATTTATTTTTCCTTTAGAGACCTGATAGGGGCCAAAGGAAGTCTAAGAAGATTTGGACTCATTTTGCCTGGCCCCATCTCTGCAGGCTCTGAGAAGCAGCACAGAAGCAAAAAGGAAGGATTTTTTAAATGGATGTTTTAAGCATATTTCACGTATTTAATCTTTGTATTGCTGTGATCCACCCTGAGACCTCTTGGTGAAGGGTGAGATATTTAAAACAAACAAACAAATTTGCTCTTGGGATTGAGCAAATTTGGTCCCTATAGCTGTCCTGAATGCTTTGTGAGCCAGTTTGGTCTAGTGGTTAGGGACCTCCCTAGTTCCTAGTAGTGCTTGGATCTTTCAAACATCATGGAACTGTACATTTTATACTAACACTGTTTTATTCTGTAGAATATTAAGAACACCAGAGGAGCCCTGCTGGATCAGGCCACAGCCCATCTAGTCCAGCATCCTGTGCCTCACAGTGGCTCACCAAATGCTTATGGACATCTCAAGCAAAAGACAAGGGCAAAATCTTCGCCTGCTCTCAAATCCCAGCAATATTAAATTAATAATTCTACTACGACAGACATATCCTACATACATTCCGTATTTGCAGAACGGTGTATCAACATCTTTCCATTGCCTCATTTAGGTTGATTACAGTCATCATAAAACTAAATCTCATACGAATATCCAATACAAACAAATACATATCTGATATGTATCTGACACGAACACATACATATCCAATATGAATCTGACATGAACACAAACGTATCCGATATGTATCCAATACGTATCCAATATATATCCCCAGTTTAATGCATTCCAAAGTATTTCTATGAATGATCCAAAACATCCATACAAATGTCATAACATTCTATTCATGTACGATTGTCCAAATTCATATGAATTTGTATGAATTATGAACAATACAAATATTCATGCACATCCCTACAAGCTGCTTCTTACAAAAAGTGCTTTATTAGGCAGATGGCACAGTCCTTTTAAAAACAGATAGATGGTTAACCACAACCCCTATCCCACTACACAAGTATTTTTCATTTAGCAACACAGTTGATTCTGGCAAAATCTCTGTAAAGATAATTTAGCAGAGGGGTAAAAATATAGGGATGCACTGATATTTTGAGCCTTTCATGAGGACTAATCTAGCTTGATTGGACCAGTTTTCCCTGTAGAAAGTGGGTATCAGTTTTAATGAGGTAAATGAGTTTTAAAAATTCTAACAACCTTTGACCCTTTCATTGCAATTGCTAGGGTTTTTTTGAGCAACAGCTGTTATAATTCTTAACTTATCTGTGTTTATTTTAGAGGATAAGACATTTTTGGAAGGGAAATTTGCTTGCTCTTTCATTGCATGTTCATGACTTACCTGCATTTCTTCTGAGCTGACTATTCCTAATCTGGCAGGAGCACCCTAAGGAACAAATAAGTTGTATATCAGGAACACATAATTGCAGGGCAATAGACATGCAATTTCAGTGGCAAAGTTTGGGGAGACACCTTAATTTGATCGCCTGCACATTCTAACTGTAGATGGCTCAAACATCTCTCTGTACTTTGCTTAAAAGTACATGCTACTGTCTACCTGCTTACCTTCCCTTTGAAACATTTACCCTTTATCATTTGCAAGTTCTTGTGCTGCTAAATAAATCTCACTGACAGCCTAATGACAACTGCCACCAATATTGTACTTCTAACAAGTCATTTCATTAAAATGCACCGTACTTTTTTTGCATACAATAATTGTTTGCTACAATTAAATATTTTTTTAAAAAAAATTGTATTAAATGAATGGCTCAGCCCATTGCACAAGTTAAAATAATTATTTAGCCCTTGAAACATGATAAACAAGAATCTATACATTATGTAGTATAATCCATAAGGGAGATGTAACTATTCCTTAGTCCTGGACATTACATTGATTATTTTGGTCTCTTCTGCCACCTCCAACCCCCTAGTCATGGTAAGGACGTTACTATTTGAAAATGAATTTAAGATACTTACACCTTGATTTGCTACATAAGACATGTAGTACAAATTGGGATGAACCTAAACAAAGGGAAGATATAATTAACAAAGAGGTTTTGTTTGAATGTTCACTATTCTTAGTCTTATTTTACAATGGAAAGGACACTTGGCCTATTCACATTTGGATTTATTCTGGAATATAACCCGGGATAGGGGCCTACCGTCCACATGCTAGTGCAGCTTACGGCAAGGCCCAGGTAAGACCTGCCAGAGTCTGCATTAACATGTGGACAAAAGACCCCCTATCCTGAGATATCTTCCAAAATACAGCCAAGTGCAAACAGGCCCACTGTCTTCTTAGTTCAGTTCAGTGGCTAATTTGACTGGTTCCTGGTAGCAAGTTAAGAGTCCCTGAGCTTGAGACTGCATGGGTTAATGCTATGAGATACCCAGAGTTTCTAAGAACTCACCTGCAAAAGAAAGGAAGCTTAAGTCTTAGTAGCAACTGAGAAGGCTTTTGAGATGTTCCAAGAAAGGAAGGAGCAACCTCTGACTAGGGATGTGCATGAATGTATTTATGACATTCGAATCTGAGTACATTCGAATGTCAAAAAATCTGATTCGATTCAGATATTTAAGATCTGAATGTCATAGAATCCAATTGGAATCCGTAAGCTCAAATGTTAGATTTGTATTTAAAGATACAAATGTCGACAACATTCATATCTGTTATACATATCTGTGTGCATTCCATAAAAATCCATATGCATCCCATATTATCCCGTATCCATCCTGTTTTAATCCGTATTTTAAGTGCAAGATATGTATAATGTTTGCACAGATTCATATACGACTGATACAAATCTACACATTCGAATTATTTGAAAATCCGATACAGATTTTTGTATTAAGATTCAAATTAAGATTTGCATTAAGGCTCCCCTGAATCCACCGCAGGGCATTGGCAGCCCCATGGTTGTAGATCAGATTTATGAGTCTACCACAGGTCCAGATTAAGATGTTTAGTCTGGTCAGATTAAGTGCCTCTTAATCCAGGGGACATTTTCGCACTTCCCTTCCCATCTGCTGGAATGGGAAAGGAACGCAATCAACCAATGTTGACTAGCGCTCACACTTGAGGTGCTAGTCAACATCACCCATTCCTTTCCCCTGGGATTGGATACTTATCTGATTGGATCCCGGGGCCTGTCCTCTGCTGGGTCCCACCATTTTGGCTGTGGCACCCTCTGCAACTGCACATGCATCAGCGCTGTCACCTTGATGACGCTGACACTCTGCACATGTGAAGTCGCATCTATGGTTGTCCAAGTGTCAGTGCACTTGTGCAGCATCTCACATGACCCTGGAGCAGGAGCAGAAGAGCGAATGCTCCTGCCCCAGATGCTTCAGGTAAGTCTCTGGGTAAGATTGGTTAACATGTGGAGCACAATTTTGTGCTCCACACCTAATCAACTATTAGTGAATATCTAGGTAAGGTGGGCACACTTGGAGGCTGTAACCACGTGCATATGCTCTTCCCCAGACATTCACTAATTGTTCAATAGAGGCCATAAAGTGAACCAGCCTCTGGCCTAGTCTGGTCAGGATCCAGACCATAAGGTTAAATGCAGAAATGGCCTTTGAGTTACGGTATAAGTCCCTCCTCTTTACCCTGGGGCCTACAGAGTAGGGTAATTCAGCTTTAAGAATCACTTTGTTAACAATGTGAATATATATGAGAACCAACTTACAGGCTGTTGCTGTGGTTGTTGGACCAGATCTTGTTGGGGACCCTGTAAAGACAGATAGTTCTTTTCAAAAAGTGTGTAGAACAGAATATAGTAATACATCTGCTAGGAAAATCTAGTGCACAAGATACCTCATATTGTGAAGGAGTAGTGTTGAAATATTCTGCAGAATAACACAATAATCTACATGCCACTTAGTTTAGGCCAAATTTGTGATAAGAAATGGAAAGCGATTTCAAAATCAGTTAGATCAAACTTTACATTTTGTCTCAGGAGAAACGTAAAAGATATCAAATTCATTTCTTTTTTTATATGCTGCTGCTGCAATTTCATCAGTTTCATGACTAATGTGAAATGTCAGCCTGGGGGGGCAGAGGAACAGAGATATCCCGTGAGAGGAGAGAAAGGCTGTCATCTGGGACTCCATGGTCAGCCAAAACGTTGCTTCACCTTCAGTCCAAAACACTGCTTCACCTTATTCGCTGGCTTCTGCTGTGGCTTCTTCATTGCTGTCTCCTCATTGCGGAAATGGTCAGTCTTCTAAGGGCTTCTCCCCACACGCTCCGTTTACTTTCGGTTCGAATCGAGTAATTCCCAATACCGATTCTAGTTTGAATTGACCCATCCCCATGCGATTGAGGAAAGCGTGGATTCAACTCGAATGTACCTGTCCCCATGCAAGCTGTGCTAAAACCCTGCATCAGGAAACTGCATGTTTTTCTCTCCACCTGGAGAGTCACTGGATTAAGGCTGTGGTCAGACATAAGGGCCTTCTCAGAGCCACGTTGGAGAGACAGTGTATGGCCTTTGCATTCCCAAGCCTTCTCTAATCCACTTTTTCTAGCACAGAATGTTCAGAGAGGGGCAGACTGGTGTGTGAACAATTTCACCTTGAAGCCTTCACTAGGGTGCCTCAGAAAGCCCCCCCCATTTCTGAACACAGCTGATGTTTAGAATCTCCTTCCATATCCTACAGTCCACATACTACAATGCCATACTCTCTATTATGTGCGTTTGTGTATGTGTTTTTTATTAGTATTTAAAAGGACACCTTTGTTTATAGATACTAATGTAAAGATTTCCAGGGAAACATGAAATAAAAATGTGTACTCACTCTCTGATCTAGTGTTCCCAAGTATTCTTGAATAGCTGGTAACTGAATAAATAAATATAAATCCATGTCAGTAGCCAATACTAAGTGAATAAAAATGAGCAACAAATAATTTTATGTTTTGTATGTTTCTAGGACTTGATTCTATCAAAATTATATTTTAGGTCTGGGATGGGAAGGAAATCTCTAATTCCTAAATGCCAACGTGTGAAAGGGGAATCCATCCCCCCCCATGTCCTAGCCTGAAAAGGCTGGCACGGGGGCGGGATGCCCCTCCCAAGCCTCCTGCCATTGGGTCAGGTAAGAGCCAGGGGTGGGCAGTCCTGTCTGGTCCCTTCCCCGGGTTCCTGCATACTCCAGGGGACCAGATCATGTCCCCTAGAGCCCACAGTAACCCCCCGGGGCACACAAACCCCAGGGCACGGCCTACCCATGTGAGGCCCTTACCTCATGGGCGCCAGGTTCCAAAGTGACCAATGTCTGGCAGTGCTGCGCATCTGCATGTGCCACCGGCTCTGATTGTCCTGGGCTGAGTATTGAGCACGATTTTGTGCTCTACATCCAGAACGCATGTAGGGGGCCCTGGGACAGGCTGGGGCAGTTCCAAACGAAACTGCCAGCCCAGTGGAGCAAATACTTTGTCACGTTCCAGAGGCCTTTATGCGAATAGGCCTCAGGCCTCCAAAGTGATCAGGATAAATTGGTCCCTTTAACTCTCATGGGAGAAGTGGCAAAACAGCAAATGGAAAAGGGTGACGTTTCACGCTGTTAAATGGAAGACTTCTCAAATGCTCCATGACTCCGCCTCTGACTTCTTATGTGCACCAACCCACACCTGAAGCTGCTTGTTCTTGAGCAGACATAAATTAAATGCACAGGAATTTATTGTGATTATCCCAGGACACGGAGAATATGTGTTACATATGTGAGAAATATTGGGCAAGTGGGAAAAAAAACATTTGAGAGGGCAAGAAGCATACTGGGTAACAGGAGGAGGAGCCTGGAGTCCACCATAGAATGTACATGGTGATGTCTGCCCATGTGTGCTAGAAGTGGGGAGGATGGTAATAGAAATAAACTCTCCCTTCTTAGGGCTCTTTATCTTAATCAGATTTGGACTGGAAAGGGTGTAAACTGCAACTCCACAGATGACAAATGAGATGACCATCCCACACACATCTGGTCACCCTAACATGATTAATCCACTTCCCTTTCCACTTTCAAGGAACATTTCATTTCCCTTTCAGGTAACATCTGAAAACTATACACTGATTGTATGGTGTTACTCCATACAGTTCAGAGCATTTGCACTGCCTATAAACCACAGGACGTGGTGCTACATTGCCACACCAGTATTCCTTCCTGTGCTAGAAACAGGTTCTTGGCCAAGTCCCATGTCCAAGGCTCTCAGATGAAAGCATAATAGTCTCTAAGGTTCTACAGGGTTTGGAATAACCATTCATAAAACTGACCTGTTCATTTTGTCTGTCCGATGGCAGCCCTGGTTGGTTACCTTCTAGTTGCAGGAATGGAAAGTTATATTGCTGGAGCTGGATTTGCCGTGCTGGGATTCGATTCGTGAGTTGATAGTGAGGATTATCTTGCCTTCCTGCAGGCTGAGGTATAGTGGGCGTTTGCTGAGATGGCAGGGGTGGAGGGTGTACAGGCAAGCTGTATTCATACTGTACACAGGTGGCAGAGCAAGCACCAAGAATGAAAAGGACCCAAAAAATTAGTACATTTCCAGTAGAAGACATTCCAAAATTTAGTGTATTCATTTTTCTAAAGCGATAGCTGATAAAGAACATTCTTGCTTTGTTCTTCACATTCATTCTGCAGGCTCAGCTCTCATTTGCTGTTCTTGCTGTCTTGTCCAGACTGGCGGGAACATTCAAATTTACTTGAAACTGCGGAGTGAGTGTTGATAATTCTGCAGTAGGTAAATGTGAAGTAGTCGTGGCATAATGCACCACCGTTATGAAGGATCAGGTGTGACACCCTTGCCTCAGCTGTGCATTCCAATGTGCAGTTTTCCTAAGTCTGGACACACCACAAGACCTCTATATCTTTTGATTAAGGATTCAATACGTAATCCAGAACAAAGCTAGTAAAAATCAGTTGTGGTGCAACTGAGACTGTCTCTTTAAATATACACTTCAAGGTCATGCCTTAAAGCACACAGTTCTGCAGGTTTAGAAAGAATTAAGTTCTATTGTGCTCAGCAATGTTATAGAAAATGTGTTTAGGACTCTAATAATTTCCTTATCTTAGAAGGTGATAGGCCTGTGGGCATTCTGCCAAAATGAATACTTCATTTTGCAGCATGCTGGGTGGTTCGCCTAACTTATAAAGTAAGTAAAAAATAGATTGCATTTTCTTATTGATTCTTTTGTATACCTATTCATTTTTTTCCATCCTGCCCTATGCACAAAGGTCTCAGGGTGTGCCACAAATAAAACCAATATAAAACACAATTTAAAATGGACTGATTAAACATCATATAAGAGCACCTGAAAAGGAAGGGAAAGCTGTTTCTTCAGCCAAAAGCTAGAGTAAAGAAGGGTGTCTTCACCATGTATCTAAATATATACTGTATAGTGAGGGAGAGAGAAGCACCTCAGAGAAGTGGTTATTTCACACAGCCCGGGAGCTACCACAAAGAAGGCCTCTCACATGCTTTCACATCTTTTGGAATTGGTGTAGGGATATTAAACTTATGTCCCAAAGTCTGACTTTAGTAAAGTCACTAAACAATACTTTAGGAGTATGGCCCTTTCTGCACTTACCTGTCTTTAATCTGGAATCAGCACTGTCTACAGTGACAGAGCTGATCTGAATTAGCTCACACTGCAGATGCAAAGGCTAGGAACACTTCTGAAGGCCAGGAACGAAAGTTGTGTGTGGGGGGGTGTTTTTTGGCAGTGAGCTATGGCCAAATCCCAAATAGAGGAATCAGCCTTCTGCATGTTCCCACATTCTGGATCAGGCCTCTGGTAGTACCAATTCAATATTACTAGAGATCTGGATTAAAAGCCTTCTTAATCCAGGTCAGTCTCTGTTCTAGCTCAAATGGAGCAGGGCATCCATGACCCACATTGATGTGCAGATGCAGAGGCCCAGAATGTGTACTACACAGATCCATAATCTGAATTAAGGGTCCACATAGAAAGGGCCAATGTTATAACCTGGTAGGTAAAAGAATGTAACAACATGCCCATAATAGGTGTGTGGTGAAGTTCGTTCTTAACAAGGTCCAGAAATTGTTTGCCCACATACAGTATTTGCCCACATACAGTATTCTTTAAAGTTAAAATCAAATCATAGCCATAGATGTTTGGGCTCTGAATTTATTGAATACAGATGAATAATTTACTCTATTTTTAATATATATATAATTTAATATAATATATATATATATATCCAGAAACTATCAAGACTGCTGAAAAAATATCTTGG
>MTQE01000390.1:5621464-5640503 GCA_014337955.1 Aspidoscelis marmoratus
TATATATATATATCCAGAAACTATCAAGACTGCTGAAAAAATATCTTGGGCCACAGTCACCGTTCACTCTTTACAAGGACTGAGATCTTCTTGCCTTGGAGAGCAGACACCAAAGTGGGCATCTGGTTTTCCTGAGTCCTTCCCTGGCTAGAAAGGGACTATCCAGGGACTGGACAATCCCAGCACTGAATTTGTTTCAGTCCACTCACCTGAAAAGGTAAGCTTTAGTATGGTGGTGAGGGGGGGCAGGGGAGAGGGGGGCTTCACCTGCCATTGCCACCGCCCCACTCCCTCTTGCAACGTCCCCATCACATCATCCTGTAGAGCACAGAGTCATTACCATCCCAGCCCCCTTGCCCTCCTCAAATGCCCTCCAAGTGTGTTTCCTCCTGGTCTGCAACCCACCCACCCCTTCCCCAAAGACCCCCATTGTGTTGTTACCTCAGCGTACAACCCCCCCCACCTTTCCCCTCACCACACTGCAGTAGCCCCATAGTGTCACCCACCTGGTGCACAAACCTATCCCCGTCTTCCCCTTGCTCTCCTGCAATGGGCCCCCATCACATTGCCCACCCAGTGCACAAGCTCAACTCCCTCATCAGCCATCTTGCCTCCCTTACCCTTTACCAATGCCTCCCCATCACTCTGATCATCCCCCCTTACCCCTCACAAGCTGAAGCTTGCCTTTTTTCCATGAAGGCTCAGCGGGGGTGGGGGGGGTGGAAGTAGCTGCTGCCTGAGTATAGCTGCCTGCCTTATCTGTCCCTCAGACAGACTAAGGATGCCTCCACACATGTTAAAAGCTGCGCAGAGACTGCACAGGGACTTCAGACTGCAGTAGCGGTGTAGCATTCCAGTTCTGAAGTAAAAATCAGAAGCTTTTCACTTCGCAGTTTCCAGGGAATGCTGCGCTGTTACTGCAGGCCATCAAATGTCCTGTCTATTAAACAGGAAACAGCTGCGCAGTCCCTACACAGCTTCTGATCATCCCATCTGTTAGACAGAAAGCAGTTGTGGAGGAACTGCACAACGGCCATCTTGTCTGGAGGCACTCTAGGAGGCTACGTCCTTGGTTGTCGTTAATTTTTACTTACTCTGGTTTTGTTCAAATTGCAAAGGGCCTACCTGCTGTTGAGGGATCTTTATCCAATAGGACGGCTGTGGTCGAAGGAAATTGCGAATCCACAGTGGAGCAAACGGATCTGCGTAAGTGTAAAGCTGCGCATATTAAAAGAAATGGTGTCAATAAATGTATTTATTCTGAAGCTGTGATTCAGATTTTAAAGTTCTCAAAAGCTCGAGGAGAATTCAAGACAATGTTTGGCCACAAAAACTAATTCATAAATAACGTACATTTCAAAATGGTTTTTCCAGTTGCTCCTGTTTTCTTTACATATGCAATTATTTTCCTCTTAACAATGCATGCATAAATTTAGTTAGAAGGAAAGAGGAGGAGCAGGAGAAAATAGGTATAATTATGCTTCCTTTTTTCTAATAGAGCCTTCAAGACAGCTTACAAATGATTAAAGAAATAAAAGCAACGCAAATTTGAATTAGTAAATAAAAGACACATCTATCTATCCCATAGACATATTTGAAAAAGCACTTCATGCATTTTGTAATCTGTAAGTTCTTTAAAATTAGAATGAATCCCTGTCTATATTTAAGTCTTAAATTATGCAAGCTGGCTTGCCGGAAAATAAGATGTCCTGAATCCAAGAATACAATTGAACAAATTAACTAAGTCTAATTTGGAGCAAGGCCCACTAAACTCATTGTGACTCACGTCTTGGCAGACACGTGCCACACAGTGGAAGAGAATCCCAGTCCTTTGCATATAGAGTCTCTATTGAAAGGCTTGGGAGAGGGAGGAAGAAGAGAATGGAAAAGGCATTCTGCCCTCTTCCATCCCCTCCTCTCACTCTTTTGGCCGAGTATTCGCTCTGTATTCTTGCCCCTTGATGAGGTAAGTTGACAGTAAAGCCTCTCTGAAATCATGCTGTCTTGCCCCAATTTGACCCATTCCATGAGGGGCCCTTTGCTCAAAAGGTGTTCCATGAGTTGTGCATCCAGTGGAAACACACTCTGGACCAGCCAGTCTTGTGGTTAGAGTGCTGGACTCATATCTCGCAGTCACGGGGTTTGATTCTGCACTCCTCCATGAAGCCAGCTGGGTCACCCTCGGCTAGTCACAGCCCTCTTTCTGAGCTGTCACAGCCCCACCTACCTCAGGCGGTGTCTGTTCTGAGAGAAGAATAGAAGGTTTGTCAGACACTTTGAGTCACCCTAAAAGGGTGAGAAAAGTGGGGTAGAAAAGCCAATTCTCCATCTCTTCCCCCTCCTTCTTCCCCCTCTTCTGCTATTCCTCCTAGCAATAAATGCTGTTCTTTTGATCCTATATAGTACACTGACCTTGAGCTGCCAGTGTTTGCGAGGAGGGGAAATATCCAGTTTCAGCCCACCAAGTGCTGTTGGATGGCAACTCTAATCAATCCGTCTTCTAGTTATAATGATTCTGATTGGGATCCCAGTTTTTGGAGTCAATTTTCTCATTTGTCAGGGGTGACTTAAATAATCTGTTGTTGACTATAGGATTTTATCTCCATGTATAAAATTGCTTTCCCAGCTAAGTGCACCACATAGCAAAATTGAGGATTACAACTCCCATTTAACTAACTGATCCCTATAACTGATTAGCAAAACCTCCTCTTATGCATTATTTACCATTTGTCTTCTTTATCTCCAGTATTTGGCTGTAAGTTTTAGCAACAAAAGTCAAGTAGATTAAAAATAGAAGATTACAGCAGCAGCAGTGATGGCAGTGGCAAAATAAGGGCTTTCCCACACCCGGCCGACTGGAACAGCCTGGAGATGCCCCCAAATGGAGCATCGACTTCACACATGCTGGACTGTCCCCTGGCCAGATAGCTGTGCAGCACTATAAAGGGTTTGGGATGCAGCTAGTACAGCCCAGCATGCTTTCCTCACACCTCTTCCAGATGAAGGGTGTGTGGGGTGCACACCATGTCAGCCAGTTGCCATGGCAACGGCTGGTGCACATGGTCGTTGTTACAATGAGGTGAATGCCAGTAGTACAGCAGCAATCACACTTATCCGGCATGTAGTGAAGTGCCAGTTAAGTTTGGGATGGACTGGGCACTCTGAAATGCAGGTGTCTGGTCCATCCCAGTTCTTCACTAGGTTTCATACCAAGGCATGTTGTGGAATTACGTCAACAGATTAAATTTGATATGCACATGCAACAGCTAATCAAAATTAGATCATGTATGTAATGTATAATATGTAACTGAGAGCATATGACAAGGTGTTAATTGAACAACTGGATCTTCACTAGATGTACCTAACTGGGTCAGTTCACAGTTTGCAGCAAACTGATTGGTTTGCATGGTCTCATTACTAACTGAACCACCCTGCTGTTGGAAGAACCTGGTTCAAAGTGAATCTGAACCAAGGAATATTCTAATGAATCAAATGACCCATAATGAACCAAGAATCTCCTGAACTGCAAACTGAATCACCTTCTAGTTCAAAAAGACTGCTTTGAAGTGAAGCCTGAAACAAGCTGAACAACCATTAAATAAACGTCTCTACTCACTTGATGTTTGAACTCCCCAAACTTAATTTTAATCTTGCAGCCCAGAGTTGCCCCCATTTACACAGCTGGTAATTTAAATGGGGGCATACTCCAGTCTGAGGCTGTTCTACAGCGTAATTGCAACTACCACCAACTGTAAAGTGAGCTGAGAGCTACAATTCTTTTTAACCAAAACAGAAAACAGTAACGGATTCATGTCAATCCAGCCTTGAACAATTTAAAACTTTAAATCCCAAATAATGGATTTTGTTTGCATCAGTTGTCTTTTGTTCTGATGTTCATTTAATGCAAATTTATGGTCAATACTGAGAATATAAATGACTGAGGTTCCTATACATAGGAGTAATAATGGATAGGTGGCGATGTATTCAAGTCGTAGGATGTTCCATTAGCTTTGAACCTTTATTAATACATATAATTATTAATTATATGGAAACTCTAGACCTATATCATGTAGTTCAACACATTTTTAAACCAATTTCTTGATAATCAAACATTTTTTAAAAAAATTATTAAAATTATTAAATTTTAATAAATTTAATTCAAAAAATTAAAATAAAATAATAATCAATTATAGCAGCCTGAGTATATCTTCCCAAATAATGTCCTGTGTTATTTATAACAATATCCACACAAACAGATTTGTCCTTTGTAGACAGTTTGTTATTACTAGAAGTGAGCACAAATGCAGTTTTAGGGATTTGATTTGATTTGAATCAAATATCTGAAAATTTGAATTGATTTGAATGTTTAAAATTGGAATGTATTCACATCAGTACACATCTGTATGCATCCTGTAGTTATCCTGTATGCATCCCCTTTTCATCCAGTATGGATCCGTAAAAATGTGTACGGATGCGGGGAAAGATGGAAGCGGGCAAGCACACAACGTGTACGTATCCGTACACATACGAATGTCCGAATAATTTGCACGAATAGATTTGAAAATTCAAATTTTGTTTGAATGTTTAAATTTGAATTTATGGACATTTGATTTGAATTCGAATGTCCAATTCAAGCAAATTCAATTGAATTTTGAATGTTTTCAATGTTTTATGCATATTCCTAGTTAATACTATGGCAGCGAATCCCCACAGCAAGCTTATTTCGCTTTCCCTAGAACCGGATGCACACGCAAATTTGCCTGTTCCCATTACTTTTAACTTAATCGCGTTCGATCCAGATTCTGAGGATCGTACGTGGTGTACGTGACTCAAGGGGGGGTCTCAAGTGGCTACTTTTTAAAAGCCACTTTTCGGGGCTGCCTTGCCCTCTTCCTCCTGGCATGGACGCACCACCCATAAGGGACCCCTTCACCGAGCCTAATTGGATGGCTGGGTGGCTGCTGCTTCCATGGATGGAGGAAAAATGGCAGCAGGCAGCCAGCCAGCGATTCTTTCCCCTCCTCTCCCCATTGCTCAGGGCACACAGCAGCAGTGGCAACTAAAGCCCCTTTGCTTTAAACATTCACATTCAGCTGCTTTCCTCCCTTTCCCTTTCTAAAGTCAGAACGCCAAAGAGCTAGAGTTGCACAAAATTGCAACATTGTTATTCTGACCATCAAGGTGTGAAATGGTTCCAGCGCTACAGTGTAGCGATCCTTGTTAAATGGATTTTTACACTGAAATCACTGTCTTTGGAAGCAAGCTATTGGGAGAGGGAAACCCTAAACATGGATTTTCATCTCTTAAAATGGTACCGTCCACACAGTAAAAAATGTAAAACGTTTCAAGCGCACGATCCGGAGTGAGACCTGTTGAAATCAGGATTGAGATTCACCACACTTTGGGGTGGTTTAACATGGAAAAAGCATGTTAAGCCAAACTGCCATGCAGACTCCGAGGATTGAAAACGTTTTGAATCCGAGATAAGGTTGCCGTGAAGACACGGCCTGAGACAGTTAACACTGATTACCGGCAGAGCAGAGCAGATTCCTAATAGCCATGAAAAAAGAATCCATTGCTTCAGATCTTTCATGCTGGGGGAGTAATAAGGCCCAGAAAAACTTCAGTGGATGTTGGGGACCTGGAAATGAAATTAGTATAGAGTGAAACAGAGGCACAGTCAGAACAGACAACCTAGTTTTGTGTTTGTCCCAGTTCTTGTACACATTTATTCAGTGGTTGATTGACAAATTTGCTTTCAATGTCATTTCACTGACATTTTAAAAAGTTATTATTCTTGTTGCTGTCGTCCCTTTTAGAATAAAACTAGAGTGATAAATGCCAGAGTTATAATCTTTTGATTCTAGATTCAGATAATTGTACACTTCAGTTTTGCTACAGTAGTTGGTTTATCTTTCTTTCTGAGAGGCAGATTTTCTAGAATAAAAAAAAAGTTACAATCATTGACAGCATGTTAATACTTATGTAATGTGTTTCTAATGCACTGTCTAGACATAGTCCTCATAAAAGTTTCCCGATAAGTTGTCTGAGAGAGAATGATTTGTCCAAGGACAACTAGTGAGTTTATAGTGCAAGTGAAGTCCAAATCAAGGGCCTTTTCCACACAGAGCAGAGGCCTCCTTTCTGCATGCTAGTCCCAGGTCCTTCCTAGCATGCTCCATCCATACACTGGCCTAGAGCACTTAAAATGGTACCATAGTCTTATGTACTGGCCTAGAGTTCAGTACCATAAACTGGCCTAGAGCACTTAAAATGGTGTCATAGTCTCATGTACTGATAGACCTTGACATCAGGGTCTACCAATGTATTAGAGGTAATATAATGGAGTACGGGGGACCCACTATGATGCAACAGGGCATGCTTCTGAAATAGCCTCCAAAAGCTAATGTAGGGGTTTACAATGGACAGGCTGTCCCAATGCAGATGGCCTTGACATGTGCCAGAAGCAACACATCCCAGATTAGAACAAGTTGATAATCCCAGGACTGCGGTTCGCCCAGTTCCGGGATAGTGCAGGTAAGTGCCAAAAGGGAGAAGGATTCCTGAAATGTAGCTCAGATCACTTCTCGACTTACTAGACAAGTTGCCCCATAAAGTATCTTCTGCTGCTGTTTCCACCTGCAGTGCCCAAAATGTCTCACAGTGATTGTGTTTGCCCCATTAGCAGCAACAATCACCTACCACAACGTAGGCATCACTCTGATGAATGCCTCCTTGCTCCAATGTCGACACAAGGAGGTGTCCTTTCAGGTGGCATTTGCAGCACTTCTCCCACGAAGCCCAGATGCAGCCACCTCCATTCACAAATGGAGATGTGGCTTCACTCTTTTATTCTTGGTAATATACCACCAGATCCAGCCACTGCTATGAATTTTGACTTTTTTTTCATAACAAGCTGTCATGCTTTCCTAATCAAGAGTTTCCAGGAAGGATCGGTTTTCTTCTTCCCTTACAATTGCCCAAGCCTTGGAGTAGAGACACCCCACCAGCAAACTGTCAACCCTCCAGCCTACATTTATTTCAGCAAAGATAATTTGTATGAAGCATACACTCAAAACCATCCATATAGACTTTATTCCCTTCAAGCTAATGAGATTTTCTTCTACCACAGATGGTTTTATAATATATATTCCATGTGTAACATTCTTCTTTCCTAAAGTGTGTCTTCAAATGCAGGCTTATATCCTTAAAGAAAAATATAATTTCAGAGAACCAAAACCTAAAAGCTACGCTAATGAATCCATCTGTAGCAAGAGTCTGAGGGATGATAATATTCTGAAAGTGGTGAAGGGGACCATGAATTTACCTACAGTAGAAATTTGGGGGAAGGGGTTGCTGAATCATATATCAATTTTCATCTGATCCTAAAATGTTGCATAATTTATAACATATTGCAAAAGGAATCAACACTATTACCTAACAGTTGCCTATTCCCAGCTACACACACACAGACACACACAGCTATAGGGAAAGTGGATTTTAGTGATTATTAGTTTTTCATTTGTTTTAACTGTTTGTACTTGGTTTCTCATGCTGAAATCTTGGAGTGAAGGGTGAGTCTGAAGAAGGAGGAGGAAGAGAAGGAGAAAGCTTGTGTTCCACACCTCTGAGTATTAAGGCAAAGCACAAAATGGAAAATTAGTTATCTGACATCAGGTTGCATTCACACACAATTAAAGCACCACCACTTCTGAGGCTCTTAGAGATGGTTTGCAGATGGGACCCTTCACATACCAACTCTACTTCTTCCTCATTTTATTAACAATAAAGGTTAGAAAAAATAAGTTAGAGTTGGAATGAGAACACAAAGGTCGCACACTACTGTCTCTGAGGCACTTTCAAGCATTGGGTTTTTGTTTTGTTTTGTTTTTTGCTACATATGAACACAACATTAGGGCCTTTCTGTAGTTGCTGATATTTCTTACCAACGAGTGCCCTATGAATCTTCCTTCCACACTGCTAATATGCTCCATCCATTCTGGATGTAGTGTGATCCAGACCAATGGCTCCTATTAAGGTCTATTGGCATACTAGCAGGCACTACACCAGAACATGCCTCCATGTTCTGGATTACTTGAGGTCCCAAGCATGCTGCTAAAATGGGTTTCGCAGAGGCTCTGAGGCTAGGAACTTTCATTTCTAGCACTACTAAGCCCTCAGAGGCCGATGGTGAAGCTTGGTGAGCTTCATGATCTGTGCAGGGATTTGGCTGGTCCAGTGCCATCTTTTAGACAGAGCTGTTCCAGGCTATGGCTTGCCATGGCCCAATGGGTGGGCCTTGCTGGCCCAGACACACTGGTTCAGATCATAGCAAGACAGTGCAAAAATGCCCTAAGTCAGAAAAATTCCACAAGTGATAATCCCTGTGAATACAGACAGTTTCACAAATTAACTTATCATTACACCTAAAATCAGGTGCCAGAAGCAGCTGACTTGAGTTTCAGAGACAATTTCTTAAAAATAGGAAATTCCACATTTTAACCTACTGCAGACAAGCCAAACAATAATCCTGTGGTACCCCAAAGACTATAATATTTCTCAAGAAATGGCCTCCCCTACTTAGGGGTGTGCACAAATGCAATTTTTGATATTCGATTAGATTCAAATAGAATATTCATATGTCTATATTCATACGAACAGAGAAAAAATGAATGTATTACAATTCAAACTGATTCAAATACATTTGTATCTATTCGTATGAATATTCAATATGTATGTGATGATATGAATGTGGACAACATTCATTTGTATTCGAATAAATAATGGATATTTTGAATATTCTTGTACATCCCTACCCCTAATTCATTTTTTTCTTTCTTTCCATATCTCTGAGTGCAGAGATATTAGAACAGCTCCTTCCTTGCTCATGGATAAGCCTGCCACTAATGAAACAAAATCAGCTCTCTCCAAGCCTACCTGTTATACAGGAGGATTAAAACAAGTTTTACCTTCACACAGTCTTGGAAATTCCCACCCAGGCTTGCAGAGGAACTTGGAAAATCACCACAAAGTAAAGCTTTCATAGGAAAGATTTCTAAATTCCCTGCCCTCTCTTTAGAATATAAGCCTTTTAGAAATTGCTCACTAACCAATCAATATGGAGCAAGAGGGCAGGTGAAATTACAGATTTCCCACTAGATCCCGCCCACCATTTCAGAACTCACAAAACCCAAGGGCATAATATCTCATTATTTATAATTACATCTTCAAATCTGTATTTATAGCAACCATTTTCTAGCTCATAGAAAGTGAGAACAAAGACAGACTGGCCTACAAAATAACATACAGATGAGGTCTACTAGTGACATCAGATGTCAGACTGATTATTTTCTCCCTAATTAGCATCTTATATGCAGCTTCTCAAATTTCTAAATGGCTGAAGCTCTGCTTCCTTGTTAAACAAATGCCCTAATATACAGATGTAAAGGGTTCAAAGCCTTCTCAAGAAAAATGTAACAATCCCAGATGAGAAGAATGAAATTATATTAAAGCAATGTTGACTTAAGCATATTCATTCATCTTCTGATGAGGCAATACTATGGAAGGAGCTACGGATCATTTAAGCTATTCTTTAATCATTGATATCCAACTTGGGTTCATCCAAGATGGACATTAAGTGATTTTCTCATTATAAATCCATCACAACAGTGGCATAACTTTAGTGGTGTCCTGTGTTATTTCAGAAACAACAACAACACACAGGCTGACTCCGGACTTGTGGAATAAACCCACAGTTAAATGTACTGCGAAGACCAGCCATCCTGACTCTAAAAGTAGCTCTGTAGCTTCCCATTGAGAGCTGTGAGAGCTGAGTCGGTGTGCACCGTCATGTGGGTTGAGGCAGCCAATCAGATTGGAGCTGTCCTCCTGCTCTTATTGATCTCTTCTGGCCGTTCTGCTCAGACTGGAGGGAAACTTCAAATTTTGAGTATACTGTTCAGCAAGTGCCATCAGGATTAAGGTAAGTGGGCAGTACCGATCGGATAATGCGACACCACAATGATCCATCAATCATTGTGTGTGATGCCTTGATTGGGTCTGTGCATTCCATTGTGCAGTATAAACGTGTCTGGATGCAGCCACAATTTCTTTCTGACTTTGTTGTCCAGCTCTTTCGTATGGCTTGTCTCAAATATCACTCATGGCACTTCCTTATGGAAGCATCTTAGCTGCCAAGAGGATCATGTTGAACTGTATACATTCCGATGCTTAACAGATGGTGTCTGTGGAAAAGTTGGAACCCTACAGATGTCAGCAGTTTCTCAAAACATGGCCCATCTACCACAATGGTTCCTTCTTCACTGCATCAAAAGCAGCTTCTAGGAGCATATTGCAGCAAGGTCACTCCCAGAAGTTGATTTTTTTTTTTTTTTTTTTTTGCACAATGCAAAAGGAGCTCTGCCAGATGCACAGTCATGCAGCAACATACCAGCATGAGTGAGGACATATGGGATAGCCATCCTGCCAATCAGGTTTTGGGGAGCAATACACAAGGAGCAGCTTCCTGCTTTTTGTGCATTGAACCTCATTCGCTTTGGAGGGGCACTGAAGTCCTCCAATGCATCCACTTCCTCCTTTGACGTGGGCTGCTGCGGAGGTGGGCAGACTTCAGTGTTCTTCCAAGCATTTTGAACACCTGGTCGTATGTAGGCTTTTACAACTGGTTTCAGTCTTATTTGTAGTAGCTTTGGGGCTGTTGTGCCGTGTTCCTCGTTTCTTCTAAGCTTTTGGATATTGTTTCAGAAAAAAACTTGGAACATGGCACAAGAGCCCCCAAAATCCTACAAACAAGATTTTGAACACCATGTGGAGATACAGTCATTGAAATCTGAAGCACTAAACTCTGCCAGCCAGTTATCCCACTGGGGAATTGTCAAGAGATACAATCTCAGAAGAAGCAAGCAGACACATGTTCATTACTACGGGAAACCCAACATTGTTGACAAATTTCCCAAAACACTTATGTTTTAGGTTATTGCCTTAATGTCCCTGGAATATATTGGGAATGCCACAAATACATGTGGCATTGTCAATATAGTCCTAGGAACATAGCCAGGCAGTGTTGGGGAGAATCTAGCCAGTGACATTGGGTGGAGGGCACCAAAGGATGCAGGATCCTTTTTTAGATCAGCTTTACTCTTCTAAAGTCAAACTGCCAGTAGAAACCCCTTTTAAACAAGCACTATCTACTTCTCTATGCTGTTAGCACCATACACTCTATAAAACTTAGTCAAGTGTATAGCTCTATTATTACCTCATTATTTTGTTGTCGCTGGTGATTGACAGTCTAACAAGCTTCCAAACTTCTACTGTCTGTAGAGTCATTATGCTTGGCGTTTGTGCTGAGTAAAAGCTTCATAAAATTGTCAGTTTTTGGATCCTATGGCCTCCTGATCTTCTTCCTTTCACACCTATCCTTATGCCCCCACATTGGCAAATTGTATTATCATGAAGCCAACCTCATCCATGCTGGAACCCCTAGGATGAATTGGGAGAGAATTTCCCCCAAATTAGTGCATACCATTGGTACGTCTTCACAGAAATGGACCCTGCAAGGCAACTCTTGGGAAAAGCCAACACAGCCCCAATAATTCAACTGCCTGTGGCCTCTTTGGAGGAGCCACTTTGGGGGAGACCAAGGGTGAGGGACACTCCCCTCATCCAGGACCTTTAAATTTGTGGCAGGGGTGAGGGGTTGCTATTTTAAAATGTGGTTTTTTTAAACTTTCATGTTTAATATTGTTTAAGATTATTTATTTCTATGGTGTTCTGTTTTGGGTGGAAGAAATAATGTGTTGAGGCAGGGAAGGGAAGGAGGATCAGGGGCTATTGCTGTTGTGATGGGCTTGGAAGGAAGGAAGGGAGGAAGGGAGGGAGGGAGGGAGGGAGGGAGGGAGGGAGGAAGGAAGGAAGGAAGGAAGGAAGGAAGGAAGGAAGGAAGGAAGGAAGGAAGGAAGGAAGGAAGGAAGGAAGGAAGGAAGGAAGGAAGGAAGATTTTTGTAAGCTGTGACTTTGCCAGAGGGTCTAAGGGTGCTTCTGCATTGGCCACCGAAAAACGGATCTAAAAGATCCATTTTTCGGCAATCCGACCTCCCAAGGATCCGTAACAAATAGTGATGGATCCGAAGGGCCCTCACACATCCGCACATGTATGGTGAGGCTGGATTCCAGAGGATAGACATTCCAAAAGCCCTCCAGTTTGTGCGCTGGCATGCAGCTGCCAGTTATGGTGTGTTTCCGGCGGCACCTGGCAGGCGGGGGAAGGGCTTCGGAAGCAGGCAGTCCTGCTTCCACCCTTCGCAACATGGTGGGCAGAGGGAATCCATCCCTTTGCCTGGCCATGTGCGGAGGCGTCCTGCTTCGCCACACATCCAGGCGAAGAGATGGATGTAAGACCTGATTTTTCAGGTCTTACATTTAATCCGGATTTCAGCGGCAAAACTAGTTTTAAAAACCAGTCTTGCATGCTGAAATGCAGAAGCGGCCTCCTCAAATGGTCACAGAAGAGGACTCCAATGTGGAAGCCACTTAAGGTAAGTGTTTTAAATCCTACTTAAGGGGGGATTAAAATGGTTTCTGCAGCTAATGCAGAAATATGTTCATTACTACGGGAAACCCAAGTGTCAAACAATGTCCATTTTCCTCATTTGGATTCTTCCATTCCCAGAGGATTCTTTGGAACTGGAGAAATCACTCTTAAAATCGCTCGGTGTCTGCAAATAAGTAGCAGCCATTTAATTTCTTCTCAGGAAGAGTTTACACCTCTAACTGGGGGATAAAAAGAGATAGTTGGTTTCTGTCAAATGACACTGAAACATCCAGTAAATTTCTGGCAATTAACATTGGAAAATATATACCGCACGCTCACTCTAGAGGCCTTCCTCCATATAAAGATTTTATACTTGCTATTTCTTGTATCTAAATGAAATTGTATGAGTAAAGCTGCCGCTTTTTCCCAGAGCGGCCCTATTCTATTTTCACGTGGCTTCTTTCCTTAACTCAGGGAGGAGGAGGATAAAAGTGGCACTCAGGCATTTGACTTCCACCGTGATGTGCTTTGACGTGCTTTCATCTTACAAATTAAAGGCTCACGGCAAAAGTTGCTTTGTCACATTTCCAGATTCTCAGGGGAAATTTTTGAAAGTGCCTAAAGAATTCAAGGATTCAGTTCTAGAGAACGTCGATGGAAACTGCATTATTTAGATGTCCTAGACATATTTTAACAAAGTGAATGTGGAGAGCGAGCAGCACAAGGCCAGCATGTGGAAATGGTCCTTTGAGATCAAAGAAAGACAAATACAGAAAAGGAAAAGAAAATCATTTGGGCCTGGAAACATTAGAAGATGATTATTGACTTTGGTTCAGTACTGTTAATGTCCACAGTAAATAATACAACAGTTCTGGGAAATATACAATGCCCACGAGCCATAGAGGCCATTGGCTCTATAGGAACCATTCTCAGATGGAGTGGTCCCACTGCTTCAGAAAAGGCTGTCCTCACTTGGATGGTCTGTTCTAGGAAAGACCCCATGCTGTGTGGCACCCAAAGCCTCCCACTGTCCCACCTCCTTGCCCCCTTGCCCCATTCCCTGGGATTGTGTCTTGTTGGATGATGTCAGGTGTAACAGCCCCTGACTTACTATCATGTCTAGCACACAGCTTAGACAATCATCCTGAGAGGGACTACCTGAAGTCAGCCAAACTGCTCAACATCAAAGTAAGTGGAGCTACTACAGGAAACCCAGAGTCTTGGATTTCCCATAATAGTAATAAAACAAAATTTTAGCAAGTTGAAATGGGCTACGTCCAGTGTTTCCAATATAGTCCCCAAAGTATAACGGGATATGTCTTAAGTTTGGAGGCAGACTTTGAACTATCACATTTTGAACCCCAACATTAGTCCACATTGCTCTAGTGGTTACAGAACCGGACTTTTATCTGGGAATACCGGGTTCGATTCCGCTCTCTCCCATGAAGCCAGCTGGGTAACCTTGGGCTAGTCACAGCTCTCTTCTGAGCTCTTATAGCCCCACCCCGCTCACAATGTGTCTGTTGTGGGGAGAAGAATAGAAAGCTTTGAATCCCCTGAAATGGGTGAGAAAAGTGGGGTAGAAAAAGCCAACTCTTCTTCTTCTATCAGTAGTATGTGGACATTAGTCTTCCCATTCCACCTCTAACCCATATGGAAAGCCAGAGAATGGATTTGAAAAGTGCCTTTTTGGTCTTTAATATGGTTTAAGGCACGAGCATGAAGATGCTACCACATTTAAGCTGTTTTTAAGCCATTTTGTACTGGGCGTGGATGCAGCCTCAGAATTCTCAAGCTTTACCTTAATGAGGCTATCTGAGTGGATCTTTTCTCTCTCTCTCCACAAAAACTAAAACTATTCCCATTATGTACAAGTACTAGCAGACAATTATCTTTCATGCCTAAAATATTGTATTACGTTTCTGCTGTTTCTGCTAAGAGCAAGGTTGAATTAATTGAGGCCTTTACTCAGCACACCCTCAGCGTAGCTGTCTAGATGCTGGGCTAGAAAATGCAGCCACATGAGAATTGCATATAAATGAGTTCATGTGTTGCAATGGTGCCCTGGAATTTTTTATTTTATTTTATTTTGCAGTAACTTTTTAATTATTTCTTTACAGTATTTATAATTTCAAATAGTATACATATATCTCAAATGTGCATTAGTGCTATCTCTTACATATTATACTTTTTTAAAATATTTTTTTTTACTTTTAATTAGAAAAAAAAAGAAATATGGCAAAACAATATGGCTAAACAGAACAAAACACTGACATAGTGAATACCCCAAACCCCTCCCCCTTATCTTAGGCATAACAGCAGTTTACATACATCCCTCCTTCAGTTTATTATTTATCTCATTTTTAGCACTGTAAACAAATAGTTCTTTCCATAAAGTCTCAACTGAAGCTTTAATACACTCCCCCAAATATTTTAACCTCTTCCGTCTTAATATATCAAACCTAAACTGATCTATTATGTAAGTGTACCAAGTTTCAATATGACACTTATCTGCAGCCTTCCACGAGATGTTGATATGTTCAAAGAGGCAGGAAAGTGATATCCCACTGCTGTGCATAGCTGTGGAAAAACCACCGATGTTTAGATGTAGTATAAGAAAAGCTAGTAAGAGAGTTATGGCTTGTGGTAAAATTTAGCATCTACATAGCAGCCACTAAGGCCCTGTTTGTACTTAACCATATAGAATTGTGTAACTACACCATCTCCCTAAAGTTAGGTTCATGGGCAAAAGGCCGTGATCACACCGTGAACACTGGTGCAATCCCCAACTTTACTGCCAGTGCTCATGGTGTAGTTAGTCCATCTTGGACTGTCCAGATTGCCATGGCAATGGCTGTGGCAACTTCCACTGTACACTCAGCCATTGCTATGGTGACCATGATGTGGCATGCATTTGTGCAGCCATAGTCAAACCCCCACCCCCTTATAATGTTTCCACTGGAAGAAAGTGTGAACGCTGCATTTGGGAGCTTCTCAGGAGCTCCCCAGAAGTTCCAGGTGAAGCTGTGGAGGAGTAATAACTTCTACAACTTCAGAGGATCAGGGACCTTCTTTGGTGCTGCAGCATGGAGATATTGTGGGGATATGTGCAAATGTTTGTTTTTTGTATTCAATTCATATTGAATTGGACGCAAGAAAATTTGTATTTGTTCAAATCGATCCCCTTCAAATGTAGTGGGATTCAGATTCAATACAAATGTTCAGTCCCATATGAATCCCATCTGAATCCCACGCATATCCCATACAAAGGTTCATATGAATGTATTGAAACATTCTATTCAAATTCGAATGTCAACCTTCAAATGTGCTAATATTTGATTCGAATGTGAATATCCGAATTCAGCCAAATTCATATGAATTCTGAATGTTGCAAATATTTGTGCACATCCCTAAGGTGGTGCTGTGGCATGTGGACATAATATCGTGGAGCATCCTGGAGCATCACTAACAGATAGGTGTGAACAGGCCTTGTGTCACAGTTTTTCCAATTTAAATAATTGGAATTGTCTTTTTTAAACTAGCTCAAGGGTATTATTGGTTGGTCGGTCAGTCGGTCTCAGGGGCAGGTCACAATAAAATCATTATAATGACCAATAAAACAGATTGACTAAAACAGTGGCAGTGCCTGCATGGGAGAGGGGATGCTGTTCCCTCCCCTGAAGGCCAGGGTAAAGAGGTGTGAGACTACCAGTCATCTGAACATATGCATGCCTACAGTCCTCATCTACATTTTGTTGATGCATTGGTCTTGTTTTGGCAAGGAGTTTCATTAGCATGGAACAAATATTGAGAGGAGAATCTAGTGAATATTGATGCATTGGTTTTTAGTCGATCTTGAATAAATTCATCTGTGCACAGACAGAATTTTTCCTGAATATCTGTTTGAGTTCATCATATGTAATAATTTAAAGACTGCCCTGGAGAATAAAGGGTAATGCCAGTTTTCATGACCAGTACTGATGACAAAAGGCTGAAAATGTGCCCAAATGATTCCTTGACCCACAGATGGCTTCTTATTCCAGCTTCAGTATCAAAGAAGATGAAACTGCTGAAAGCAAATATTTCTGGGAAGAATAGACTTTGGCTTATTCTGATCCTTTGAAAATGTTCGGAAGGTTGCGTTATACTGAAGGATTGTCTTGGATCAGATAATGAGAGCTGTTTTTCTGAGGCTTCTGCATTTCACTGCCAAACTATAATTAAAGTGAGGGCAGACAGAGCTGAAGCTGTTGAAATTGCTGATAAGCAATAGTGCATTGCTTGTGGATACACACAAGGAGGTTACAAAAGTATCTGTTTGTCTATAAACTGGAAAGTCGTATGAAGGCTGGCTAGACAACCCAAGGGTCTAAGTGCCTTGTGGTGTTTGTGGTTGTCTGCCCTCCAACAGACACAAAAATACATGTAACTATAATGTCTACCAGCAACTGAAAAGAGCTTCTTCTGAACTAATGATGAGCAAGTCCTGCCTCATCATTTAGGAAATTTGAATGAATTCTTACAGCCTTTCTGTATTTATCACACTTCTGTTCCTGAGAGAAAGCCTGCGTGGACCATCTGCACTGTGCAGAGGTGCTGCTTCCTCAGATGCAGCTCCACATGTGCAGGAGTTAGCTTGGTGCTAACCTCTTTATATCTATGCTCCCTGCGCCAGGTGTGTCTCCATTTGCCCCTCTCCCTGCTGGGAGAAGTTTGAACTGAGCCTGGGGAGGGCTGTGCAAGTGCGATTAGTGCTGTGCTGTCACCTCACTGGAGCAACAGCACCATGTAGGTTTGTTTGCACCATTGCCTTTGTTCCATGATCACCATCGTAATGGCTGGCATTTGGACCTTTTCATTGTCCCAAAGTGCAAACGTCAGAAGTACCTTGTAAATTGTGGTGGGAAATGGAAGACCAGATAACAAGGCTGTAGGGATGTGTATGAATATTTGTGAAATTCAAAGTTTCTATGAGCTTGTATGAATTTCAGCATTGAAATGCCTGTGAATTGAATGGATCTAGACTTCATCATAGCTTTGTAGAAGCTTTGATGAAGGTCAGGTCTGGCCACCCCCAGCCTGTCCACACCCCTTTCCCTGCAAATGAGGCCGTGGCTGCCATTTGACCACTGCTCTGAGGCCCAAGAGTCCTTAAGGAACTCAAATGTGAAATTGCTGATCTTCTAGCAAAAATATATAATCTTTTCCTAACATTGGACTGTGTACCTGAAGACTGGAGGATAGCAAATGTAACACCAATCTTCAAAAAAGGATCCAGGGGTGATCCAGGCAATTACAGATCAGTTAGCCTAACGTCAGTTCCATGTAAAGTGATGAAAACCATCATTAAAGATAAAATTACTGTGCACATAGAGGAGCAAGCATTGTTGAACAAAAGTCAGCATGGCTTCTACAAAGGTAAATCGTGCCTCTCAAACTTTTTGGAATTCTTTGAGAGTGTCAATAAACAAGTGGATAAAGGTGAACCAATTGACATTGTTTATCTGAACTTTCAGAAGGCTTTTGACAAAATCCCACATCAAAGGTTACTGAATAAATACATAAGCCATGGAATAAAAGGACAGGTTCTGTCCTGGATTAGTGACTGGTTTAAGGATAGGAAGCAGAGAGTAGTAACAAATGGCCAATTCTCAAGGTGGAAAAAGGTGAAAAATTGGGTCATCCTAGGTTCAGTATTGGGATCAGTGTTTTTTAAATTTATTCATCAGTGATCTAGAAGATGGAGTATATAGTAAAATAGCAAAGTTTGCTGATGATACCAAATTATTTAGGCTAGTTAAAACTGAAAGAGATTGTAAAGAGTTCCAGAGGGATCTCTTAGCATTGGGTGAGTGGGTAACCAAGTGGCAAATGTGCTTTAATCTTAATAATTACAAAGTAATGAACATTGGGGCCCACAATCCTAATTATGTCTATAAACTGATGGAACAACACACCAGGAAAGGGATCTCGGGGTTCTGGTGGACAGCTCAATGAAGATGTCCACCCAGTGCGCAGCAGCAGTGAAAAAAGCTAATTCAATGCTGGGAATAATTAGGAAGAGAATAGAAATAAGTGAGCAAGTGTCATTTTGCCTCTTTATAAATCTATGGTGAGGCCACATTTGGAATATTGTGTATAATTCTGGTCACAACACCTCAAAAAGGATATTGTGGAACTGGAAAAGGTTCAGAAAAGGGCAACCAGAATGATTAAAGCGCTCCCTTAAGAAATCAGACTGCAACATCTAGGCCTCTTCAGCTTGGAAAGATGGCATTTAAGAGGGGACCTGATTGAAATATATAAAATTATGCACAGTATAGAAAAGGTGGGTAGAGAAAATTTCTTTTATCTGTTACACAACACTAGAACCAGGGGGCACTCTATGAAGCTTATGGGTAGGAGAGTCAGATCAGATAAGGGGAAGTATTTCTTCATTCAGAGGATCATCGGTCTATGGAATTTGCTGCCAGAAGAGGTGGTAACAGC
>MTQE01000390.1:5640745-5653378 GCA_014337955.1 Aspidoscelis marmoratus
GATGTATCAATGGCTACTAGAATGGATGCCTAAGTACGTCTTTCAGGTTGAGGGGGACAGGCAGGAACCCTCTAAGGCCATTTGCTGGGATTCAAGAGCAGGAGAAATTTGACCTTGTCTCTGCTTGGGATGCCCATGGATAATTGGTGGGCCACTGTATGAGATAGGATGCTGGGCTAGATGGGCTATGGCCTGATCCAGCACTGTTCATCTTTTGTTCTTATAATAATAATAATAATAATAATAATAATAATAATAATAATAATAATAATAATAATAATAATAATAATAATAATAATAATAATAATAATAATAATAATAATATTTATTTGTATACCGCCCTATGGCAAACCAATCCGGGCGGTTAACAACAGTAAAATGTAAAATATAACAATTAAAAACACCTTATCCCTCCCCCCCTTAAGACAGTATTAAACAATATAACATATTAAAACACAATATCAATGCATAAAACAATAATTTAAAAACTAAAAACCCTGATGTCCCTCTATTGATCCTCAACCATCACTAAGATGGAGCCACGGGAGGAATCAGGGAATCTGGGCCGGGATGGTTAATCTGGAAAGGCCTGCCGGAAGAGATCCGTCTTGACCGCCTTTTTAAAGCTGTCTAATGATGTTATCTGACGGATCTCATCCGGCAGGTCGTTCCAGAGTTTGGAACGTTCTTAAGTAGGAAGGTGAGTAGGGAGGAGAAGGCAGGACAGGATAGGAAGGAAGGTGTGGGGAAGTTCCCTTCATGTGTGAAGCCAAAGCTCCCCATATTCAAGGGGAGATTTGAATGAAGCTGAATATTTCCCCATTTGATTCACATCAAACTGAAAGTAATTCGGCTTCATGCACATAAGAACATAAGAACATAAGAGAAGCCTTGCTGGATCAGGCCACAGCCCATCTAGTCCAGCATCCTGTCGCACACAGTGGCCCACCAAAGGCTCATGGGCATCTCAAGCAGAGACAAGGACAAACCTTCTCCTGCTCTCGAGTCCCAGCAGATGGCCCTAGAAGCGCCCCATTTTCTCCCCCCCCCCTCAGCCTGAAAGATGCACCTAGGCATTCATTCTAGTAGCCATTGATACATCTGTCATCCATAAATTTGTCTAACCCTACCTTAAAGCCATCCAGACTGGTAGCTGTCACCACCTCTTCTGGCAGCACATTCCATAGGCCGATGACCCTCTGTGTGAAGAAATACTTCCCCCTGTCCCCCACATCCCTACAAGGCTACGCCATGTTTATCTTCTGGTCATCTTTATCTCAATTAGTGTTGGAAATCAGAGGGACAATCCTGTGTTTTGCTTTCTGCCAACTAAACGTTCTGCATCGATCATGGAAGCAACTCAATACAAGTCTTTAAGCACCTGACATGTCTTAACAAGAAGCAAAGTTTTATTTCTAGGCTCTTAGGGTGTTTCCACGCTTGCCACTTGAAATCCGGATGAAGGAAATCCAGATTTCGGAAATCTGTCCCTGGGAAAATCCATCTGAAATAGGGATGGATCCAAATGAGGCCTAATGCATCCACACATGCATTGGGAGAATGGTTACTGAGGAACGCATTGCATGGCTGATGTGCGGACACCACAGCACCTATACCCAGAAGGATCAGATGTAACTTGGTGCATGTCTAATGTGAAGCAACTGTGTGATGGACAACATAGCCGGAATGTGGTGCTGCCACCTCTCTTAACATGGTGACTTCTGGTCCCACCCACATCTGTTCCCTATCCTGTCCCTGTGCGGAAGCGTCCTCCTTTGATCTGGAATTTGCAAGCAGGAACAGTCTGAAGACCTAATTTTTCAGGTCTTCCTGAAAACCAGATTAGGTGGCCTCTAGACCCCATTAGAGATGGATCTCATGCAAGGCTGTGCAGAAGCAGTGTCCTTGAAGGGGCCCTATTATGTCCGGCTGTGTGGAAGGTACCTTGTGGATGTGTGCCATATGTTTCCTAAGTGGGTGCTTAGTGGGGTCTTGAGGGCCTGTGTGGAAACAGTCTGAAATTCTCGGTGTTCTCCCAATTGTTTGGATTTTTTAAAGTCTGCTTCTAGAACTTTTCGGCATTGTGAGAATCTGAGGGTAGAATTTGGTGAGCAACAGAAGCAACAAGTAAGAGTGCTGGTTGGAAGGAAGAGGCCAAGATAGCTAACAAATACAGAGGACAAGCTTGAAGGAGGAAGGGAAGCAAGAAATAGAAATGAGGACTAGTAGTATAAACTTTGGAGAAGATCCTGGAAAATGTTTCCTGCAATGAGCGCAGCACAGTTTAGCAGGACAGCTAAAGTGGAAGCTTTAGCTGTGGTCGCATCTTCACTCCTTCTTTGGCTCATCTTCTGATTGGAACAATTACACCTTTTCATTTCTATCCATTTAATTTGTGGACTTTCCAGCTTAGAAAGCCCAAATGGAGGGTGGAAAGTTGCCACTAAGATCAAGTATCTGTGAAACAGAAATAGGATCCTCTTCCCAAATAATATATTTACATACTTTTCTGTTACATCTCCTTTTCCACCAGAGTTTCCTAAAATATGATGTCTGAAATGTAATTTATTTTAAAATAGAGATTACCCAAGATTGAGGCATTATTTGATCTCTCTAATCAATACTGATTAACCAGGGGAAATGTTTGAACTAATATTAATTATAGAAAGCAAGAGTGAAAAGTCTGGGAGCTACCATTAGCAACTGAGAGAATTAGCAAATTACTCTGAAGATTCTCTTGGGTACCCAACACATGTAAATGGCTTTTGAAGAGACCAGATGGGGGAATTTGAGCAAGTATGAAATCACATTTAGCATTACAAGGTGCTTAGAATCATTTGCATTCTAGTCCCAAGAATCATTTTAAATTCACACAGTTCATAAATCACAAGATCACCTTCTGCGGGGCTAAGGAGCATGATATTTGTTTTCACACCTGTGTCCTGTTACCATCTAGCAAGGTGCTTATCTTCCTAATAAAATGAACGTGTTTCTGGTTTTGTTTTTGCAGTGGATGAGTGAAACAAAGCAAGGCCTATTCCATTACTTGATCAGGGAAGTGTGTGTAGAGGATGGATGGATGGATGGATGGATGGATGGATGGATGGATGGATGGATGGATGGATGGATGGATGGATGGATGGATGGATGGATGGGTGGGTGGGTGGGTGGATGGATAGGTAGATGTTACACAAATAAGAAAAATAAATTTCTTGTGAATCACTTTCACCTCCGCGCCCTATGCTTATATTATTTCTGAGACAACTAGAAGTTCTGTGTAACCAGTATTTTTTCCAATTTTTTAAATCCAGGAGTGGGGTTTGGTTAATATGTGCGTTATGACAAGAAGGTTCATTTTCATGGAGATTCATGGAGAATTACAGCCTTTTAGGTTCTTTTTGCACTTGGTCTTATTCTGTTGTTGTTGGTTTATTTTTCTGAATTACGTTCTGGAATAGCAGCTTGCCAACTGCATGCTAGTGAAGGTTACAGCAAGCCCCGCAACCCAGCATAGAAAGGACCTCAGAGTCCCACCATTAGGTGTAACTATTCAGACCTCTGGTACCACCTCCTTTTTGCTACCTTCTCCTCCACACTGCTCAGTGCAAAGCAGGCAAGCCATCACTGCATTCCAGAAAAGTGGAAGTGAATAATACAAGTTCCATAATTTATTAGTGTATTTAAATGTTTGAATAGGCACTAGATGTGTCCTGTGTTTGATCATAGTCCTTGCTCATTTTCTCCCTTTTTTGCTTCATTTGAATGATGCTGAAACAGCATGAAATTCTGTGGGTGCTATGGGGTTCTAGACTCATGATCTTAACTAGTTTTAATGCCATGCAAGGTTTGGAGCTTTTTCTACTTCAGAAAACAATCCCGATTCACTAGGAAATCTATCAGAATATTTGGCCCTTTCCATATTCTTCAATATATGGAGCAGTTTAGGCCATACCATTTGCATGCTGGTGTGGACTAGCAAAGGGCCACCTACCCATCCAGTTAAAGTAGACTGTCCAGGTTGGACCGTTGTATACTAGGTCATAGAAGTGCATGGCCAAAAAGGCGGACAATCCTCAAATGACCCAGTAGCAAACTGTCCCACCTTGGGAATGGTTTGCCAAGACATTTCCCCCCAGTGAAATGTAATGACAGTACCAGAGCTTAGATTGCTAAACTGGAAGGCCACCCTGAGCTGAATAATAACAGGTGCTCTGTAATCTTGTTTCCTGTTTTAGCGCTGTAGTCAGAACAAGTATAATAATGTTGTGAGCAATGAAAGTTGTTATGGGAAGCAGGTTGATGTGACACTGAACAGTCCCTTGCTAGGATTGGTCCAGAGGGCTCACATGGAAATGTTCTTTTCCATTCAAATTTGAGTCGAATTTAATGTCAAGACATTCAATTATTTAAAATGTTTAAAATCCGAATGTCAAAAAATCCAATTTGAATCCGTAACATTCAAATCTATTCGTTCAAATGTTAGATTTGTATTTAAAGGTACAAATGTCAACAACATTCGTATCTGCTATACGTATCTGTGCGCATTTCATATGCATCCCGTTTTATCCCGTATGAATCCCATTTTCATTCCGTATTATAAGTGCAAATACATATAATATTCTAATGTCTAAATTCGAATGCTATTAAATCTGATTTGAATTCAAATGTCAACATCTTTCAGATTTGAATTGGCTTTTCAAATGTTTGAATATTCGTGTGCAACCCTTATGATAGTGGTTAAGTTGTATATCTTTTATTCTTTTCATATATCCATACATTTAGTCACCATATCCAAGAATATATTCTGTACCAATAAACCATCCACTTGGAATGCAAAGAGATTATTTTGTTGCATGTGAACTCCATGCACACACACTGTTTGTTGTGCACTTGTTAGAAACCAGCTCTGCTAAGCTAAGAATTCCTAACATGGTTCCCTATTCCATGGTTCCCTATTCCATGGTTCCCTATTCCCCTAACATTTGATAACCTTGGCCGATGTGGAAAGAAACAGCTTTTGAATCAGCTGTCGTAGTAACCCTTCTAATGCTTAAGTTTATCATTATATTTTAAAGTTCATCAACATCGCAAGTTAGAACAATTTTCTTTCTTTTTTTAAATACAACTTGAGGATCTTTTTGTGGATGCAGCTTTAGTCTTAAAACAGACATGTTATCAGAAGAATTGGAAGATTATTATTATATTTAATAATTTCTTCTAAAATTAAAACTTAGGTTCATAACTCATCACCTCCATAAAACAAATGCTGTTAATTTATTTATTTATTTATTTCTACGTTTAGTTGATCTTAGTAGTTTGTATTTCCCAGATTTTGTTAATTTTGACCTATATGTGTGATACTGTGACATTTAAAATGTGTATATATATATATCTTTAAAAAACAACAAAAATAAAACTGAGCCCCATGTTACACACATTGTTAAGTATTAGAGCAGTACATTTATACATATCTGTATGTCTGAAAAATGTATTTATTGATAGATCATTCTGCATTGGCAACATAAACTCAAGGACATGGCACTCCTGTGATTTCTGAAGAAAATGGATATTTGTGGCACACTATTTGGTTAGAGAAACAATACAATAGAATGGAAATGAAGTGAAATGAATTATTAGAGCAAGAAAAACTATATCAAGAACCCTTTTTCAACTGTCATGTTTCCTCTCCGCAACAGTGCTTGACTAGCTAGCTATTAATTTAACAATAGATATGCAACTGGATCCAGGTCAACACCAAGAACCATTCTGAAATGTTGAAGTGGGTAACAAAAGTGAACTCTTGGTTTCTCCTACACTTTGTTCCCTAGTATTTCCCCCAAATTTCATAGAGTTCCAAGATAGCAGAAATGATCCTTGATGGAGGGAACATTTGAGGTAAGGAAAAACATTTAAAGAGGGAGATAATTCAACATTTGCCCTCCTGAACATCCCTTTGTGCTTTAAATGATAGTCCATTCCTTTTACATGTCGTGGGCAAATGTCTGAAGACTTTCAGCCTTCTTATTTCACATGCTGTTTGTATATAACAGACTCTTATGTAAGACCAGTGGACTAGTTGTAGGTAAACTGCACGTAAGAAGTAGTTGCTTGGGGCAGAAAGAATCAGGGACAGTCCTCATCGATGTCTCCAAGGATCAATCTGAACACAAATCCTACCTATGAACATAAGAAGGTAAGAGGAGCCCTGCTGGATCAGGCTACAGCCCATCTAGTCCAACATTCTGTCACACACAGTGGCCCACCAATGGGCATCTCAAGCAGAGACAAAGGCAAACCTTCTCCTGCTCTCGAGTCCCAGCAAATGGCCCTAGAAGCATCCTGCTTGTCCCCCTAGCCTGAAAGATGTACTTAGGTATCCATTCTAGTAGCCATTGATACATCTGTCATCCATAAACTTGTCTAACCCTTCCTTAAAGCCATCTAGGCTGGTAGTTGTTACCACCTCTTCTGGCAGCAAATTCCATAGACTGATGATCCTCTGGGTGAAGAAATACTTCCCCTTGTCTGATCCGACTCTCCTACCCATCAGCTTCATAGATGCCACCTGGTTCTAGTGTTGTGTGATAGAGAAAAGAAATTTTCTCTATCCACCCTTTCTATACCGTTCATGATTTTATATACTTCAATCAGGTCCCCTCTTAAATGCTGTCTCTCCAGGCTGAAGAGGCCTAGATGATGCAGCCTGATTTCATAAGAGCCTAGGACCTATTATGTACTGAGATTTTATTCCAGATTATGTCCCAAAATAGGGACCTGCTGTAGTCAATGACAGGACCCATCCAGAGCCTGGTATAGTCTGCTGCACTAGTATGTGGATAGTAGGTCCCAATTCTGGGATATAATCTGGTATAAAACCCAATGCAGAAAGGATCTAAGGTTACTGGGAAGAATAATTGCATTGTAAAGTGAATTTAAGCTAAAAAAAAATTAAATGCTCTCAAAAATGTAAATACTAAGTGCTATTAATTTTCTAAAAGTATTCAGATCCCGTACTTTCAAGACATAAATTTAGAATAATAGTAGGTACTATTGAAGGTCTTTCTGGTGCTGCTAATCAGATCCTTCTAGTACGGGATTGCTTAGATTTTTAAAATAACAACGAAAACAATCTGCCAGCTCAAGCATCTGCCAGCTCAAGCTGCCAGATGTAAGCATCTGCACATGGTGTTAGATAGCCTTTATGGTTCTTTCAATGGTTTCGTCTCCATGGTGCTTATTGGCATATAACTATCTCCTCTTACAAGCAGCACCGGCATATTGTGAGCCTTCTCAGTATTGTCCAACTCCTTAGCAAGACCTGTGGGAGAAGTAGGCGGTTCTCGAAGTTCACTCGGTTCCATGTTTATGCTGGCCGTTGGTTCTACAAACACTGTATTTGTCACAACAGCTGCCTGTCTGAAGCCAGAAGGGGTTGGATATGGTTCACTTGCAGCCTCGTTCAAACCATCATTTGTGGTTGGGGAGATCTTTTGGATGCCTGCTGCGGTGCCCTCTGGAAATTGGTTGACCAGATTTGGAGTGGCCTGGCCTGCTGGAAGAAGCCCTTCTTGGCCTTCAGGGAGGGCTACATCCTGGCCTGAAGGGAACAATCCAGGAATAAGAACCCCAACCATATGTGGGAGTGGTTGCTACAGGTAGGGGTAGAAAACAAGGGGAAAATTGTCAGAAAATCCATCCACTTGTAGCGATCAGAGAGTTAAGAGAGAGAGACTGGCAGCAAGGATCTGCTGTTCCCGGTTTTTCATGTTGCATCCAGATGTCACTTATTTACTCCACTGTTTTTGGATATCCAAGAATAAAGCACTTCAAGGGAGAACTTTATTCTGGAATATCCATGCCATGTTTTATTCTGGAATACCTATCAAAAATAGAGGAATAAGTAAGTGATATCTATATGCCTCTTCAGTGATGATGAATTGTAACCATCCTTATTCTGATGAGGAGATGGCAGAATCTACACTCCATACTAGGGAAAGCTGGATTCTGCATACTGTGTTGTGTATATTAAAGCTTCTTCCTATTCATTCTAGCATCCTGTACTATTTGTTCTGCTTCTTCTAGACACAAACAACAGAAAGTCAGCCATTGTATGAACGACACAAATATACTCCCCTCTTGTAGTCCTGTAAGGCACTTCCTGCTTCTATGTCCCTGGGGAGAGAAGAAGCATCTGTGGACAGGGGAAGGCACGATGCCTCTCTATGTACCTCACCACAGGGGCAGCTCATACATGCTTTGCACAAGTCAACCCACCAACAGAATGCATCTCACCGTTGTGGGGCTACAGGCAGGGTATTCATTTTAGCAGAAGAGGAGGTTCAGAGGGTAGTCCAGAGCAACAGCTAGTGCATAATATAGTAGCAAGACTGCTGAAAAGCACCCCTGCAAGTTTGCAAATTGCACTACCCTTAAATTACCTATCCTTGTTAGTTCAAGCTGTCAAATTCCATCAGAAGTCCTGAAAAGCAAGAGTCATGTATCTAAAGGAGCACCTTCTCCTATACATCAGAGTTATGCTCTGCTAAGGATATCCTACTTGTAGCACCCATGCTGTATGAGATTTGAGGAGGTGGCACATGTACGATGCTATTCGATTTGTTTTAGACTTCTGGAATATTCTCCATTCTAAATTATATAGTATTCACTATATCTTTTTGGAAGTTGGTGAAGGTACCTACTCACTACATGCAAATTTGTAGTATATTTGTAGTATATTTGCCCTAAATTTTTAGTTCTTCTTTAACCTTTTAGTGATTTGCTGTTTCTAAAGGTCCTCACAGTTTATTTTAATTATGGTGTCCCCCCCCCCCGAGATTACTGGTATGGGTCAGGAAAAAAATGTTAATTAAGTTTTAATGAAAGTTTAAATGTTAAGCACGCTGAAACCTGTAATTCGAAGGCTTAGTTTTGCTTTCTTAACTGCTATGAACTCATCCAGCCCTGGTCACACTGAGGTAAGTGTTTCAGGGCTGTTCTATGCAAGCTGGTTGGGGAAGAAATCTTTTTTTTTACTCATGTTATTACAGCAATACAATCAAGGGGTGAACTGCTTACCATTTCTTCCGAACTGAGCACAGCACCCTGGAGCACAAATCAAGAACAAAAATTGGTGGGTAGAATTAGTAAAACATGATAATGTAAAATCTGCAGAGGGCATTTTTATGTTGCAAAGTGTTTCATAATTTTACCATAAAGCAAATATCAATGAAACAGAGCACTATCATGTTCATCACTGCAATACTAATGAGAAGGCAAATAACCCAAGTAATAATTAGGGATCTGCACAAATATTCGTAACATTTGAAATTTGGTTGCTACTTTTAGAAATGGTTCCTCTTTTCTAGGATAAACAGAGGAAATGACTCGATGTTGCAAATTTTCCTATGAACGCATCTTTAAAACTGTATTAATGGCTGGATTAAAATGGCAGTGCTCTGGTCACCCCAGATTAATCCCAATCTGTTTCTTGCTTCTACAACAGGTATGTCCACAACTTTGGTGACAGTGGTAGGTCAGAAGAATACATCGCAGTCTTCTCTGTCATCAAAGCAAAATCTTAAGAACCAGTATGGTCTGCTGTTTGCTTGAAGCGTGTGAGATCATAGACTGCACTCATGAGTCCAAGGACTCATACGATATTATTAGGATGCCATGAAAATCCTGCCTTATACTGAGTCAGATCAGTGGTACTTATATCTCGGTTTTGTCAATATGCATCAATAGTGGCATTTCAGGTTTTCAGATGCAGTTCTTTCCTGATCTCCCTGGGAATGTCAAAGACTGAAACTGGTTCCTTACTAGTACAACCTGACCAATTCCATTGATCTCAGAATGGGATCTCTGTGGAACTATAGCTCTTGTTGCCCCTCATGTATTTAGCAAATAAGAGAGGAGGAGGTTGGACCCTTGCCCGTTTCAGCCTTGTCGCACAGGATTCGAAATAGTGTGGCTATGCTACACATATAAAGCAGACTCTTCACTTCAAAACCACTGTAAAAGAAATTCTAGCAAGGGTGAGGTCTATAGACACAGCTGCTGTGGGACAAGTTAATCAAATATTATTTTCCAGGAGAAAACTTTACTGTCTTCTTTTCAAATATTCAAGCTTTTTTTTTTTTGTAGGGAAAAAAAAAGTGCTATATGTCTTTCTTCTTACCTGCTGTCCCATTTGGGTAAACACAATTGGAAGCATCTGAAAAAAAAATGTAGTAATAATTATATTTAGTTTCCAAAGTGATTTTGCTTTAATTTAGATAAAACTGATCAGGAAATGAGCTTTGTAACAATCTGAGGACAGGTTTGCCTGCTTTCACACCTCAGGGATGCTAGTGCTGTTATAGAAGTGACTTTGCAATCTTTTGAATTGTTAAACTGAATGAAATAGAACAAATTTGCTTTGCTGGAACAGCTATTTTGCAGCTTCCAGTAATTCATTTAAAGCAGTATAAAACTGATATCTCTAACATAATACTTTTAGACTCTGAATGGCCTGACAGGAAGCTTGTGTGATACCCGTCTTCTAAGGGACCAACTACACCTAAGTTATAATCCATTTTCAGTCCACATTTGGAGTTAAAAGAACAGATCATCAAAAGGAGTAGCTATTTTCTTTGCACAACATCTAACCCAAAGGTAGATTATCTGTGTTAGATAATGCAGAAGGAAAATCTTTCACCATTTTGCTGATGAGTTCTTTCTGGCTGCATCCACACATTTGTTTTTTAAAAAAATAAGCTCAAAATCAACTGAGAATTAGGAGCATACAGACCATTCATGCTCCCATTGTCTCTAATCCACATTAAAGGCTATAGAATGCATTTTAAAGTGTGCTTTTCACACCCTTTTAAGGGGTCTCAAAGTGGCTGACAAACCTTCTGTTCTTCTCCCCACAAGAGAATATCCTGTGAGGTAGGTGGGACTGTGAGACCTCAGAAGAGACCTGTGACTAGCCCAAAGTCACCTAGCTGTCTTTGTGGAGGAGTGAGAAATCAAACCTGGTATTCCCAGAAAAGAGACCGGCTCTCTAACCACTAGGCCAAACTGGCCCACATTTTTCAGGAGCATATCCTGTAATTTTCAGTGACAACCACTTCCATGAAAGCAGATATAATGCAGTTTGCAGCCTCAAGATGTTCTACTTACTTGCTGAGGTGGCAACAGCTGCTGGGGTCCAGTCATTCCGTTGCCTGCGGCAGGCAGTGTCTGTGAGGCAAGCAATGCTCCCAACAGGATTGCAAGCTATAAGAAAAGCAGGCCAGAAATCCATTGATTGAGTGATGGAATTTAAAACTTTACCAAGTGCTGTCAAGGTGGATAATGTGACGAAAACAAGTACAAGCATATTAAAGCTATTAAAACGTATTGTTTCTACACTTAATAATATTCCTCTGTGAGACTGACCTCCAGCGGGTCAGAAATAGAGAAGTTCAGTGATACCTATTTTTGTCTTCCTCTTTAGATATTAAACTCTCCCTAAACAATTACTGCAATTACCTTTTGATTTTGATCTAGGATCCTGTGGTATGGATTCTGGCTTCCTCACTGGCATGTTTATATGGATCAAGGAGGCCCTGAACTCTATTTGTATGGCTCCATTTGCACAAGATGGAGTAGGATCCTGATTAAGAGACCCTTAATCTGGATCTGCTGTAGACCCATTTCATCAGGTCTACAACTGAACCAATGTACCTCAATGAATCAGAAATATTGAGAAATATCATTCCTAGTTCTCAGAGGCATAGGAGGGTAGCTGCAAACACTCCCTCCAATCAATCCAGATTAGTGGGTCCGGCCATTCTTGACCCACTGCTTCAGACTTCCTGATGGTAAGTGCAGAAAAGGCTTGAGGCTCTGTCTGCACTGGGGTGACAGACTGGTGAGCTAAATAGGAGGCCACACTGGATCTGCATAGAGTGATGCTATGGTGCAAAAATGTCACCGTAGACTGTACTAGCATTGGACCACTTATAAGCTATCCACACATCATTTCTGACACAAGAATGACTAATCTGGTCTACTGGGGCTGAGCAACCAAATACCATTTCACCAGAAACCTGGAAGTGGGCCACCTCTGGGCAATCAGCTTAACCAGTCCTGACCTTGCAATTTCAGAGGCTAGATACGTTCATTCCCAGTCTCCAAAGTTTGCCCAAGATGGACCATCTCTAATGCAGATGTCTCTTGATGTGGACTGATAGCCAGCTGACTGATCCTGGGCCAGATCCCTTGATCCAACCCAGTCTAGGGATAACATATGCTAGGTGGAAATGGCCTGATTTATGAAGCAACTGTACCACAAATAAGCTCACTTCGTTATAATATCATTTTATGTATTTCATACATTTGTAGTATGAACAACTGTAATGGATAGGGATGTGCATGAATATTCATTGCATTCGTTATCCATGTGAATTCATACAAACTTGGACTTTCGTACATGAATCAAATATTACAACATTTGTACATTAACATTCGTATGAATACAAATGTTTTGGAACATTTGTATGAATAGTTCAGACATTTGTTAAACTAGGGATATGTATTGGATATGTATGAATTCATATAGGACTGGAGGGTAGCAAATGTAACACCAATATTCAAAAAAGGATCCAG
>MTQE01000390.1:5704851-5723668 GCA_014337955.1 Aspidoscelis marmoratus
GGAATACTGGGTTTGATTCCACTCTCCTCCATGAAGCCAGCTGGGTGACCATGGGTGAGTCACAGCACTCTTCTGAGCTCTCACAGCCCCACCTACCTCCCAGGGTGTTCTGTTTGTGGGGAGAAAAACAGAAGGTTGGTCAGCCGCTTTGAGTCCCCTTAAATGGGTGAGAAAAGTGGGATAGAAAAGCCAGCTCTTCTTCTTCGTCGTCATCTTCTTCTCCTTCTCCTTCTTCTCCTCCTCCTCCTCCTTCAAATGGCTATGAAGTTTTCTTGGCAGGAATACAGAAATTGTTTGCCTTTTCATACATATCTGTTCTCAAAAGCCTGTGTAGATCGAGCTATCCTTTGGCCAAAGATGCCATGTTTCCTCATATTTGCACTAATGGCTATACCTGGTGGATCTTAGACTGAGAAAGATCTGGGGGGTGGCAATGAGTATTCTGAACAATACTGGACTGAGAATATGGTTTTAGTGGGAAATGAGATTAAAGTATGAGAACTGGGACACTTTAGACTCCAGCCTTTAGTCAAGATTTCCAAGAAGCCTCAGCAATTCTTCTCAAATCAGAACTAAACTTGTTAGTCAAGAAGGTTTCAGGGATCATTTCCCATTGTTTTTGATACCCTGGACTCAGGAATTCTTCCCCAATAATTGATTCTAATAATTACCGGTGGTAATTTTAATTATATAATTTTTTATCATTGTCTGAACACTAAAATTGAATATCAAAAAGGCATCCCTGTTCTTCTGCCCAGTCCAATTCAGATCCCTTTCAGGCCAGGAAATGTCATTAAATGTAACCTTAGGTAGATTGGATGAATAGTATTCAGTGCTATGATACAATCCATGCAGATGTAGAATAAACATTCACAATGATCAACAAAAGAGCCATAGGAAGAAAAATATAAGAATCAATATGCAGATTTTACTTTTTTTGTGTGCATCTTAAATATTTAAAAATATTTAAGAAACAAACCTGTGACCCCTGCTCAATGCCCAGAGGAAGGCAAAAAACCTCCAGAATCGCTAGCCAATCTGTCCTGGAGGAAAATTCCTTCCCGACCCCAAAGTGGCGATCAGCACTACCCTGGGCATTTGAGAAAGGACCATGAGCAAGGAACCGCTCCTCCTCCTCCCAACACCCCCATACAAAAGCTTTGGGGTTTGCAAAGATCAACACTTCAGGCTGTAATGATGTTCTTCATCCCGCAAAATGGCATTTCTTCTCCAAATAAATACTTCAAATTGGACCTTTCAACCAACTTGCTGCAATGCCTCCAAATGATTCATCTGATCCTTTTTTTCTTGTTTCTTTTCATTCTGCAAATGAATTCAGACACAAAGAAATGGTTATCCACAGAAAAAAAAAGTAGTTAATGTAAATAAACTGCCAATGCTCCTCTTCCCCCAATCTCCCCTTGCAAAATCTTTTGGAGTTTGTTGATGTTCTTCATCCCACGAAGAACAACATTTCTGCTCTAAGTTCATCTCTTTGGAGCATTCACCCAACTTCTTGTACTGCAAAAAAACTCAAACACAAAAAAGTTGTTAGACTCTGAAAAATTCAGTTGCTTTAATTAAACTAGAAAGTTTCTTAAACATTTTTAGAGTAAATGAGTAATTAAACCAGGTCATAGTTCAGTGGTAATCTCACCTCACCTTCCTTTCTTTAGTTTTGTTTTTGAAATGGTCCAATAATATGGTTTCCTACCACTCCTCACCATTACCTTTCTAGATTTTCCACCTTTTCTTCTATTGAAATGGACAATTCAGATCCAGAAATTCCCTTTTCAACCTGTAAAGAAACCAGATTTTTAAAGCTGCCATAAATTTTCAAATGTTGTCTAAAACCAGTAAAGTGATTAAGACTTCTTCACACCAAGAATTCTTCCTGAAAGCTTACCTATATGTCGACAATGTTCTGTCTGTGGAATTTCTTCATTCTTCTTCCCTTCTGCAAGGTGAAAAACATTTAAGATTCTGAAATTACATCCATTTTAATTATAATTATAACTAGATCTTATTAGAAAACTATGACATTGTGAATACTCACCTTTAAACCTGGAGACTTCTTTATAAACCTGTGTAAAGGCAATAAGATAATCAAACAAAAGTTTAGGCACTGACAAAGTCTTCACTGATAAGATTAAAAATTCAACAAGCAAAAAGATGGCATGTCCAAGAAACTGCTTTTTTCAAGAAAAAGCTTAACTTTCTTCCATTTCATTCTTCTTGAGTCTCCTCCTCTTCAATGGGCATCCCTGCTTTCATTTTGCACTGTGTGTCTCTTTGAGGGTATGTCTTCATTTTGCTGTTCAGCTTTCTTCCTCTTGAAGGAACAGATTCATTATAACATTAACGTAATCATGAAGAAGTTGCCATTAGCACGTCCAAAGATCAATGTTTGTTGACTTCATGTCAGAAGGATCAAAGGAAGATACGCTGGCTGGCCCACTCAGGTCCTCAACCATATCTCCGAGCACTGCTTCAGTTCTGTTCTGAAGTTTGGTCCTTTTCCACCGTAGCCATATCTGCAAGCTCATGTCCCATACTTTTTCTGTCCATGTCACCTTCTAATATTATGTCCAACTGCTGCTTCAACTCCTAATTAAAGGTATTCCACACTGTAATTGCTGTTACTGCAGATCCTTGAGAAGCATGGCCTAGTAAAATTGTCCACACAGCCTAGCCTGGTCTGGCTGCAGTCCTGACTCAGCCTGACTTCCACACTCCAGCCCAGGAGCCAGTCTTGGCTCCTGTAGTGAGTCTGTGTTTAATCCCAGCCGCAAGCTGTTTGCTGGGGCAACGGTCCTACATTGGGATGGGTGAAAAACATTGGTTGTGTTCACAATTCATACAAATTAGAACAAATCAGAACATTCACTGGTGAATCAAAAGGGGTCTACATTTATAGGACCCTCTTTGCCCACAGATCAAATATATCTGGCCTCTGTTGGAGCTTTGTAGAAGCTCCAGCAACCGGAGATGTGCACAATTATTCGTAACATTCAAAATTCATATGAATTCAGCCAAATTTGGAAGTTCAAATTTGAACTGAATGTTGCTACATTCGAAGATTGATATTTGAATTTGAATTGAATGTTTTGATACGTTCATGCAAGTGCCCCATCAGTCTCAACCTTCAATAGCCGTATATCAGTTTGCTTGTTCTTTAAGTGATCGTTGGACCATTAAAGCCTTCATTCCTAGCTTGTCCTTATGTGGATACTGGGGGCATCTTTGGGGGTTCCTTGTTAGGGAAGTATTTGATCACTCCAGCATAACTTCAGCTCTTCATCTTCATACTCTCTAACGGTAAGTCCTTTGTCTGCTCTCTAGCCATTCTACAGCCATGATAAAGCCCATGGTCACACATCTGGATAGTCTTTCTAATCAAGGAGATCTCTTAAGTGGAATGTTGAAATCGTTGCTGTTTGTTTCAGTATCAAAGTTCCACGAAGGACAGCAGTTCCTTGCAGTACTAGATCCATGCCTCTTAGTGTCTATGAGCTCCTCCTTGTGGTCTCCTCTCTTTACTCTTTCACTATTATCTTTCTGATTCTTGGTCTGCTTATTTGGATCTTCTTCTGCAGTCTGTTTTGGTCTTTCGAACAAGAAAGACTGAACTGAATATGTTACTGGGCCTTTCTGCGCTTGGTTCTGTCTCCTCACAGTACTCTCCAAGATGGATCGTCTGCACTTCAAGGAGCTGTTTCAAAACCAGAAAAACAGCTCCTTCCATGCAGGAACACCCTGAGAGGCAACTCAGTGTGGACCACATTTAAGTGCTGGACAGTCACCTGACATGTCACGCAAGCTCACTGACGCATTACGCGATGTGTAAAATATTACAGTTGCCCTAGTGACAGTGCACATGCACTAGTGCTATGAGGGCAGGAAGATGGAGCCAGCTGAATACCTTCTGCACTTCAGAGAGATGCCTGGATGCAGGAAGGGAAGGATTGCACGTACTAGCATTCACCACTGCCAATGCTAAGTACACGTGTGGGCAACTTGGCCTTTTCTGTCCCCCAGACTGGAAGCAAAACGCAAGTTTACCCATTGTGTTTAATTATAGTAGAAGCCTGAAGAACTCCGTGACTTGCTATTTTGGGGGAGCAGGACAATGCAGGTGTTTCATCTCTTCTCTTCATCTCTTCTAAGTAACCCTTGCTTCTGAGTAGATTCCTTTCAACTGCACAGTTTACTTACCAGAGCATAATGTTTCTAATCCTTAACCTTCCTAAATCCTTCTGTTCCCCATATGCCCCAACAGCAACTGCCCTAGCCCCATAAATACTTCACATCCAGACTCAACCTTCCCAGCCACAGTGATGCTTCTATCCCTACTCTCAGCCTTGCTCTAGGCTTAAACTTAGTCCCAGCCCCTACAGTGCTACAGCCTCCAGCCTAGGCTGTGCTCATCATGCTTCAGCTTCCAGCATTGGCCTCAGACCTGGCATTAGCTATGCTGTAGCCTCCAGCCTGGGCTCTGGCTTCAGCAGTATAATAGCCTCTAGCCTGGCTTCAGCAATGTTACAGCCACCATCACTGGCCTCAACTTCAGTCCCAAGTCCTGTCTCAGCAGCAACCCCAGCCCCGATTGCTTCTGGCCTCAGTCTTGGCTCTAGTCCCAGGGATGTTCTTATCACAGGCCTCCATTGCAGCTCCAGGTGGACTCCAGCCTCAAGTCTCAGCCCCAACCCAGTTGTACGATCCTCTCCACCATCTCCAGCCTGAGCCATGCTCTAATCTTAGCTTCAGTGTTGAGGTCAGTAATGCTAAAGCCTCCAGTCTGGGCCCCAATAGCCATGCTGCAGCTTCCAGCCTTGGCCTCAGCCTTGACTACAGCCTCCAGCTTCAGCCCTGGAAGCAATCGCGTTCCAGCTTCCAGCCTCAGACCTGGCTTCAGGGATACCAGCCTCAGACCTGGCTTCAGGGATACCAGCCTCAGACCTGGCTACAGCAATGCTCTAGCCTTCAGTCTTGACTCAGCTGCAACCCTAGCCACACTATCCTCTCTGGTCCCAACCCCAATTATTCTCCTGCCTCTGGCCTTAGTCTTCTCTATGGTCCCAGACATGGTTCCATCTCCAGCCTCAGTCGGATCCCCAGCTATGTGACCACCTTCAGTCTTCCTCCCAGCCTCTCACTGTGAAGGATACTTTCTTCGGTGATACTTCTCTGCTTAGTTGTGCAGATCTCTCTCCTTGCAGCAGTCCTTTTCCTTTTTGACATCTTCTCAGATGGTGGTTCTTGCCTTGTATTCTCACGTCATGTGGCTTTCACCCTAGAAAATACATGCATTTATTTTTAATTTCAACTCTCTATTTCAGATCTGAAAAGCAGCCACCCAATTATGGCATAATTAGTCATGTCCGGGGTTGGGAGTGAGCAACCTGGTGGAAACAGAAAAAAGAAAAGGGTTTGGCCAAGAAGTTTTTCTTCTTTATTCTAGAAATGAAGGCTCCCTCATTAAGAGTATAGCACTCTACTGGGAACAATCACTTTCCCCTCTATTAGTGGTCTTACATTCCACATCTGCCAATTTATCGTCACCACCATTGACTGCCACCATTGCCACTGTGACTCCAAAATCCATTTCTCACCTATGAGCAGCCCTCTGTTTGGTTCACTCTGGAAGGGCTGAGGAGAAACCAAAGGTTCAACTTCTCATTCAAGAGTCAGATTTGGGGTGTTTTTCCACTGTCAATTGGACCCATTTTTGCACCCATTTTTGTACCTTTTGGCTGTGAGCTGGATGATCCCATTTCCCCTATGGCACCCATGTTGAACTCGATTGTTTCCACTGGCGTGGGGGAAATCCAGATCTTTTTGGCCTTTAATTTGGATTTTCTGTAGACCCCATTAATGGGGTCTACAATGGGGTCTTCTGCCAGAAAATCTGGATTAAAGGGAGCCTGTTTCCACTAGAAACAGGCAATGGGGTCCAAAGGAGGCTGGGGGAAGCTCATGCTTCAAAGTCACTTCAAAGCTGACTTCAAAGTCACTTCGAAATCACTTCGAAGTTGCTTCAAAGACTGCACCCCCCTGCCCCCCAAAACACCTGGGGTAATGGACCAACCCCTTGTGGGTCGATCCGGATTCCCCAGATGGGTACAAAGCTGTTTCCACAGCAGGGGTGTTAGCACCCATTTCTAATGGGTGCTACACCTCCTGTGGAAACAGATTAGGTGCTTCCCTTAATCCAGATCTACTAGATCTGTAGGATCTACTAGATCTGGATTAAGAAATGTACCCATTCCTTAGATCTGGATCTTCTTAGATCCAGATCTAAGGGCTGCAGTGGAAAAACACCCTTGGCCTTGAATTAGGTAGAAGGAAAGCAGTGAATGTATGAAGATATGAATGGAAAGGATGTGCCATAGGCGGCAGTTTCTTCTGGATGAGAACCACAACAGGGGAGGAGAGAGGCTTTGGATGGAAGGCCTAGTTCGATCCTACAGAACTGCAAAATCAATATGCAATAAAGGAACTTCTGTGCTTTTAATATCAGCATGTAACAGAACAACACAATCACTTTCATTACTCTGCATATTTTCAGTGGTTTTCACAGAGCACCTTTGCAGGCTGTGTGGCTTGTTCCTCAAGGAAGTCCATCATGGATGGCCTCTTTATATACTTTCATTCTGACCTTTTCTGGTGGCATGGGCTGGGTGATCCAGCATCAATTGGATCTTCACCACCTGCAGAACACTCTGTCCACCTGGAAGAGATGCAAATGCAGCATACTGGGCTTTACCAACTGGCACCTAGTGTAGCTGTGTAGCACAAATTGGTGAATACTCTGGCATGCTGGAGACGCTTCCACATGGTGCATAAGCCCCATGCTGGGAAATACCAGGATTCCCCCTGTTTGCCAAGTATGAACAGGCCCTTTGAATTTCCATCATCACCCAGAAGCTGCTCTTCTGCTCTTTCTCAGCCACTTGTCTTTTCCTTTGCTTGTCTGAGTGACCAAACAGATGTTTCATTAAACCTAGAAAAGTGACTGATAAATTTTACTCTCAAGAAAGAATAAGCCTCTTAGAGACTTACCTTCGTTTTTGTGATGATTAACCCTCCCTTTCTTGAAGAATATGATGCTCCTTGTATCACATAACTGAAATCAATGTCAACTTACACAGAGCATTGGTTCGTAGCATATTTTCTTCTGTACAGTATTTCTTTCTAAGGCTAAGACAATACCTTAGTAAAGGTAAAGTACAGTATATTCTGATGTATAAGACTACTTTTTAACCCAGGAAAATCTTGTCAAAAGTCGGGGGTCGTCTTATATGCCAGGTGTTATCTTCTTATACGGTGAGTATTTCCCAAATTCTATATTTTAACTGGAAAAATTGGGGGTCATCTGATCCACCCAGTTGCCCTATACGCAGGAATATACAGGTAATACTTTTTACCTACAGCAGAGGCCTGGTTTAAAAAAGAGAGAGCTGGATACAGTGATAGGTTTTGGCATTTAAACACTGTGGCATATTCATCTAAACTGCGCCTATTTGAGACCCAGCTTCAGAACATGGTGCTGGTTCTAGAACTAAGCTAATTCTAACTTCTCAACTGAAAGTTTCCCCATTGTTCTGATCATTCTAATAGGAGCTGGAGTATTTTATTTGACTCATGTCTGACTAATATTAACTAACCTCCATACATACCTTCATATGCAACAGCAAGCAAGAATGACACTTCAGTTTTGATCGTTTTTGTCCTACAGTTACACTAAATATTAGCTAAAGGTGTCCAGTAAATTACTAATGTCTCTCTCTTTAAAAAGAATCCTTACATCATCTTAAATGAGAACACGAGGTCCGAAAAATAGCAACACTATCCAGTGGTTCTCAACCTTCCTAATGCCACAACCCTTTAATACAGTTTCTCATGTTGTGGTGACCCCCAACCTAACCCTAACCCCAACCATAAAATTATTTTCGTTGCTACTTCATAATGACCCCTGTGAAAGAATATATTGAGCCCCAAAGGGGTCCGACCCACAGGTTGAGAACCACTGTTAGGTGAAGTGATGTGTTTGTTTTCCTGTCTTTCAAACTGTTACTCTTTCCTCTCTCAGCTGAGCAAGGTCCCTCTCACCTAGCCTAACCCAGCAAGACTATTGAGCTTCATCCATCTTGGAAAACAATGACTGCATCACAGTAGAGTCATCACAGTTACTACATCAATCATTTTGTGATGGAGGCAACTCCATGTCAGAAACAAAACCCTTTGAAAGATGTTGTTTCCTGACACCTGATAGAATATTTTGAAATTATAAATGCCTGTTAGTTTAATACGCTTCACCTGTCTGACATATTAAAGAGATCTGTTTGCTAAGGTTCACACCTAAGTTTTAATTCAGCTCCACTCCACTTTCAGAATCGAAGAACACATCAGCAATGTGAACAGTCACTTTCCACATTATCAAACTCAAAGCTGGATCTACTGAGATAGATGATGCTGAAAGAAATCAGCTTGTAACTTTGCTGGTGTGCTTTCTCACTCTGAAAGTGGCTTGAAGCTGGATTAAAACTTAGGTGTGAACCCAGTCCAAGTGACTCTTCATGGGAATTACTATTTTTAGGGTTTCAATGGACCAAGCATGCAGCATTTAACCATGATTTTTAGTGAATATTATTATCAGGGCTGAGGTTGCCAGAGCTGGATCATGGCTGAGGCTGGGGCCAAGGCACGCACCTGGCTGGTGCCAAGGCCAATTTCAGTTCTGGAGCACAGGTGAAGCTAGGACCTGTATCTTCCCATACAAGGAAATCTCATGTCAGTCATTCAAGGAATGGTAGATTTCACCAGCCCTTGTAAATCTGGATTTCCCCTGCCCTTGTGGGGACAGGAACTTGTGGATGGGGCCTTCAATGGGGGCCGCATGAGGACAGGGCCTTTCTGATGGGTTCCTAATGAGGTCTTAGATGGGTTCTTAGGCCTCATGAAAAAAAGGCCCCTGGATAAGGTTTTGTTATCTGTGGCTTGCATATTTATGAGTTAGCACTAGAGACTCTCATGTGAAGAGACAGCCGAAGCTGCTTGCTTTGGTCAGTGCAGAATTCTGCCTCATTTTACAGATATAGGTTTCAGCACTTTGATTTCTGACAATGCCTTAAAGTGAATTTCCTTAAAGTGCCCTCCCTTCTCTTGTGTGGATTCCCCAATTGTTTTCGCAGGGCACTATTAAGACCACATTGCATAATGATTCAGGAAATGTTTCCCTGCTTATGTGAGCTTTCTGAATTTTGTAATTTTCGTTGAACTACTGAAACTATTTTTTCTCATGATAGGTAAGTGACTCACCTAAAGCACCAATTTCAAATAGTTTTCTTCCTTTCTGTAACAAGGTAGCATTAAAGAAAAGTGTGGCAATAGCAAAGGAATGTACTCATCTCAAGATTAAGCTATGACATCTTGAATATTGACTTGATGGGTAAATTAACACCAGCTTATTTATGTGTCTGCATTCTCTGACAAAAGTGATGCATCCTGTTGGTATGTTGAATTATGAAAACCATGAGTAGAGTTGGGAAAATATTTATGCCCATGTTTTGATGAGTTAAAAAAAAGCACAACAGTAACTTAAGGACATATCATATACAAATAGATTGGGAAAAGAATTATATATTACACAAATGTTGAAGAATGAACAAATAGAGGGAAAGGATTTATACATAGTAAAATAGACAATAAGACCTGCAAAACTAGTGATAACAAAGGGATGAAAAGATAACAGGGTGTGGAGTACTAAAAATTGGTTTAAATATATGAATTATTTTATGAATTGTTCATATATATGAAAAATATATGATTTTTTTTAAGGGAAGAGAGAATAATTTATGCAGGCACAAACCCTAGAATCAGGTGGCAACAGACATGAGATAAAACATTAATGTACAACTTGAAGATGGGGGGAGACAGTCTTTAAAGGAAACAATAAACCTGATCCATCACTTCAAATACAATGTTTGAGAATATTAAAGTTAACTCCAATCTGTTCCGTGGGAGAGGACGTCAGGTGCCTTATCATATTGTGTTTATGTACTGTATGTAATTGCCCTGTATGTGTTTATATAAGTATATTAAAAATCAGTGACACAACATTCAATCGGTTTAGAAGTCATCCTCAGTTCTGACTATCCTGATTAGGGAAGTGCACAAATGTACCAAACATTTGAAATTCGATCAAATTTGATTGAATGTGGACATTCGAGTTTGAATAGAATGTCTACACATTCAAATTTTAAAATCTGAACAAATTTTGAATGTTTCAAAACATTTGGTCAAGTGATTCGAAATGTGTCCAGAGAAGTATAGCACATTCGTATCTTCAGATTCAAATCTAACATTCAAACAAATAGATCTGAATGTATTCGATCTGAATTGGATTCTAAACATTTGAATCGAATGTTTCTGTATTCGAATTGACTCAAATTTGAATGCAAAAAAAAATTGTGCACATCCCTAATCCTGATAAGAATTTGGCTTTCTGTACCTTTTCTGGACTAAATTGTTGAAATCAGGGCCCTTTCTGCACTGGCCCCTATTCTATATTATATCTCAGAACAGGGACCTACCATCCAGGTGTTAGTGCATGCTATGGCAAGCCCTGTGCCGGGTGTTCTGTAGTCTGAACCAGCATGAGGATGGCAGGTCCCTAGCCTGAAATATAAATTCGAATATGGCCCAGTGCAGAAAGGGCCCAGGTCTATTTTGCGTTCAGATTGAGTTAGCAGATCACTGGCACATTTGATTTCAGAAAGTGAATGTGTGCAAGAGGACTATTTTGTGCACGCTCCCCATGCAGACTTAGTTGGAGGCACCGAGGTTGAGAATGTCACCATTGGGGTGGGAAAAAAGCCATTACTGTAAAAGCTGAAAGATTTATACAATATGAAGAGAAACCAAAGCAGCCCTGGCCAATCAGGAGGCGGGCAGGATGCAGGCGAGCAGCCTCCTGGGTCCCCGTGGCCAGAATCGGGGTGACGCCAAAGAGGTAAGTAGGGGTTCACTTGGGCTCTCCCCGGGGGGGGGCTAGGGAGGGCTTCTTGGGTGAGGGCAAGCCGCGACAGCAGAGACCCCTGGCTTGCCATGCTCAGCTCCAGCAGAGCCAATCATGGCGGGCCGGGGGAGGGCCCCGGATAGGCACAGTTTCGCTGTGCGGACGCATCCTAAAAGGATGCGTTTTCACAGCTAAAGATCCATTAAGACTACCTTGGATGTAGTCTTTTTTTAACACCCATTAAACACAGATTAGAGACAGATAGGGGCAGCCACGTCCGCCCCTATCTGTCTCTAATGGGTACCACTGTGCAGACACGGTCCACCCATTCCGTTCTTAATGGGTGCCGCTGTGTGGACGCGGTTTCCCACATGTGTGCTTAATGGGTGTTACTGTGTGGATGCTCAGTACTAAAAGTGGCTTTAAAAGGTGCCGCTGTGTGGCTGTGTGCTTCTACATGTGTCCTTAATGGGTGTTTAAGGGCATGTGCGGAAGCACCCTTAGTGACTATGATGAGCAAAGGACTTTATTCCCGGTTTGGTCTAGGGGTTAGGGAGCAAGACTCTTATCTGGGAATATCTGGTGTGATTCTACCCTTCCCCACAAAGCCACCTGGGTGACCTTGGGCAAGTCACAGCTCCTTTCTGAGCTTCTTTTAGTGTGAATTTGACTCACCTATGTGTAACTGTTTGCATGGACAGATTCTTGTAGGAATGTGCTTGAATATTCGTGCTATTTGTCCGCAAATCGGATTTATCCAGTGTTTGTCAAAGCTTCATTTGAAGCCTTGGCCAAGGTCGGATCCCTCTGTGGCACTCTCTACATAGGCCAAAGGAGGCCTTCTGGTTCTGCGTGCACAGCTCCCACCTCCATCACGCGACCCTCGGATGGAGAGCTGTGGCCACATATCTGGAAGTTCTGTTTCTGTGCTCAGAGAGTACCAAAATGACTCTGGATTATGCAACCACAGCTCCCTGTCCCACTATTGCACACTCCCTTCCCTTTACGGAGGTGCAGTGTTGCCTTCAGGCCCATTTAGGCATTGTTTGAGCACCAAAACAGGACTTCCAGTTTTGCATGCACAGCTCTCCATCCAGATTTTTAAAATTAGCCTTCTGTGTCAAAATCTCTTGTAGTTGTTTGAATGGCCAGTAGATGTCAGAGAAGAGACACAAGTTCTTTTGCCTTTTCATGTTCAGCGCTGCTGACGCCACTTTTCTTTAGAACATTGGACACAGTGTCCACACAAGGACGTAAAAGGTCGTTTCCTCCTCCATAGCTATGCTTGTGTAATGCTTGAAGCCTGGCATGGCAGTCTAAAACACACACTCATACACGCAGAGAAAAACTCTGAACTGGAATAATAGCGCAACTGGGAATTCATAGATACTTGGGCATACCTTTGCTCAATGCAGCAAAAATCCAGCTTCCTGCAGTTTTCACAGTAAAGAAGATTGGTTTAGTGTCATTGCTCCTTCATCCTCTCTATGATGATCTGGGGTGTTTTCCCACTGTCATTAGAAATACCCATTAAGTACCCATTAATGGGTACTTCTAGTGACAGTGGGAAAACACCCCTGGTCTATCATTCCCTGAGGTTTGTGCATTTATCCCATCATCAACTTGATGCAAAAACTCTTCTTTCTTTCTTTCTTTCTTTCTTTCTTTCTTTCTTTCTTTCTTTCTTTCTTTCTTTCTTTCTTTCTTTCTTTTTACCAGAAGGAAGGATGCAGAGTGTGGGAAACACTATATTTCTCTGTTGTAAGGTAAACATGAACATTCCCTCAAGTAAAGTTCAACCCCTGGTTTCATTTATCTCAAAAGTTGTTTGCTGTTGCCTCCGTCTGGAAGATGCTGTGGAGTGGACGCACAGCAGATGTGCTACCAGTATCTTGGCTCTGTGGCTGTCATCCGACACAGCAAAACACACACACACACACACACACACATTTCTGAGGTGGCTTCTTAGAAAAGGTTGAGGAGGGATCTCCTCTAGGAGAAAGGCAAGAAGAATGCTACCCTGTTGATTCTTCTAGACCTCTCAGCGGCTTTTGATACCATTGACCACGGTATCCTTCTGGAGAGGCTACGCAGTTTAGGAGTTGCAGGCGGTGCTTGGCATTGGTTCCGCTCCTATCTCCAGAACCAATCTCAGATAGTGGTCATGGGAGATAAAGACCCGACACCCTGGGAACTTACTCGTGGGGTTCCCCAGGGGTCAATCTAGTCTCCCATGTTATTTAATATCTACATGAAGCTGCTGGAAGAAATCATCTGGAGATTTGGAGTGAGGTGTCATCAATATGCAGATGATACACAACTCTATCTCTCTGGGCCATCTGAATCAGGAGAGTCGGTTGAAGTGCTTGACAGTTGCTTAGAGGTGGTAATGGGCTGGACGAGGGCCAATAAATTGAAATTGAATCCAGACAAGACAGAGGAGCTGTGTGTTACAGGCTCTCGGTCCATGTAGTTGGGAGATACTCTGTCCTTGATGGGGCTGCAATACCCGTGAAGGGACAGGTGCGTAACTTGGGGGTACTCCTGGACTCTCCGCTAACACTTGAAGCTCAGGTGGAGGCCGTGGCTAGGAGTGCCTACTCCCAACTACGGTTGGTGTGTCAACTGAAACCTTTTTTGGACAGAGATGACCTGGCCACAGTTATCCATGCTCTAGTAACCTCCAGGTTGGACTACTGTAATGCACTCTACATGGGGCTTCCCTTGAAGACAGTTCAGAAGTTGCAGCTGGTGCAAAATGCAGCCGCCAGAGTGCTAACCGGGACAGCCAGCCAGATGCATATCACGTCAGTCTTGAACGAATTGCATTGGCTGCCAATTCGCTACTGAGCCCAGTTCAATGTGCTAATTCTGACTTACAAGGCCCTAAATGACTTGGGCCTCAAATATCTAAAAGAACGCCTTCTCGCATATCTGCCCATGTCTTAAGATCTGCATATCTGCCCGTGTCTTAAGACCTGCCCATGTCTTAAGATCTGCAGCTTCAGCAGCTAGCCAGGTGGGCACCCGGGAGAGGGCCTTCTTGGTAGTGGCCCCCAGGCTATGGAATGGTCTCCCCCTGGAGGTACGTCAGGCCTCTTCTCTGTTTGTGTTCAGGAAGGTGGTGAAGATGCACCTCTTCACTCAGGCGTTTGGTTAAATGCTGTTTATGCTTCCCCCACTGCAAACGCTACTGTTTTAACTGCTTTTGCACTGCTTTTATCGTGTTAGATTTTAAAATGCTGTACTGGTTAACATTGTTTTATATAGTTTTTATATGTTCAGTTTTAAAGGTTGTTAGCCACCTGGAGGCCCTCAGGTACAGGGCGGGATATAAATATAAATAAAATAAAAATAAATTGTTCACCCACCAATCTGCGCCTCTCCCTCTCATGAATATTCTATGTTAGAAAAGTAGATTAGAGAAGGCTTGGGAACACGAGGGCCACGCATTCTGTCTCTAAGGTGCCTCTGAGTTGCCCGTTTTCTATGACTGAACACAGCTTATGTCTCTATTATACACTTCCTAACTATGGCTGCATATGCATACAGATGGAAAAGAGGTGACTTGAAAGCAGTTTAGAGGTTGTAGCATCCACACAGTGGTGGCTCTATCCAGAGTAAAAATTATAAAATGCAGTTTTTAAGGATTTTAATTAGAGGTGGGATGGGAACACTAGTGAATGTATGTTACCATCGCTAAGCCACTTTCAAGCCACTTCTTTCATAAGTGCAGATGCAGCCTAAGGTTAACTTCTTGACTGTTGGTGACAATAAATAAAACCCTGAGGTAATCTTCATGTCACAACTTTGACTTCTGAAAACCACATGCAGGACATAGTAGTGGATCATTGTTGGAAGTCACAAGCCAGCTTGTGTTCCTTCGTGAGACATTCCTTTGTGGTTTAGAGAAGTTTCCTTCCTTCATCTTTTAGAACTGTAACCCTTGAGATCTTTAGGAAAGGAATATAGCTCAGTGGTTTAGTATCAACTTTGCCTATAAAACGACCTGGTTTCAATCAACAATGTCATGAGAACTCCTTTTATACATGTGTTAAGCTCTGTTCCTACATGTGTGCAGGATCTTTAAGACTCAGTTTGGCTTCTTTACTGAAACTGTAAAAGACACTTAAGAATGTAAGCTGCAAAAAAAAAAAAAAAAAGCAAGTGGGAATCCCTCAAAAAGCCATTTACAAGGGTTTGAGAGCAGGTCATTGTCTTCTGCTTGAAAATGCCCAGAAGCAATTAATGGGTCGGATCCAGCAGGGCTCCTCTTAGGTCCTTAGGTTCTTAAACTGCCTTTTGATACTAGCAAAATGAAGTACGTGGACCTAGAGCTCAGTTCCCTAATCAGTCTTGCTTGCCTCCACAGCTCAGCTTCATGAGACATCAAGAGAGTCTGATTATCCACCTGGTTCTGAATTATCTCTTGTATCTTTGTGGCTACGGTACACAGAAGGACTGAGCTGCCTGTAGGAAGACAGAGCAAGTTCAAGCCTTGTATCCTGGAAACTGGGCTGTTTATGCAGGAAAAATGAAGCAAACAAGAACGTTTCTCGACATTCAGGGTATCCAGGTCATGTAAACAGGCTGCTTTAATCCAATCAAGTATTCAGTTTAGGCACCCACATTATTATGCCAATCCTGCAGCTGCTCTTGCCCACGGCATGAACCCTTAACAGCTTAAATGTCACCTTCCTGCATCTGGCTGACAGAATTAGGCTGTGGCATAAGAACAGCTTTTTTAAAAAACAGGAAAACAAGCAGAGTAAAAGATTTAGGGTCAGCAATTCTCAGGGAGGCAGGGATGCTTCTTTATACAGACTTCCATTTCCTGGAATGAGAGCCTGACCTAGATACAAGTCCCACTGCTGGAAATGGTCTCTGGCATCACCCAGTCCTGTTCCCAAACTTCTGGTAGGGATCCAGGCATATCAACAGCGTCTGTCATCATGGAGGAAAACAATTACAAACCAACTCCATAACAGTGCATGGTTGTATGGATAGAGTCACCATGTGTCCAGATTGACATGTAGGCATCTTCTACTTTTTATTTTATGAGCTGTAACCACAGTGGTCAACTGTGGCTAATAATCATGGGGGAAGTCTAAAATAGAAAGATTTCTAAATCTCTTCCACACATACTGAGGCTGAGGAGAAGGAAAGAATGGGCCTTTCTGCACTTACCTTTGCGCCAGTCTATAATGTAGACTATGGACCTCCCTTCCGTAAACAGTAGAGATGGTGGATAATGGAGAGTGGAAAGCCCTTCCTGAACTTAGGCTGTGGTCACACTTAAGGTTTAATCCAGCTTTAGTCCACTTTCAGAGGGAAGGACTACATCAGCAAAGTGACAAGCTGTTTTCTTTCAGTGTTAAATATGCAATGGTGCACTAGGGGTGTTTTTCCACTGTCACTAAAAGTACCCATTAAGTACCCATAAATGAGTATGTATTGGCCTTTTTGTACCCATTAATGGGTACTTAATGGGTACTTTTAATGTCAGTGGGAAAACACCCTAGGAGCACCATTGGGGCTCCTAGAAAATTCACCTTTGGGATAGGTAATGTGGAAAGAAAATTACTGGTTACTTTGCTGAAATGTTCTCTCACTCCGAAGGCAGAGTGAAGCTGGATTAAACCTTAACTGTGACCAAGAGGTGTCTGACCCCTTTCTCAATCATTTTATAAAGGAAATGGGAGATGGCAGCAATGATTCTGCTTGTGGGTCTAGGGCTTTGGGGATTTTAATAATAATAGTTTGCATCAGTTTAAAGCAAGTTTTTTGTTTGCTTGCTTCTTCTACGAATAAGAAAACTCTTGAGATGTGAAAGTTGTGGTTTAGCCACTTCTTTGTTCCGATATAACGAACATGGGTTCTGGACCTTTTTAAAACTTTATTTATTAATTACCTGAAATTGTGCAAGGCCCACAGCACATGGGCCCACTTCTGGTTTTCAAATGTTTGTGATTTTGGCAGTGCCACAGATGAGCTGCTAGAGTGGGTGGGGAAAGGAAGGCAGAAAGGAAGGCATTCACCTGTAGCATGCTCCTCAGGTATATTTAATGTCTTTAGGCATGAATTCCCAAAGACACAACATAGCAAGATCAGGGGGGGCAGAGTAGCCACATAACACTTTCCTAGCTATCATATGGAGTAAACTTCTGCAGCAGGCATTTTGCATGTTAGCAGAGGCTCTTTCTCCTTGAACATGGAAGTGTGTGTGTGTGTGTGTGTGTGTGTGTGTGTGTGTGTGTGTGTGTGTGTGTGTGTGTGTGTGTGTGTGTGTGTGTGTGTGTGTGTGTGTGTTTCCTCTCACAAGACCAGCCTACAACCCAATGCAAATAAGCCAGAATAGATTTAGGGCATTGTTTCTGGAAACATTGTGGGCTGAGCAGTTCCAGATGTCCATCTGTATTTTAGAAAAGGCACATACCATCTCATGTTACAGGAATCTGAACTGAGAGTGATAAAGGCAGTAATTCTGCTGTTGAGAAGAGGTAATACAAACACTGGGGAAAAACTCCAGAGAAACGTACAGATCCAAGAAGCAACCAATGGGGAGAGATCTAAGGGTGTGTTCCCACTTAGTACATTCGCGGATTATTCTGATGCGGGAACGACCAAATTCTGTTCTGGGTCTGGTTCAGGTTGCGGGAACAGTGCTGAGCACGCATTTTGGCATTTCCATTTCAAACCCAGCAGAACACACTAAGCGGGAACAGCGAGGCAATCTCACTGTCAGAATGCGGCGTTGATGACGAGCCCAGCCTGGGCAGCAGCAGCAGCAGAAGCAGGAGCAGCACAGTGTTTCCAAGTTATGAGTCTGCTGATCTGCTTGTGCTCACATGCACAAGCAAGTTGAGTTTGATCCGGCAACCCTCCCCCCCACTCCTGCCATCGCCACCGCTGCTGCCATTTACTGGCACAAAAAGGGGCTGGAAGCGCCACACAACACTGCACTGCACCGCACTGCTCCTGACACTGACACTGCCACTGCAAAGGGTCCTGTTTAAACAGCGTTTCCCCCCCCCCTCCAGATTTCTGCAGGGTTTTTTGCAGAAAATCCAGGAAATAAGAACTGGCATGGGAATAGGGCTTCCCAGATTCAGACTACTGGCCGGTATAATGGAAACCCTGGTTCCTGAGTCTGAATCCAGTCCAGATTTTAGCTCCTATGCGAATGCAACCTAAGCTGGTTTCATTCCATACTTAATTAGTGCCCTATGACCAGGGATAAGGATGACAAGGGAGAAGGGAAAGATCTCTGAAGTAGTTTCCCAGTTATGTGAATCTTTCAGTCAGTTGTGATCTGAGATTACCCATAACCTAGCAGCTAGAATATATTTGATCTTGCTCATTTATTTAGCTTTTCAATAGGTAGGTAGGTAGGTAGGTGGTGAAAGTTCTTTTATCTGGGAATACCAGGTTTGATTCCACACTCCATGATTTTAAAGAGACATCATTTGGAAAAACTTTGCCCTTTTGCGCTGAGCCAATGCTGCGCGAAGCTGGTTCCAGAGGCCTTTTCACACACGCGGTTTTGGAACGCGCGGAAGACAGCCTGGGACGCGGCATTCACATTGCCGCAGCCGGGTTTGCGTCCCGGCACGTCCCGGGCTGTCTTCCGCGCTTTCCAAAACTGTGTGTGTGAAAAGGCCTCTGGAACCAGCTTCGCGCAGCATTGGCTCAGCGCAAAAGGGCAAAGTCTTTCCAAATGATGTCTCTTTAAAATCATGGAGCGCATACGAAGCGTCCCAGGCCGTTCGGGGAGAGAAGCATTTGCACATGCTTCTC
>MTQE01000390.1:5757756-5775066 GCA_014337955.1 Aspidoscelis marmoratus
TTCCCCGGAGCCCTCGCATTTCGTGGCGTAAGCCGGATACGCCACAAGTTCCTGCTGCATCATTCCATAGGGGCTCAACCAAGTCCAGGGTTCTCACATTGCTAGGCTCCAAGCCAACACATAATACTATTTCACCCAGATGGTTTTTATTTCTTTATTTGCTTGTTTTTTTAAAAAAAAAAGTAGTAGTAAAGTTACATTTCTATTAGATTTTCTTTTATCTTGATCTGCTTGCAGGTGTCTTTCCTAGTCAGAAGTCTTGTAAATCAATAAAGAAATGAAAAATAAACACTGTTGAAATTCATCCAGCATCTGGGCTTGACTAGGAGCAATATTTTTCTTTCCCCTCCTTCTCTTCAGTTTAATTCCAGGAAACTGATGTCAGAACTATTCAATTTTCTAGCACAACTGTTTGTTTGTTTTAAAAGTGCCAGATTATTAACTGTCTTTAACATAAGCCTCTTGAGATGGACCTCCAGGGATTGCCTACACTTGGCTTTATTCCGGAATATATTCTGGAATAGGGGCCAGCTGTGCAGGCGCCTGTGCATGGTACAACAGGCCCGAAGTGAGGCCTGCCAGAGTCTGAATTAGCATGTGGACAACAGACCCCTATCCTGATATGGAATTCACATGACCCCCCAAGATATTAACACCAATCCACATTGGATGCCCACATTTACAGGCACTGCTGCCATTTATATTTGAAATGCTAATTTCAAAGGATGTTCAAGTGTAGAGGTGTGCAGTTATTTATTTATTTTTGTATTCGAATTCAAGTCAAATCAAATATCAAAACATTGTATTTGATTTGAATGTTTAAAATCTGAATGTCAAAAAATCGAATGTGAATCCGTAACATTTGAATCTATTCATTTGAATGTTAGATTCATATTTAAAGATAGGAATGTTGACAACATTTGCATGTTATATGTATCTGTGCACATTTTGTATGCATCCTGTTTTATCCCGTATGCATCCCATATTATAAGCGCAAATACGTATATTTGACACTATATATATTAATGCGCTATATATATTATATATATGTAATACATACGTATCTGTACATTAGAATCCTTCAAACAAATGTTTCAGAACATCCAAAATCCATTTGAATGTCTAAATTTGAATGTTATTAAAACTGATTCAAGTTTGAATGCCACCATTTATAGGATTCGAATCAGATTTTTGAATTTTTGAGTATTCCTACACATCCCTATTCAAGTGCATTTAAACTCATCCCTTTGGTAGCAACTTCAGTCCCTTCTAAAATAACCAAGCAACCAATCAATGAGGTGTTAGTGCTTTTATTTCATATTAATTTGTTGCTTGTAGTAAGTGTGCAGAGTTAAGTAAATACAAAATGGAGAAGCATCTTGAAATAAGGGTTATCATTGCAGCAATACTTATGACTGACTGATCATTTCTAGTATTTACTCCAACAGTGCTGCCTGCCTTACTAATTTCAGCAATATATACAAACTAAGACATGTACATTTTTTATTTTACAGATAATAAATAGAAACATTTGAAGCCAAGTTACAATGTCACACTTTTTTAAAAAAAAATCCTCTATTTGGTGATAGAAGCTACTGGTGTTTGTATTTCATCTAGTCCCAGGACAAGCACCATTTAACATCCATCACAATTAACAACACAGTAGCAAGCAAATGGTTTTCCCAGTAGTACTCTATGGCTGTGAGAATTGGACCATCAGGAAGACTGGTTGCTGAGGAATCAATGCCGGAGAAAATTGGAGAGTTCGTTAGAACTGCAAGGAGATCAAACCAATCAGTGCTAATGGAAATCAACCTGACTTCTCACTGGGAAAACTAATACTGAAACTGAACCTCAAATACTTTGGCCACATAATGAGAAATCAGAACTCATTGGAAAAGACCCTGATGTTGGGAAAGATTGAAGGCAAAAGGAGAAGCCGATGGCAAAGGACGAGGTGGATAGGCATTGTCATGAAAGCAATGAATGTGAGCATGGAAAACTGTGGGGGCTGTAGAGGACAGAAGAGCCTGGTGTGTTGTGGTCCATGGGGTCATAAAGGGTCAAACATGACGGAACAACAAGCAGCAGCAAGCAAATTAAAAATTGAAATAAGAGTTTGATGAAGAAGATACTGTGGTTCATTCAAAGGTTTTCCTGCATAAAATCTAGAAATTGCAAAGTCTAGAAATAATATTTGGTCATACTTAACTGCTATCAACACTAATTTAATCAAAAGCTTTGAAAGATGCAAAGGGATGGAAGGAACACATATTGGACGACCTCTGCCCTTCCCACGTATATACCTAAGTCCTACATTTTTAGTAGTAATTCACTGTTAAAAGAATGAATGCTGACATCTGCTAGGAAACAAGTGCTGGATGTTTGCATATGTATGAGAGGCATGCTTGTTTCTAAACAATTTTGTTTTTTAAACAAACAAATTATGGTAATTGAATTTTTGGATAAAAACATGAAATGACAAGTATTTTATGCATGCATACTTTTTTATTTCTGTTTTTATAGGCCTTCCATATGCTTCACCAACGTGCAATGCAAGAGTCTTTGAAAGTATGCATCACTGCTTTTCAAAATTTGCAGAAATGCACCAATTTTAACAACAACAGGTGGAGTTCCATCTTTCTCCTCATGGCTGTTAATGCAATTGTTGCTGCTCTGGGCAAGGGGAATTCTGAAGTGGAGAACTATTCTCCAGTTCAGTATTTCCATTTGGGGCCTTCTTCAGAGAGCACAGAAGGTGGGCACAAAAATCAGACATTTTTCTATGCGCTCCAAAGAATGTTGGTTCAATTCTGTTCACAGAGCATGACTCAGGGAAACTGCACGGGAGTGCGGTCAGTTATTTTCCCAGTAATTTACCATTGGATAAATTACCTTGCACAGATATATGGCCAACACATTATCAGAGCAATACCATGGTGATCTCATGGTCCCATACAGATGTCGCCTAAGATTGCTTGCAATTATTTTGTAAAATTCAATGGTATTTGATGGTACCTAGGAAGCATAGGAACCTGAAAAGTCTAACTTCTCTAGTGAAAGGGAAAATAAACCCTGTCACATAAAGACATTATTAATGAATAAATCATTCTCAAGCCTAGCTAAGTACTGAGTTTATTTGGGCTTTTTCAGCCTTTTTACTTACTTCTGCGCAGGCATACTTATTGTGAAATATATAAATATATATGTTTGTTGTATTCAGCCAACAAAGAATGCTAAAAAGCACAAATCAAGTGAATGGACATTCCACAGCAAAATATCCAAGTGCTAGTTTAAAAAAAAAAAAGCATAAACGTAGCTCGGATACATAGCTTTTAAATAAATAATAGGTTTTTCCTTTGTTTTTACACACAGTACATTATTTTAAAAATAATAAACTTTGTAACAAGGTAGCATGAGGTTACTGATACTTTGTTCCCAGAATGCAGCTCTCACCATTTGTGAGAGGCTTCCTGCAAAGTCTTTATGAAGATTTCTCTTGCTTGTGGAGATGGAAAAAGAAAACTCCTGGTCCAGGTAAAGAGATTCAAGAAAAACTCAGCATGTATACTAAGTGCTGAATCAGAAGTTGGATGCATTGCACATCTGGATATTCCGCTATTGAAAATGTTATCCATCTGTATTACATTGATTTCAGTTTGCCCTGCATTCAGATATGCATTGCCATGTGCATTTTGATGCAAACAGGAAAGAACTGCATCAGAATGAAACTTAAGGGTGTTTGCACACTTACATCACTTTGACCAATTTAACTAGTCCGCTTCAGCCTGTCCCGGTCCAAGCCCAGCAGGTGCCATCCACACTGCGAAGGCTGGAACACCACTGTTCCAGACCAATACCAACAGCAATGTGGAGGTGTCTTCCCCGTTACATTCCAGGCAAAGTGTACTTCTGCTGCCAATGACACTCGCCCTTCCCTGTAATTGGTCCATGTCCACGTCACTTCAATGTTGCATCCAGTGTGCGAAAGAGGGGCTGAACTACCTCCACGTGGGTGTCTGAAGGTGTTACTCAAAGTTTGCAACAGGAACAATGGAAAACACTGCAACCCCATCTTCAAACCTTATGCAAGCTTTGAAGATGGAGCTGCAGTGTTTTCCTTGTTCCAGACCACGTGTGGAAGCATTTGATGCCTAGACCAGAACAGAGAGCATTAGTACACTTGCAGACTTTTTCAAACAGATCCACTGCTAAACCATGACAGAGAGCCCTTGGGATGGTTCTGGACCAGAATGGCCAGTCCCATTCAGAAGAAGCAACTAGCAAGTGGCTTGTTCCAGTATATCAGGCAAATGCGGAAAGGCCCTAAGAAGGTCAGTAGTATTAAAGAAGGCTGGTAAATACTTAGTTGCTTCAGCCTTGAAGACCCCAAACAATGAGGCATTCCTTCTCAAAACCAAACTTCTTCATTCATTTTGTACTCTTCAAAGAACAAGTGCTGAGGCTTCATTTTCTTTTCATGACCTGTTCCCATTCCTAAAGCGAAAAGCAAACAAGACAATTCACACGATTAGTAAAATTAAAAGTGTGTTACTCAAGTTCTCATGATTAAGTGTGCATCTTGTTTTATTTGTATTTCATTTTAATTCTGTATCTGCTCTCAATTTGTATCTTGTTTTAATCTATTTTTACCTGTTGTAACCCGCCCAGAGACCTTCGGGTATGGGTGGGATAGAAATGTAAATAAATAAGACCTCCCTCGACTTGAACCCAACTTCTGGTAACAGTCCAGACCCATCTGTGCAGTCTTCTTGGCTGCAGTGCAAGAAAGCTTTTCCATTGCTTTCTTCTAGGGAAAAGCTGGGGATTGACCCTCAAACCCTCTCCATACAAAGCAGATGCTCAGCTTCTGAACTGCAACCAAGCTTAACTTTAACTTAACAAAGAGTCAAATGATCCACTTCACTGGGCCAAGAATGTATATGTAGTTTAGCCAACAGATAATCCCCAGGCAGGGACCACAGGACTTTGTAGATTTTGGGGAGGTGGGGAGAGGTCTCATCATCTGAGCTCCTTGCAGCAAGTCCAGCTGTTTTCGATGTTGTACACCCATACTACAGTGGACAAGATGATGACAAACTGGTATTCTATATAACTAGTCCTTCCATTCCCTCAACAGAGCACTGGAATGTGTTGGCCTTGGAACTCACATACAAAGAAAGGGATGGGGAGGGAAAAACCAGTAGTCACCACGTGACCCACCCTCTCTTCCAGGATTAATCGTTTAATTCTGCCCACAACTAGCTAAGTCCAGGGTTTCTCTACCTTTAGCACAGAATTTCAGGCCATTGAAAAGCAAGGAGGACTTGGAAGATGGGCTAACAAATAAATAGGCCAATAGTCCCTTAGAACTCTCCTGGCACTAGCACTGATATTATGATAAAAATAACAGACTTCGAAACCTTCATTTCCCTCCTCAAGCTGCATCCAAATTGCAAAAAAAAAGGCCTCTTGATAAGAGGCTACAGGGCATACAACGTAATGCATACGTATCCGTACACATATGAATGTCCAAATAATTCACACGAATAATTCAAAAGATTCAAAATTTGTTTGAATGTTTAAAAATGAATGTGTAGACATTTGATTCGAATTGAAATGTTGAAATTCAAATGAATTTGATCAAATTTCAGATGTTTTGAGTATTTTTGCACATTCTTACTCCTGACCCAGAGGTAGTATTAGCAGAACCCACTACAATGATTGCCTCTGCCATGCGTGCGAAGACACAGACTTATATCCTAATATTCAGGTTCTATACAGTTGCTTTTTTTCCATTGTTTATGGAGATTCAAACTCTGCAACATGAAGAGGTACGCTCCAGAAAGAACAGCCACATGATTTTACAAATAAAGAGCCCGGTTCTTAGTTATTAGTTGTGTAGCTCAAAGTTCTCAAAGATACAGTTATGAAGCTCTTACCGTCAATCAGAATTTGTATTTTTTCCAAGGCATTTAACAAATTCCACAGGCCCACTCCCTTTCTTTAGATAAGAAAATCCATTCCGGGCACAGAACACCAGCCTGTAGGACAAGACGTAAAGTTACTACAAAGTGCTCTTACCTAAATAACAACACAGATTTGTAAATGCAATCTAACTACTCATTTAATCTGTTCCTGGGAAAGCAGTGTTTTGTTATGAACTCCTAAAAAAGGGGAGAGGGAAAGAAGACAGAAACAGAACTGTTAATTTATGATGGCATTACACTTAGGAGAGCTGTAGTTCAACATCATCTGCCAGCCAGCTCCTTATACACACTTCCTCAATCTAGTACTGCAAATCTTTGGCATAAAACCCCAACTAGCTTATTTCCTTCTCCTAAACGAGGAAGAACCACCACCTTGGTTATTACACTCACTCTCATATGCTGCTCCAACACTAGTAGCGCGGATGGGCTGCTAGACTTTAGGGGGGAAAGGCACAGGAAAAATGAAAATAAGCAGGCAACAGATAAGCAGAAGGGAGATTGGGCCTATCAGTTACTTTTATTTAGCGTTGGCTATAAATGTAGAGAGGGCAAGGGACGTGATCCAGATAGCCAGGCAATTAGATTTGCCCTGGGAAACCATGGACCAATTCACACTTTGGCCCATAGTTCACAATTAGGCAACATCTGGGCAGGTGCATTGCACTTACAGCCCACAAGCACCTCCTGCCTTCCCAGTAGCTCCTAATCATGAACTAGCTGTGGCACACAAAATCATGCACCACAAGCTACCTAACATTTACCCCACTTGACCGGAACCTACCTGGAAGCATCCAGTCGGTGACCATCTACACTTCTGTCGGCTGAGGAGGTCGTCTGCGGTTAGGCGCAAGCGCGCTAGGACCTCAGATGACCCGGCGTGATTATGAATGTGCAAAGCGTCAGCGTCGCCACAGCGACAGCGCTGACTCATGCATAGTCACGCAGGGTGCCACACTCAAAATGGCAGCCCCTTGTGGAGGACCAGGCTGGCAGTCAAACACAGGTGAGTGATTGATCACGCAGGGCTGGGCTGGCATTGACTATTCAGCGTTAGTTCATCATGCACCTTTCCTGTCCACAGGATGGGAAGGAAAGTGCAAAATCACCCCGTGTCCTCATTGTAATTCCAAATGTCACAAAGTAGAAGTATTGTACTTCAAAAGGATATTAAGTCTTTATAGTACTTTGAAGAGGTGTCTGTATCAGGATGGTATCTCCCATGTGCAGCTATGTACCCAAGAGTCTTAAACGCCATCTCTCAAGGCTGAAGAGGCCTAGAGGTTACAGTCTGATTTTGTAAGGGAGGTGTTCCAGCCCCTTAATCAATTTGGTTGCCCCTTTCTGCAACTTTTCCAGCTCCACAATATATTTTTGAGGTGCAGCGACCAGAATTGTACACAAAATTCCACATGTGGCCTCACCATAGATTTGTAAAGAGGCAAAATGACACTTGCCAACTTATTTTCTATTCCCTTCCTAATTATTCCTAGCACTGAATTAGCTTCTTTTCTTTTCTTTTTTCTTTTTTTACCACTGCCAAGCACTGAGCTAACACCTACATTGAGCTGTCAACCAGAACCCCAAGATCCCTTTCGTGGTGTGTTGCAGAAAGTTCGGCCCCCATCAGCTTATAGACATAATTAGGATTCTTTGCCCAGCACAAAATGTTCCCATACCACCTCCACCCTCCATGGTGTGGCGGGCTACCAGGGCTCTACGAAATCAGATATTGTGCCCTCCTTTAAGACCAGAATTATCCTTCTGCCAGTACAATTCTGGATCCTACTCTGGGAAATTCCTGGTATATCGGACTAGAAAGTGTACTAGGAACCTCTTTCCAAACACTGGTGTCATCTAAATGAGGCCCCAGGTGAAAGAAAGGCTCCTAGCATGCTTTCTGGTCCCATACCCTGGCGAGTGCAGAATCACCCTTTAACGCTCCAACAATCCCAGGAAGAGTTTTTCACAAAACCTGTTACACAAGATCCCACAGACATCAGACAGTTTGTTCTATCTGTCAAGTGTCAAAGCACAAAATAAAAGTAGAAATTTGTCCTTGGCGAAAAACTGAGTATGTCATAAATGATGCAAAACGTGAAACATGAGGTAAAATTCCATCTCTTGCTCTACAGCAAAATAAAACCAACTTACTTTTTCTGAGTTTCCCCAGCCTTGATCCGGATCTTTTGGATGCCAAACTCAGGGGTATTCCACCAATTTGCCAGGCTGAAAAAAGAATCTTTCTCCCATTGTAGTTTGACGATGAACAAGTCTCCAATATCAGCTTCTGTGTATATCAGGAAGGATTGGGTTTTGTTTGTGGAGATCTCAGGCCTATTAAAAAACCAAACAAAAATTCTGCTTGGATATTGATGGCCTGAAATTTCTTGTATTTAGGGATTATGCTACATCGGTCTGTAGGAATAGCACACATTTCTCCAAACACATGTTAAGAGCAAAGGTTAAGTCTTTAATAAACTATGTAAAGCATGCAGTGCAAACTTGAATTATGCAAGTGATTGCCACTTAGGAAAACCATGTGGTAGCTAAACAGTAGAGGGGCCCAGCCTGCAATGAAAAATTAAAGGCACAGCAGAGGGGAGATTCAGAGGTCTATTCGCACTTAGGCCGGTAGTGAAGTAGTAGTGAACGTCTGGTGGAGAGCGTACACATGTTGACTAGGCCGCTACAACCTACAAGCGTGCCAGCCCTTCCCAGATGTTCACTAATTGTTGATTAGGTATGGAGCACAAAATTATGCTCCACATTTTTACCAATGTTTACCTGAAGCATCTAGCAGTGCAACCATTCGCTTTATTTCCAGTTCACTGCACATGGTAAGCAGGGAACGCGGTGTCCGTGTAGGCGTATTGGCAGTGGCAGCAGTGACTGATTGCTCACCCATGCCGTGATTGGACCTCCGATCCCCAGGAGTGGCGATTGATCATAGAATCACGAGAGAGGCGTTTGATCACGGGCTAGGCTGTGCTCAAACACACCCCTCTCACAACGGCATCCAAGCGGCCAATCGCAGCAGCAAGGAGGTAGAACTTCCAGCTTTGGAGGCATCAGCGTGGACTGGTAAACAGGAGGACCATTCACATTTCTGGCTGGTAACGGACGCTTTGCGGAAGCTTACCTCCCGGCAAATGCAAATGGTCCAATGTTATCTGAAGTCTACCAGCCTTAGTTCAAGGCAGCCTAATCAGCTAAGTGCAAAAACGCCTTAGGCTGCATCCACATCAGAAGAAAAGAGTGCCCAATGAGGACCTATACCCGCCCTGCCTTTAGGCCTGCAGCATGCCTCTGGGAAGTAATGGGTGGTGAGGAGTGGTGAAAGGTGCTATTGGCATATGTCCACAGCATCCTTGGGTCTGTAGCCTTCCTCAACAAATGGAAAGCAGCAGAAGGGGCAAGTGACCACTGCCACCATCTGCCTGGCTCTACTATAGGATGTACTGAAAATACCCAACTTCTGAGACTGTTTTCTGCATGTGCCTTAATTAGGCCTATCAGAAACACTGAAGGCTGGAGAACAAATGTCCCTGCCTGGAAGGGCAGGAGCTGTGCACATGTGCCATTCATACAAGGGGAAGGGTGTGAAGATCTCACCACATGTATATCTTTTTCCCTGTGGTGAGGATCGCGCCACAGTAAATCTACATAAGCTTCCAATGGTGATGCTGAGGGGAGTTCCAGCCTGCCAATCAGTCATGCTACAGATGTTAAACACTGATACTTACAGCAAAAATGCAAGGTCCTCACTTTCCTGCTTAGAGCCGTACAGAGAAATCAGGAAGGGCTCGTTTGTCTTGGTCAAGGGCTCTTTCCCAAAAAAATGGATCTTGACCTGATAATGAAAGACTAAAGAAAAAAGAAAAAATGTTTCCAACATTTAATTTTGGTCAAGATTGAGTGTCACGTAATTTTTCTCTCTGTTAAGTTTCAGAGCTGTATGTAGTCATTATGCTTGCTGAGGTGTAGAACCACTCTATGCTGTGTGTATGCATATTTTTGCTTGTTTTAATGTTCCACAAATTGATTCTTTCCATGGGTAGAACATGCCTGTGCATACTTTTAGGCGGCTTCTCGCCTTAAGCCTTGTTATGCCCAAAAGTTTGCAGTTGTTTTGTTTTCTTCAGTGAGCCAACTAAAACGTTCCCAGTCTGTCCTTGCTTTTTTCTTTTTTGAAACTTGAAGAGTTGGAAAAGGGCAGGAGACAAAGCCTATGCCCTTTTTAGGTAAGCGCTATTGGCAAATCGTTTGGGGTAGTGAGCATGATTTTTTAAAAGGGGGCAAATGCTATGTGCTACATCAACTTTAAAATGACTCGATTTTGAATTTCCTGTTCTCATGCAAGCACAATAAAACTTTTGCACTGAGGTAGCCTAGTCAATTCTGCAATTTCTCCTTCTCAGTACAATTCAGACCAGATTTTAGGCCACAATCCCAGACATTTTTTCCATTCTTCTGTGCCACCACGCTCTGAATAGTTTCTTTTCCCAAGAAATTGTTTCACGATTCTCATCCTACCTTTGTAAGGCATTTGGGCTCGAGTCTTCAGGTACATCTTGGTGTCCCTTTTGCTTCTAACTCGGTTAACTTTGTATCCTAAATTGTTGCAGCGGTTCTTTCTGCAACTCAAACAAAGGCCTTTGTCAAATGTCTCTTTTGAGTTACAGCGATATGCCATGATTGGTTTTTCTTCAGACAAAAGGGAGTCGATGAAGAGGTGGATGGAGCGTTCATGAGAACATTTTATCAGCTGATCCGCATCTTTGAGAGAAAGAAAAACATATTATGGATACATGGCACATAGATAAATGCCCATTCAGTAACACACCAGTAAATAACTGTTAATGGGAAGCTGTATAGGAATATTTTAAACAAATATACTTAACACAGCCAAGTCTGCAGCTAGTGTTCATCCGTTCTGTCTTTTTTTAAGATCAAGACAATAACAGGTTCTTCACAGCAGTGCTACCTGCATCACAGGTAAAGATCGCTCTTGCAGCAATCTTCATTCGCCACACTGCAGCAACAATGTGCTGTTTGCATACCAGTTAGGTAACTGAGCAAAGATCCATATGCTGGAAACTGAGTGTCATTACTGTCAACTTCAAGGAGTGCACTTGTCAGCCGCCATCATTTTAAAATACATGATTCAGCTTACACAGAAGTAGAGGGCACTGACTGACTCAATTTTCACTATTTGAAAAATACTGACAGCCAAGTTCTTTCATCCGATTTGTTTGAAAATGAACAGGCCCCTAATATGCAATCCTTCTGCATATTGCCTTCTCAGCCAACGCACTTGTGAAATGCGGTTTAGGAAGTATTAACAGTCCATGGGTTGCAGTTAAGAATTAAGGAGTTAAGGAGAAGCAAAAATCCAGCACAGGAAAGTCAACATATGTATATATAATATACATATAATTAATGGGTGTTTTTCCACCGTGCTCCTTTATCCGGATCTAAGAAGATCTAGTAGATCTGGATTAAGGGAAGTAACCAATGTGTTTCCATGGGTGGTCTAGCACCCAAGAGCAACGGGTGCTAGCCTCCCTGCTGTCGAAACACCGAAGCACCCATTTGGAAATCCGGATCTACCCATGAGGGGTCTGCTTGTCACCCCAGGTGTTTGGGGGGGACAAGGGGTGCAGTCTTCAAAGTGGCTTTGAAGTCATTTTGAAATCATTTCGAAGTCACTTTGAAGTCACTTCGAAGTCTGTGCAAAACAGCTCCACTGAAGTCTGTGCTGATCTTCAGAGTGAACTTTGGAGTGACTTCGGAGTCACTTTGAAGTTCACTCTGAAGATCAGCACAGACTTCAAAGACGCTCCGGAGCTATTTTGCACAGACTTTGAAGTGACTTCGAAATGACTTCAAAGCTTAGGTTTTGGGGCTCCCACCCATGGGTGCCCCCTCCTTCTAGCCTCCTCTAGACCCCATTGCCACACAAGTGTGGAAACAGGCTGCCTTTAATCCGGATTTTCTGCCTGAAGACCCCATTGTAGACCCCATTAATGGGGTCTACAGAAAATCTGGATTAAAGGCCAGAAAGTACCCATTTGATCCGGATTTCCACAGAGGCAGTCGAAACAATCGGGTCCCAAATGGGTGCCGTGGTGGAAATGGGATCTTCTGGCTCACACCCAAATGGGTCCTTAATGAGTGCAAAAATGGGTACTTTCTGACAGTGGAAAAACACCCATCAAATGCTTCTCTAAAGTATATGAAAGGGTACCTAAAAAGGAGTTATTAGGGATGTGCACAAATGGGTTTTTAGATTTGATTCTTATCAAATTGAATGTAAGAAAATTTGTATTCATTCAAATAGATCCCCTTTGAATGTGGTGGGATTCTACTGGATACAAATGTATTCATACGAATATCCAATATGAACGCATACATATCCGATATGTATCCAATGCGTATCTTATAACATATGTGTTCTAAAAGCATCAAATCTGCCCTGAATCCACTTTGAATCCACTCTCAAACCATGTCAAATTCACTCTGGATCCGTTTCAGATGTGACTGGTGCAGCCACTTTCCTACCTCCCCATTTCACGAATGTTCCAAAGTTTCGTACGAATGTCATAGCATTCGATTCGTAAACAAGTGTCCAGATCCATACGAATAATGAATGTTACAGATATTCGTGCACATCCCTAGGAGTGATTACTGGACTTCAATTATATTTATGTCTGCTCCAGAGCAACAACTCACCTTGAAACCCTGATTCTGCAATCAGACGAAGGGCTTCTCCTAGATTGCACCCTGGTTGGAAGCCACCTCCATTAGGGTAAATATCAATATGCCCAACAGGCTTTTGTATGCCAATACTGCGATCTGGAGATCCCCGGGTATAAGTATGCAAAACATCTACAAACACAGCATCATCTGGAGAAAGGCGGACGGATTCCTCGGCATATTCAAAATGGGGACCAGCAGGATCCAATCCTTAATGAGTGGGAGGTAAAAAGGGGGGGGGAAGCAACTTCGTTATGATTCCTGTATTCTATAGGACACCTATGCACAAGACCAAATACAACTGAAGATGTTTCTATACCACAGAACTCAGTGGGAAATCTTTCTACCTTGTCCTAAGGGCTCTTGACTGGAAGAGGAACATTTTGAAGGACATGGAAAACATGCAAAGAGCTGTACTATTTTCTTTCAAAATTTCACTTCTTTACTCTTGATTAGGAAGTTTATTCTCTGCTTAAGATCAACTTCACACTCACAGTTCCATGTCAGGGTAGGACACCCTGTCATACAACAAGCAACCTGTCCCACGCAAGGATGGGTTGCACCTGAAGCATGAGAAGGCTATGAACATTTGGATAGATTGTCCTGTCCCAGCCCTGGTCAGAGCCCCCAAAGAGGCCTCAGAGGCAGGGTAAATTTTCATCCTCCCCAACTTTGTTGTCCCCAGGAGGGCCCTTTTTGCATGGCACCCCCTGCATGGCACCCCTTCCAGCAGTGCTTCCAGCTCACCGGCCTTGAATGTGGTCTCAGCCTTCCTCACAAATTCTTAACTTACTAACATGAAAGTCAATGGAAGTAAGAAGATTGCAGCCTATCGGTGCCTAGAAGTAAGACCCACTAGATGAATTGGAATGGATGTCTGAGCAGACACCTAAAAGATTTCACTGTAAAAGCTGCAAGTACCTAAGCAAGGAACACTGTGAGTCACTCCAAGTGTCATGATGCTGAATAAATAACACTTGCATAAATTCACTGAAGCGGTGTTTTTCTGCCTCTCTGTACACACATTCATATTTAAAAAACTATACAACTGAAATACAAGCATTTTAAACTAGGGGCCTTTCTGCATTTACTACTAAAGAAGTATACCAAGGGTTCAGGAGCCTCCTTCCACACCTTGGTATGGTCCAAGGGACACCCTGCCTCCTGTGGACATCCAGGATACCAAAAGACCTTTCTAAAAAGGTCCACCAGAGGACTAGAGACTACTAAAACAGGACACAAAGGGATTAGGGATGTGCACGAATATTTGTAACATTCGTTATTTGTACGAATTCAGACATTCGTACACAAATCGAATGTTACAACATTTGTACATTAACATTCGCACAAATAGTTCAGACATTCGTTGCACTGGAGATACCTATCACATATATATCAATACATATGCATTCGTATAGGATATGTATGTGATATGTGAGGGTATAGGATATGCATCGAGGATACGTACCCCCAGGATATGTATCTAGGATACATATGCTTTCACATCGGATATTCACACGAATTTGTACAAACACATTTGTGCACATCCCTCAGAGGCATTCATACATGGCATGCCTTCACTTCTCATGGGGGTCCCATTTTGACAGCACACCTTGATGCGCTGGTAAGATAGGGCACCTGGGGGCTCCAAGGCCAGGGACCTTTGTTCCTGACTGACCATCAGAACCCTCAGAGCCAGCCGATTCAGAATATCCACCCCAGTGTGGATGGCCTTGTTCTGGGACACTTGGACCACGCTGGCTGGAAGACTGCTCCAGCTGATCTGGTCCCACTAGAGTGGTCCACAAGCGTGGAAATAGCCTGAATCTAAAGCAATTACAAAGACAAAAATATGAAAGCATGTATAGCTGCTGGAACAAACCGAGAAAGGGTCATTAAAATGTTATTTTAAAGCCATAATATATCTTTGAAATGTCAAGGAGCTCTATTCAGCTTCCATCATTCACAAAGGAATTGTATAATTGTTTCCCAAAGCAAATGAGTAACACGCAAGACAGGTTTTTAAAATAAATGGAAAATAATGAACACCCACAAAATTCACTTTATTCCTACTATAATTCAATCATACACAAACAATAACTGTCAGCATAGTTCCTTACCAGGGGCCTATTCGCACTTAGGGCTCTGGTGTGGAGTTAGGACAGCTCTGGTAAAGAGTATGGGCCTATTCTCACTTGGCTTTATTCTGGAATATATCCTGAAACAGGGGCTTGCTGTCCACATGCTAGTGTAGGCTACAGCAGGCCCCAAGTGAGGCCTACCAGAGTCTGCATTAGCATGTGGGCCACACATCCCTATCCTGAGATATACTCCTGAAAAGGGCCAAGTGTGAACAGGCCCTAAGTACCGGAGCTGTCCTAACTGCATACCAGAGGCCTAAGTGCGAATAGGCCCCAGTTTTCCACATTAAAATAATTTACTTACCAGTAATTCGGTTGATCTTCTTATTTGTCAGACTTCCAGCAATACCAGCAGCATGAGCACCAAGGCTGTATCCCAACAAATGGACTTTATCCAGAGAGTAACCAAACTGCTCCTAGGAATGATCATTTCGGAAAGATTAAGTAAAGTGCAGCTGTTTCAGCAAACAAACTGATTTTTAGCTTCTCATGGTGTTTGGTTAGTGAGCAAAAATTCTATATGAAGAACATGAAATACATCATTAATCAGTATGTATCAAGTCACACGTGACGGAAAAGCAACTCTACAGCAGCAACAGAGAGGAAATTTAATAAAACACTGGCCTGACATCCTCTTGCTGTTTAAATCTGCTTTTCAGTAACCATAGTGGAACTTCTTCCAAAAACATTATACTGAATGTTCAGCACAAAAAGTAAGCTGAGTACAATTTTATCATACATCTACAAATACTGGTCAGATAATATAGCTAACATTAAATATAGGATCCCAAACACACCTACATGCTAGTAGAAGCAGTATTTGATGTTTTTGGGTACCACTAAATCATGACTGATTCCTGGCTGATTGTGTGGGCATCTCTCTGGGTACCTCTGTGCAGTTTTCTTGGCAGAGAAACATTTGGAAGAGTCAAGCACCCTTTCTCAATAAGCAACCCATCTAGAGAACCTGGGGATCAAACTGGTGACCTTCTGCTTTCCAAGCAATTTATTCTACCACTGAGCTCCTCTCAGGACCATTATGAATAAGGCTAATATAGATACACCCCCCCCCCCCGCAAGTGGTCTGCCCAGTAATATTAGTCAACTGATAAAGGCCAAGGGTGTGCAAAAGAGGTTCCCCCATCTTTGGCTAATGCCACGATCTAAGGGATTTCTCTGCCTCTTGCATAGCCCAGGGCGACAATACAGCCCTCCAATACACTTGCATGAGCAGTACAGGTAGCCAGGAGGCCCAAAGAAGTGAAGAAGGAGGCTATTCTGTTATTCTGAGTGGTTCACTGGTTGGGTGAAACCCCACAATCCAGGGGGGGAAACACAAAAACAATATTGGTGTTGCATCAGATCTGACACTGTGAGCCAGGCTGTTCTTGTGGCTAGAGTGCTGGACTCATATCTCGTAGTCACCAGTTTTGATTCTGCACTCCTCCACGAAGTCTGCTGGGAGTCCTTGGGCTAGTCACAGATCTCTTTCTGAGCTCTCACAGCCCCATCCACCTCACAGGGTATCTGTTGTAGGGAGAACAAAAGGCTTTGCCGGCCACTTTGAGTCCCCTTAAATGGGTGAGAAATTGGGATAGAAAAGCTAACTCTTCTTCTTCTTAATGGTGCCATTGTACTGTTAACACTCAAGACAATGTTACTGTATATGATATTCTGTTTATTTTACACTACTAATAAATGCATATTAAAATATTGGCATCAGCTGATGGTCTGTCACCCAAAAGGCTGATCTATCTTCCAATTTTCATCTCGCTATGCACCAAAATCAAAGGAAGGCATCTACCTAGTCCTTGTGGGTTCCTATCTGCAAGATGCTGCTGGAAGCATAGCAGCAGCTTTGCTGTTTGGCACACTAACCAAAGACTTGGCTACTACAGATTATTACAGAGGGGGCAGGGGGAGAAAAGAAAGAACACTAAACATCCTATCCTTAAGGAATGCAGGATCCCTGTTCAAAGGAGAGCAAACTGCAACCATGCCACACCGGATTTCCTTATCATCAAAGCTGCATGGATTGGTACGATTTATATCTCAGGCACCTGACCATGTGCTTATTATCACCACATCTATTACCTACAACTCTTTAAAAATACCTAATGAGTGATCATGGAACAGAATCAAATGCTACAGGCTCCTTTTTTTTTCTCTCTCTCTCTCGTATACTTCTGAATTTCCCATGTGCTATATTTTAAATGTAATTTGTTTACCTTAAAAATTTCTAATAATAAAACAAATGCTACAAGATTTTGCTGAAGTAAGCTGTAATCAAAATGTTCAGATGTCCCCCTCACATAAAAACTAGTAAAAAGATACCAAACTAATATAATAGAGAGAAGGATCCCAGGTCAGCCTCCTCCCCCATATGCTAATATGATACATGCAATGATTCCCCCCCCCCCCCC
>MTQE01000390.1:5793916-5808044 GCA_014337955.1 Aspidoscelis marmoratus
CTCCCAGTTCCTGCAGCAGCTTTACCCAAAAAAAAGCACCCTGGCTGGCTGACTCGCTTTGCTGCCGCTGCCACCGCCTGCACACACACACTTAAACATGCAGACATCTCCCAGTTCCTGCAGCAGCTTTACCCAAAAAAAAGCACCCTGGCTGGCTCTCTCACTCTGCTGCCACCTGCACACACACACTTAAACATACACACATCTCCCAGTTCCTGCAGCAGCTTCACCCCTTTCCCTTTTTAAAGATCAAGGAAGGAGGGAAACAGCCAGAATTGTGCAGGACTGCCTCGTTCCTTGATCTTTAGGCTTGCGTGGGTGGGAAAGGAAACATTGTTATCAGGTGTGAAGTGGCTGAATTGTTACAATGAAACAGTCTGTTGTATAAGGGAATACTCTAGCGTTCCCACAGCACTAAGGAAGAAACGTTTTAAAAGCAAAAGGGGAAAACAACACTGGAAAATTCCAATGTTTGTTTATTCTGTTCTAAACCAAATAATACTCAAAATACCCTTGAAACTGATTGGGAATGGGGACGAAAAGGATCCAAACCGTTTTGAAACTGTTTTAATTGATTGGGGGGTGGGAACAATGAGGATCCGCCTTTAAATTTCTTTCCACATTATCCATCCCAAAGGTGAATTTTCCAAGTTGTTTTAACACGGAAAGACAACAGCTTTGCTGATGTATTGTCTCACTCTGAAAGTGGACTGAAGCTGGATTAAACCTTAAGTCCTGCTTCTTCCCTCTCCAAACACCCACATAATGTCCTTTCTTCCCAGGCCTCTTCAACCCATTTTCTCACACAGATCTCTGGCTCCTGTGTTGTTGGAATGTCCTTTCCCAATTCTCTGAACCTGAAAGCTAAGCAGGCGTAGGTCATATTTATTGCCGCAATGGGAACATGGCTGAGAACCAAAACCCTGGAGAGTTAAAAGTTTCCTGGGAGAACAACTTACCTACTTTTGTCTTTGAAAAGAGTGAGGACACATCAGAAGGTTCTTCCGGCACTTCACTCAAAACATGCACAGAATATCATTCATATTTTGCACAAAATTCCTTTCTTTCCATTAGTCTGTAATTTGCCATAGTACCAGAGCTCTGTATCTGCAATGAAGTTCCATGTGATTTAATGATAAATTGAAACTGAATCCAGACAAAATGTCAGCCCTGTGTGTCTCAGGGTCTCATGTCCATGAACATCAATTCTCCTTGATAAGGTTTCCTTGCCCTGGAAGGGACAGGGGCAAAATCTGGGGGTTTTATTAGATTCCACTCTGATGCTTGAAGTTCAGGTGCCAGGACCACCTATTTCCAGCTACAGCAGTTTTGTCAGCTGCAGCCCTTTGTAGGCAATCTGTCCACCCTAATCTATGCTCTTGTAACTTCTAGATTGGACTGTTATAATGCACTCTATGTGGGGCTGCCCTTTAAGATGGTTCAGAAGCTGCAGCTGGTGCAGAATTAGACTGTTAACTGGCACTGCTGGCCAGACACACATCAAACCAGTCCTAAAAAAACACAAAAACAGACCCTGCACTGGTTGCCTATTTGCTACCAAGTCAAGGTATTAATATTAACTTATAAGACCCTAAACAGCTTGGGGGCCAAATGCCCCCTATATACCTGCCAGTGCCCTAAGATCTGTCGGTGGTGCCATCCATTTCAGCAGTTATGGGGATGCAGAAGGTCCTTCTCAGTGGTAGCTCCTGGCCATGGAATGGTCTCCTCTAGGATGCATCAGGCATCCTCATTGCATATATTTAGATGTTTGGAGAAGACACACCTCTTCACCCTGGCTTTTGGCACTGTCTCTGGTATACAGTGGGATAGATAAATAGAGAATAAATAAATAAATAGTCCTTTGCACTCAAGGGCTTCAGGTACAAGCACAGCAGAAGTTAATATTAGTGCAGCTGTACCTCTGGTGGAGAAAACCTCCTGGAAAGCGAAGGGTTGTCACTTCAAATCTGTATCTATGCCCATGGAGGTGCCCAGGCAGCCAACCAGAAGTCAGCCATGACTCAATAGACCACAACAACCATAACAAAGTATTCTTGCTCCAGCTTCATAACTAATCAACTCTTTCTTTCTTTCTTTCTTTCTTTCTTTCTTTCTTTCTTTCTTTCTTTCTTTCTTTCTTTCTTTCTTTCTTTCTTCCACCCTATACTTGAAGGTCTTGGGGCAGGTAACAACATTTGAAATCAGACATATTTAGTCAAAGGCCTGAGCAAAGAGGTGCGTCTTCACCTTCCTGAACATATACAGTGAAGGAGTCTGATGCACCTCAAGTAGGAGATTGTTCCACAGCCAGGGGGCCATTACTGAGAAGGCCCTCTCCCAGGTGCCCACCCATCTTACTGTTGTGGGTGGTAGGACAACCAGGAGGGCCTCCCCTCCAGATCTTAAGGCATGGGCAAGTCAGTATGGGAGAAGGCATTCCTTCACTATAATGACTACTCTTGCATTTGAATTTCTGAAAAATATAGGATTTAAAAGCCTGCATTATAGCAAACGAGTGGGGCGGGGGGGGAGAGAACCAAGCAGTTTCTTTCATTTACATTTTATTTATTTGAAACATATATTGCCATTCTTTCAGGTTTTGAAGGTACACTGCAATTGTCAAAATGCCAATAATTTTAGAGTATTTTTTTAGTGAAAATGGATCTTAAAGGGTGCAGTCCATTAGGAATCTCTTCTACCCCTGACCCATTAAAAGCAATGTGACCTGCAGAAAACAGCTCTTGATTCATTTCAATTGGTTTATACAGTATAGCTTTGGAATGGAATTTGTCAAAAATTGGTAAAGGTGTGTCAACATTCAGAGAAGCACTTTTCTCATAGTGCTTTTCATTACTTTCTCTCTGCTGTGTCATCATCTGGGACATGTAAAACCCTGAGAAACTTTAGTAGGCTTGCTGAAAATTTTTTGGCAACCACCTCTCCACGGTGTTGTCCAAACTTGTTTCTAAACTTTGCTACAGCAAAAATGTACTGGCAAATCTAATCTGAGCTCTTAGCAGTTTTATTTGCTGGATGTAGAATTCCTTCACCACGGCTCCCTCCAGACAGCAGCCAGATAACATGGTAGGAGGCAATAAAGTTGGGTACTGATCCCCTACTATACCTAGACCATCGTTGTGCATTTGAAATAACTTATACATCCTGATAGTCACTCTGGGATGATGGCCTGGAAGTGACTGTCATCACCATCTGCACATGAACAGCTGTCAGTTTGGGCTTCTGTGCATGAATTGTGGATGAGACTTCCAATCAAAGTCCCTTTCTGCACTTGGACTTATACCAGATTATGGGTGTTTTCCCACTGTCACAAGGGGTGTTTTTCCACCGCGCTCCTTTAATCCGGATCTAAGAAGATCCGGATATAGGGAATGGGTACTTCCCTTAATCTGGATCTAGGAGATCCAGATTAAGGGAAGTACCCAATGTGTTTCTGTGGGCAGTCTAGCACCCAATAGCAAAGGGTGCTAGCCTCCCTGCCATGGAAAGACCAGAGCATCCATTTGGAAATCAGGATCTACCCACGAGGGGTCTGCCTGTCACCCCAGGTGTTTGGGGGGACAGGGGGTGCAATCTCCAAAGCGGCTCCAAAGTCACTTCAAAGTCACTTTGAAGTTTGTGCAAAATAGCTCTGGAGTGTCTTTGAAGTCTGTGCTGATCTTCGGAGTAAACTTCGAAGTGACTTCAGAGTCACTTCCAAGTGACTTCAGAGTCACTTCAACGTTCACTCCAAAGATCAGCACAAAGATGCCCCGGAGCTATTTTGCACAGACTTCGAAGTGACTTCAAAATGACTTCGAAGTTTAGGTTTGGGGGCTCCTCCCCCAAGGGTGCCTTCTTCCCCTAGCCTCCTCTGGACCCCATTGCCAAACTAACATGGAAACAGGCTCCTTTTAATCCGGATTTTCTGGCTGAAGACCCCATTGTTTGAGCCCATTAATGGGGTCTACAGAAAATCCAGATTAAAGGCCAAAAAGTACCCATATGATCCGGATTTCCCGAGGTGTGGTGGAAACAAATGTGTCCCTAATGGGTGCCGTGGTGGAAATGGGGTCAGCTGGCTCTCACCCAAATGGGTCCTTAATGGGTGCTAAAATGGGTACTAAGTGACCCTGGAAAAACACCCTAGAAGTACCCATTGTGTACCCATTAATGGGTACTTAATGGCATTTTCGTAATCATTAATGGGTACTTAATGGGTACTTCTAGTGACAGTGGAAAAATACCCCATATCTCTAAATAGGGCCCTGCTATCCACATGCCAGTGCATACTATGGAGGGCCTGACCCAGAGTTTGTAGTAGCCTGCAATAGCATGTAGACAGGAGGTCCCTATTCCAGGGTATAATCTGCTGGAATAAGCCCCAGCCAGAAAGGGCCAAAGATGTAGATTCTTAATTCTTCCCCTGTCAGACTGTCTTTTCCTCTTTTCTGAATGCTGTATCCAGGTCCTTCTGTCCCAGAATTTGAATAAGGTTCTGGGTTCAGAAGCATCCAAAGTGGCTAGACCCTTTCAGTCTTCTCTGCCTCCTTTCATGCAGCAAAATATGTAATGTGCATACACACATGGGCTTACTTCTCTGAAGCTTTCAAAACACCTTCAAGATGCTGAATTTGCCAGGTGGGACACCCAACAAACTCCAGTCCATCCCTCTACAAGCCTGAAATCATATACTGCTGCAGAATAATGTCCTCTGCTCCCAAACTTTGAGAAGGCTGAATTCCTTGGGCTGATTTTGCTATTTGCACCCAGGGCTGAGTTTGCTCGCTATTTGCTCATTCCAGTTAGCAGACGTGGCCCCCATATAGAGAGGCAATGCCATCTCAAATATTTTGAAAAGTATCCAAAATGGCCTGTTGAGTATCCCCCCCCCAAAAGATCTATGCTCTGTTCTTTCACTCTTATTAAAAGTTGTCTATGCATTGCTTTTGTTGCCCTGTAATATTATTATTGAATGTCCAGACATTCATTTTTTTAGTATTTGAACGAATACAAATGTTTTGAATTATTCACACGAATAATTCAGACATTCGTATGCGCACGTATCCATATGCATCTTATTCATATCCATACACATCCGTACAGATACGTACGGGATGAAAACGAGTTGCATATGGATGTATACAAGATTCATAGAATCAAAAATGTATCAAATATTCATAAGGATTAGTCGTACATGGTCTTTATTGATGAATGAACTCATCACAGTGCAACAGTATAGGAAGCAACTCTTCAAACAAGAAGCTCGATTTATCGAGAAATGGGCACCTTTTATCATTCAGGCACAAATCGATCCCAGACTTCGACCATCTTCCTCTTTCTCAGTACCATTTTTGAAACAAAAAATATTGATGCTTTTTCCAGATTTTCCATTCTAGACTGTACTGGATAAAATCTTCATTGAACTGAATGGACTATGCGATCCTCAGAAGTGTATATTTGGTTTATGTTATGGGTTTTTGATGTGTGTTGTTATATATTAAAAATAATACTAAAAAAAATTCATAAGAATAGATATGAATGTATTCGACTTGGTTCGAATTTCAATACAATTATTTTTCTCTATTTGTACAGATTTAGATATTCAAATATTCAATTTGAATCGAATCAAATGCAAAAAAAATTGTGCACTTCCCTAATATCCAGTATTTTCTCTGAGTTCATATCTCACTAAAATGTATTTTTTACTACTCCTAATGAAAGCTGAATGGTCGAGGAAAGGCTAATTAAATTAATCGAATTAGCAAAGGTGGACAAATTAACAAATCTTATAGAAGACAGAACAGATAAGTATGTAAAAGATTGGAAACCCTTTATCAATTAACTTCAAGAAATTGGCATAATCATGGATGGATCTGACTGATAACTAAGTGGACAGCTGAAAAGAAAAAGAAAAAAATATCAGAACAAAAGAAGAAAAGATACAAAGGGAAGATGCTGCAAAATGGAGAAAATCAATAATAACAACTGAAGGATGTAATAATAACGTATGGTGTTAATGTATGGAAAGATGAAGTTTTAAGTTGTGAAAAAGTTAAATTTAAAAAATGTATTTTTTACTACTCCTAATGAAAGCTGAATGGTAGGCAAACACCAGAACACAGCTGTAGACGGAGGCAAATGTGTAATTTATGGCAGGTAACAAATCAGTTATTTTTACTTATTGTATTTTATAGTGCAGCTGGATAAGAAGAAACTAGATGGAGTCAAGGGGGGTAGAGTACAAGCTGAAAATGTAAGAAAGATGGTATTATGGGAACAGTATTGTAAGTTCGTCCACATAGGCAACACTGGAAATAGATATGGATTCAAGCTTTTAAGAGAATTTCAATCCAGTGAAACTACCGCCATGACTTTGGAGTCCTTCCCAGCCAGCTGCAAAACATCAGCTTTATGTTTTCCTTCTGTCACTGCATTCTCCTTCTCTAGCTTTCTAGCTCCACATTTTCATAGTAAGTGAGTACATTATATTGATGGATAGATATTATCTTGTGGCTTATCAGGTAAATGATGTGGTTTTCTGGAATGAATGGGAAATGCTCTGCATGACTAATACAGCTACTATGTACTTTGTAAACATACGAATTATGCTAATAAGTCTATGAACCCCACGGAGATATGGGAGCATGACAAGGAATCAAAGTCTTCCAGTGATAAAGAACTGTCATTAGAACACGCAGTGCTGACTGTTCCGTTCAGCCAGTATAACCCTGAACATTGGGTCGGCATTCTTCCAAATATTCACCTGGAACCCTTTGTCTCAGAAGTTCCCAAACATGACCCTCCAAATGATGTTAAACTACAGTTCTCATAATTCCTTTACTTTAGCCAAGCTGATTGGGGCCAATGGAAGTTGTAGTCCAACAACATCTGAAGGCTCAGATTTGGAAACCTCACCTCTATCATAACTAAATCCCTGATACTTGGCTTAGCAGTATCCGAAAACCTGGAAGTTCTTAAGAAACAGAATCAAGATTCCAGATAGGTTGTGCACAGATGGGACCACAATCATATAAGTATGGATAATGTCCTAAAATATAGTGATTTTTATAGTGAATAAAAATACATGTTCCCAATTATACATGTTACTTTTCATCTATCTTGTTTGTTTGTTTTTGCAGCTTGCAGTGATTGCCATGGCAATCCACCCTGCCAAGGCCATTCACACTTCACGTGCTGCTGGCCCAATAAGGGGCTTTACCAGGGGCTGAAGTGTGAATTGCCACTGACACACTACTGCTTTACCAGCACAATTTGTCAGTCTGATACCCTCCAAATATTTCAGACTAAAACTCAGTGGTGGCCTGTAAAGCAGGACCACTATGCAGAAAAGGGAGTCATTATTAGGGGAGATCAAAGCAAGGCTTCAAATTGACATCTGACCCCTCCTCTCCTATGATCCGAATCCATGGGGCATTCCTGCTAGAACTTCCCTCAGCCATTTTGCAGTCTGAAGCCTGTACAGGGCATCCAGCTGAACTGCCTCATGACTGGGATCACCCTGATCTTTCTACCACTTTTGCCAAATATAATTTGCTTGAAAAGTACATCTCTGTCATGTTACTATCATAAATTCTTTCTTTGAGTTGGATGAAGGCCCAGAACAGGTTTTCAGTATTCTAATGCTCCCTCACAAAATTTGCTAACCCTGAGAGAAACAGAAACCAGAGATCTATTCGCACGAGAGCCGGAGGAACGCGGGTAGGACACGCAGGAATGGAGCATTTGCTCTGATGGGCTGGCGGTTCTGTTCAGAACCACCCCAGCCCATCTGAGTGTGCCCACACACGTTCCAGGTGTAGAGCATGAAATCGTACTCTGCGCCTAGTCCAGGGTGTTCACAGTTGTCCCCGGCCATCCCGCAACTAGTCACATGTTCCCTCCCTGACAGCTCCGGGCCCTGCCTCCAGCTGCCCCAGTTGGGCAGGCTGGTCAGGTTCCTTCCCCAGGTTCCTGCAGGTCAAGCAGAGTGGCCAGAATGCGCAGATGCACAGCACTGCCGGCCCAGCTTGCCATTTTGGAACCTGGCAAGCATGAGGTAAGTGCCTCACATGTGCGCACATCCCCATGTAGGCCCGTGCCCAGGGCGGTGGGTGCCTGGGGGATTTCAGCCCCTAGAGGACCCAATCCAGTTCCCTAGCACCTGCAGGAAACCTGGGAAGGAACACGACCGGCCTGCCCACCCATGGATCAAATTTGACCCAATGGGGGGACAGGCCTGGGAGTTGCATCCCACCCCTGCGTTAGCCTTTTCAGGCTAGGCCACGTGAGGATGGATTCCCCTTTCACATTTAGGCAGGTAGGAATGTTTGCCCACGCATTACTTACCTGCCTAGGTGTGAATGGAGAAAGCACCCCCGAGTGGCCTAGTCATATTGCACTACAGCCATTTGGCTGTATTGCGAAACGGTCTTGGGTATTTCTGGTTTTTTTGCACTGGTTATTGGCACTTCAGTTACCTCCAGATATGCTGAAAATGGTACATCCCCTTCACTGCTGCTTCCCACCTGAGAGACAAGATGGTCAGAAGCCATAGAGGGAAGGCGGAACTGCATCGGGTCCGCCTGATGGATCAGTCAGAAGCTGCACTGCCCCTTTGATGTGAGGCATGTCCAGACTTAAGAAAGCCGCACATCAGAATGTGCAGCCGAGGCATGGGCGTCACACCTGATATTAAAACCGACATCAACACTGGCGCCACAGTATAAGGTAAATTCAAACATTCCCGCCAGTCCGGACAGGACTGCGAGAACAGCGAATGAAAGCTGAGCCTGCAGCTCAGCTCTCCTTGGCTGCCCCATCCTATGTGATAAGAGGAAGCTGCAGACCTCCATTGGGAGTGGGGACAAGGAGCCGCTGCATCGCAGCAGGTAAGCCGCGTATTTTTTAATGTCTGTGGATTTAATCCACTAACCTGGAAGCTGCCGTCGTTTCCTGGCCACCAGATGAAATGTTCCATTGCTCTCAGTTGCCCAGCTTTGGAGCACGTCTGGACACAGCCTTCCTTGCAGATAAAAATATCCCCAGCAATGAGGGGCTCCCTTGTGAGCAAGGAGAGATCCTCAAAATCAATCGCCCTTCCTGCACTGGACCTTATTCCAGATTATATCCCAGAATAGGGACCCACCATCCTCATTCTGCTGTAGACTACAGCGAGCCCCAGGCAGCGTCTGCCATAGACCACACTAGCATATGGATGTCAAGTCCCTATTCTGGGATGTAACCTGGAATAAGGACCAGTGCAGAAAGGGCCAATACTTTGAAAATACTCAAGATCTCGTCAATAATAAGGGATGCCTGTATTTTTGTTTGCTTGTTATTTGTGAGGAAATAGTCTGAAAGGGGAAGTTATCTATTCTTAACCATGATGTATTTCCGCCACCACATCATCCAGATCAATTTTCTATGAGCTTATTACAGCTTGAAATAACTAGAATATCTCTCTTATTTCAACTAGAAAGTTAAGGCTGAGACACTCATCATGCTAACCATTAATGTTATTTATGTGGATTGGGATCTAAGGTTTAAAGCCAAATAACATTGGGCTGAGCCTTTTTAAATCTCTTCTCAATCTGATTACAATTATCTGCAGTTGGAGGAGAATTCACAGGAATTCTGGAAGAGTCACAGCCCAGGAGTGAGCGAGCATCCTGAAGTAATATACGTACAGTGTAGTGTCATGTAAGGTATTTGTGAATTTGTTTTAAACTGGATTTTAATACTGGCTGCGATGTAGCCTGCCTTGAGACCTTTGGGGGTAGGAAGGTTAGAAATATAAATAATACAATCATTTGAAAATAACAGATTTAATCAGCTCTTCTCCTGAAGGAATTTGTATGCATCCCCTCATTGTCTACAAAGACTGTGTACTCTTCACGCACTCTGGAATCCCCTGTGCAAACAGAGTGACTACTGGGCCTTCTCTGAAGCTTATTGTGGCCTTGGAAAAATCCTCAGTCTTAGTCTATTGTACCTCTCGTAGTTTAACTAATAAAATGCTGATCTTTCCACTTCAAAGTCTTGAAGGGAAAGCAAGACAAAATAGAGTAAGATCTATCTATCTATCTATCTATCTATCTATCTATCTATCTATCTATCTATCTATCTATCTATCTATCTATCATATACCTTTCCATCCCGCCCCATACCTGAAGGTCTCTGGGTGGGTAACAACTGTTAAAACAACAGATTAAAAACAAGATACACTTTTAAAACACTATAAAAATTCAACAAATTTTAAAACTGTACATGTAGGCAAGCAGGCAGGTGGGTAGGTAAGTAGAGATCAGGGGATAGAATTACTTGCTTCAAGAAGCAAGTATTATTACTAGTACATAGTTGTATTTTATTTATTTTATAATACAGCCATAAAGCTTCTAACTCCCTGAATGGGATCTCTCATACATTTCGATTCACTCAGTGGTTAACTGTAAATCACTTCCTCCATTCTTCTGCGTCTTCATTTGGCTTCTTCTCTTTAATGATCCCCATCTCTAATCTTTTCTTCTCCTGGCTGTCCTATTTTGTGTAAAGTTAGTTAAATCCAGAGGTTGTAATTCCCGATTCTTGCAGAAAATTGATAAAGGGTCTCCATTCTTTAACATATTAATTTGTTGTAATAGTCTTGCTCCTGTTACATGTGAAGAATCAAAATGTTCACATTATCTAAGTTTTCTTCTATTATACCTAGTAAAAACATATTGGTTTAAATGGAAGATAAATTTTTAAGATATTTATTTCTCATTGCGGAACTCCAGTAATTTTTTTGCTTTTTCACGAGTCCCCTATATGTGATAAAACGTTCCTTCTTCTACTTTACATTCCCAACTTCACATGCCTTAATATACCTTTGCTAATTTCTATAGTGTTAAATACCATCTTAGGGATGTGCACAAATATTCGTAACATTCAAAATTCAGGCAAATTCAGGCAAATTCAGACATTCGAATTCAAATTGAACATTGGCACATTCAAAGTTTGAAATTTGAATTTAAATCAAGTGTTTTGATACATTTGTATGAAGCTTTGTATGGGATTCATATATGGGATTTGTATGCTATTTGCATGTATTTGTATGGGATCCATATGCTACTCATATGCAGTCATATATAGGATCTGTATGCTATTCATATGCATTTGTATGGGATTGCATGTTTGTATCAAATACAAATCCTACCACATTTGAAGGGGATCTATTTGAACAAATACAAATTTTCTTGCATTCAATACAAATCAAATACAAAAAAACCCACTTCCTTACCATCTATACATCCCTACCATCTATACATCATTTTATATACATTTTCTGTTAAAGCTATACACATGGTAAATGTCATGCCGTTTATCCAGTTTCTCCACTGATCCATTTGAATATTATACCCAAAATTTCTTACCCATTTAACCATACAGTCCTTCACTTATACATGTTCCAAGTCCACCTGTCACAGCAGCTTATATATTACACCAGTTGGTCCTCTTTCTGCCATTTTTAATTGTATTTCCCATTTTGGCCTTTCTAATTCAAAATGTAAACTATTTTTATCTTCTCTAAATATATCTATAAGCTGTGCATACATAAACCACTGTTTATTTTTACCTTCATGATTTAATTGATCTCACTGTTACTTAAGTCTTCATATATATTGAATTCAAAGGATACAGTGTGGATGGGAAGGTGGAAGGTGGGTCTGATTTTGCTTGAGTTCATGTGCTAAAAAGGTAGAACGTGTACATCTCTGATAATTCTCTGGACCAGGGGAATGACTTCTATAATCTACATAATTGTTAATGGCATGAATTGTGGCCTGTAGCCTTTCAGTCCTAAGTAGGGATGTGCACAATTCAGACAAATAAAATGTTCACAGATCCATATTCATACAAATAGATCTCATTCAAATGTGGTAAAATTCTATTTGATATGAATCTATTTGTATGTGTTCATATAAACATTCAGTATGTATCTGATACGAACAGATACATATCTGATACAAATAGATACATATCTGATATGAACAGATATGTATCTGATATGAAGAGACACATATCTGATATGGATAGATACATATCTGATGTTTCCTCAGGTTAATAAATGTCCAAACTATTAATACAAATGTCCGTAAACACTCATATTCATGTGAATGTTGGCATACAAATATCATAACATTTGATTCAAGTTTGAATGTCCAAATTTGCCCAAATTCACCCAAATTTCAAATGTTACGAATATTCGTGCCCATCCCTAGGTCCTAAGCACACTTCTCTGTATTAGACAGTAACAATGAACTAAGCAAGCACATAATGGATGACAGCATCTACAGATGTTGACTTTCTGCTGGATAAGCTGATACACAGTATCTTACTGCTAAGAAAGTGTGTTTCCTTAGGAACTTAAGAAAGCAGACAAAAAGAGATGGGCCTAAATTGCACCTGCACTGCACACAAAGACACACACGCAGACACACATGTTAAATAAACAGCAATAATAAAAATTATCCTGTAGTATTTAACAAATTGAGTGCCGCTTGACATGGTGAAGCTTACCGCAAAACTAAATCCACAAAGATAGCCATATATCCATCTTTGTACAGTTGAAGGGTTCCGCTGACTGTTCAGTCTTTCCACAGGAGGACAGGAAATGAAGTAATGGGATTTAAATTACAGGAAGGTGTTGGATAAACTATGGGGAAAATATTCCCAACCACAGCTGTTCAGCAGCAGTGGAACAATCTACCTCATAAAGGTCTGATATCACCTTCATTTGAGATTATCCCATATAGGCCCAGATAAGAAATATGGTGGTGAGAGCTTTAAACCACCTTCACTAACTTGGCATCTTTCAAATTGTTTGGACTATATCTCCCTTCACCTGCAGTAAGCATTTCTATACTGTCTGGGACTGATAGGGAAAAACTGTATTTTTCAGCATCAGTCTACAGTGGCTGTTAGGTATGTCTTCGTTTAAACTGTAAATAGGACTCAGCATACGGCATGCATGTGTGCTTTCCTTGAACTATGATCCTTCCTAAAACATCTGGGTGGCACAGAATTTGTAAAGGCCATTTACAATACTGGATATTTCATTATTCCTTGATGAGTGTACAATTGGTCTTTCCTTCTTTCAAGTCATGCAGATGCCTACAGGAAATACCTTATTGAGAATATGATGGGGTGCTTGGTCTCTGAAACAGAGCCCTTCCTACATGTACTTGGTAACCCATATCAAGGAGCCTCTTAGTCCACATCATCTGTACAGTTCTAGGGGTAATCCAGATCAGACTACTAGTGCAGTCTGATCTAGATCAAGGAACATGTGTCTGCACGTAGAATGGAACTCAGGTAGTATCCAGATTAGCGGAATAAAATCCACTGTTGGAGATAAAAGTGCAGCTTACCTGCTGTGAAGCCACAACGTGCCGCCCAGACTTTAGCAGCCTCCTTGCAGCTATCTCACAGAAACTGCAATAGTTCTGTGGCACATGCGGTGAAGTGCGCGTCATGTGGGATGTGGCAGCCAATTCGCTGTTCTTGCCATCCTGTCCAGACTAGTGGGAATATTCAAATTTACCTGATACTGCAGAGTGAGTGCTCGTCGTTCTGCAGTAGGTAAATTTGAAGTAGTGGCAGCATAATCTGCCGCTGCTATGCAGTATCAGGCATCGGGTGTGATGCCCATCCCCCGACTGCGCATCAGAATGTGCAGTATCTGTACATCTGGACACACCCTAAGAGGATTGTAGGGGTGTGGCATTGTGGAACTTGTGTTATAATGGTGTGACTGCAAAGACAAATTCATAGATCCTTTAGAACAAAGGCTGCTTCAGTGGCAATGGTATATTTGCAGTGCCTGCAAAGACACGGCAGCCTTGCTACCAGGATGCAGTGCTTCATTAACGGGAACATGCACCAGTTGCACCGGGCGCAGGAGGTTCTATCACTGGTAGTATGAATCCACTGATACGGAACAGGGCTTAGACATCTACATTGTGTTGCTCCTTGGAGTACATTTGTTGCTATCCAGCCTGCTTAATGCAAATGCCACTGCTTTCAGTTGATCTAGATCGGTGATGGCCAACCTATGACACGCATGTCACAGGTGACATGCCAAGCC
>MTQE01000390.1:5817759-5850478 GCA_014337955.1 Aspidoscelis marmoratus
AGGATGTGACATCAGAAAGACTTCTGACCTGCCCAGCTGATGCACTCCACTTATCACCTCCCTGGATTTTATCCTGAGGTCACGTCCTTCCCCGCCTTCTTGTGGCGGGCTATTTAAAGCTCTGCACAGAAATAAATCTCTCTCTTCCAGCTGATCTCTGCCTCATGCCTCTTCTCTCTCCCTCCCCCATTTTCTAGCTCTCAGGGTTAGGCCAGACACATGTGCTTTAACCCCTGGCTATCTGGGCCGGTAGATAACTGGAAAACTTTTGTAACAGCTGGCGTTCAGGAGCTGCAGCAATCCGCTGTGGCTCCCCATTTCCCGGAGCCCTCGCATTTCGTGGCGTAAGCTGGATACGCCACAATATGCTAACATTTGAACGAATGCAAATGTTTCTGGACATTTGTACAAATAGTTTGGACATTTGTTAAGCTGGGGAAACGTATCAGATATGTATCTATTCGTATCAGATACATATCTGTTCATATCAGATATGTATCTATTTGTAACAGATATGTATATGTTTGTATCAGATATGTATCGAATGCTCATATGAATACGTATGAATAGATTTGCATCGAATAGAATTTTACCACACTTGAATGTCATCTATTTGTACAAATATGGATTTTGGAATATTCATTTCAAATCGAATGCAGGAAAAAAATTGTGTACATCCCTAGCCAGCAGACAATGGCCAGAACTGATATTTGAGACAATTGCTAGGAACTGAGATCACAAGCCAACAGGGCATCTCCTGGATCTCACTGTGCCCACTGTGATGAGGGATGAGCATTAATCCCTGATAAGAATTTTGCACTTCCTCCCACTGGAGAATACTGGTTTTTTTATACCACTTTTACCTTTTGTACAACTGATTGCCTGGCAATATTTGTCCTTTTCCTGAATATGTCTTCTCAACATCTGCAGGCGGTAGGTTGCTCCAGACCTTTCAAAGATCTTTGTCCCAGATCTTTAGAAGAGGCTATTTATTTCACAAGCTGTGCAGGCAAAACCTACAGCAATGGGCCTAAAGGGAGCTGATTGCTGCTTGACTTGAAGTGCATTCCACAGCTCTGAGTTTGGTCGTTCTGACACAATCCCCCTGAGAGGAGATGGTGTCTGCGATCTGATGGCATAACAGGGCTTGCTTAAGAAATGGGCAGACTGAGGAGTTGCTCAAGGTTTGGGGAAGGAGGCCATGCTAAGAAAAGTGGACCAAAGGCATCTGGGGAGAATTTAATTTCTTTCCATTTTTTTTTAAGCAGTGGCTAGATCCAGACATTGGTTATTTATTTTGCTATGTTTGAACATTTCCAAATATCTGTGCTTTATTCCAGAATATCCAAATGTGGAATAGGATAGGTAACAGATGTATGGATTCTGGTCTCCCCTGTACATCCTAACTGATTGTCCAGAGCTGCCTCCATATGCAAGATATATCATAGGTTCCTCCCAGCACTATATTGGGAATGCCAGATATAACCCCAATTTATCATTGTGTCTAGAGGGCAAGATTCACATCAAACCAGTTGGGGCTACTGTAAACCTGCCAAGCACATGAAAAAACAACAAAAGGAAGTGGGTGGGGAGCTTAGCTGGCTTCCTAGTTGGGCTGGTTATGAAAGCTGCTCACTAGATATGAAGGTAAGCAGGTAGTTGCTCCTCACATCTTGTGAGGTATAGAAAGATACAATGGTGCGATCTTGTCCCATGCCGTCTTGTGATGTCTGGAAGCAGCCTGGATCTCCTCCCTGCATGACCTTTGAGTTGCATTGGTACACTAGACCTTTACTCTTTCTTGGCCTTCCCATTTTCCTTAGGTTGCAATTATTCACATAAGACCATGTTGCGCTACACAGTGGTCTTTGAGTAGAGTATTGAAGCATTACCAAGAAATTATTATACTAAATATAATATGGAACCTAAAGCAACATCCATGTGGTCCATTTGGACCATGCCAGATGTATTCCAAATGTGCAAGGTTTGCTCAAGGGCATGGAACTCAGTGGCCACATGGCCACCACTCCTGGCCCACTCCTTGGTATGGAAATCATACCCAGGAACGCTCTAGCAGATGACCACTTTAGAGTAGTCCACTCTCCACAGCACAAAACTATGGCACAGGTGCAAAACCCACCTAAGTATAGTGCACCCTTGATCCCAGCAGTGGATTGTGGATTGCAGAACATGACTACAGGGGTGGGGCATAGCACCAGTAAGAAGCCTTAGTTTCAAGTTATTCATTTGCATTACAGAAGGAGGAGGAGGAGGGTTGGCTTTTCTACCCCACTAACAAAGCTTCTGTTCTTCTCCCCACAACAGACACCCTCTGAGGTAAATGTGGCTAAGAGAGCTCAGAAAGAGAGCTGTGACTAGCCCAAGGTCACCCAGCTGGCTTCATGATGCCTTATATATATGGGTCTACATACTTGATAGTTTGTGGATACATTTTATGTGTATATAAAGCTAAAGCAAACATAAACACAATTAACAATGAAACAACACATACTATAAAAGGACTTTTAAAAAGGAATGTACTTATTATTACATCTGTGACTGGAACCCACAGTTGTAGGGGGGAAATGCATATAGACTGTATATAATTTCTATTCCCAACAGTTCTGAAAGGCCAGTCACTGTGTTGTGCTACGTAAACAAGCCAAGCAAATGTGGCCGAAGCCAGACTCATTTCAACTGTGTGGGTCTTTTTCGGTGGCTTCTAAAGAAATGACTCTGGAGCAGTGTGGATAATTGTTGCAGCTCGACCATTGCAGGCTCCTGGATTTTATAACAAAACAAACAATAATGTCTTACAAAGTGTCTGCATCCTTGAAATAGAAATGCCTCATAGAGGAAATTATGACCTCAATACTTAACAGTGCACGGAAAAGTTTAAGATAAGAAGAAGAAGAAGAAAAACAATTTACGTAACTATCTCCATAATATATTGTCAAAAATCTTTTTAAAAAATAAAACGCACTGGAACACTTACAATGACACAAGAATGAACATGTTTGCTTGTAAAATTATTCAATGTGAGTTGCTAGACAGTATGTAAGAGAAGCTGTATGTAAGAGGCAAATGGTCCTGATTCTCAAAAGAATATAACTAAGAAATACAGGGAGATAGGAAGCTGGCTCAAACTATCCAATTTATTTCTTCATTCAACTCCATAGGGGTTTGTGCTTTCGATTTTCCTTTCGGATGTTTCCCCTGATGGACTTGATCAAGGCACTAATATTTTAGCTCTGTTTCTTTATGTTGGTATTCAATAAAATGCTTTACTAAAGGAGCTTGTTATTTCTGATGCAGCGCAAATGTTCTAATATTCTGATTTTTAATTTTCTTGTAGTCTTGCCCACATAAAGAATTTTGACAGGGGCACTAAATAGCATAGGTCATATTTCAGTTTTTGCTCTTTCACTGATAATTAACTTTATGATTGTTTTAACTTAATCATAGTTGCATACATGTAAAAAAAAAAGGTATCCACAATTTATTTGCTGCATAGGACCATATTTATATTTTTGCTATATTTTTTCCAAAAAGCTAGACTAAGATGCCATCTTAGGTACCCTAGTCTGGTCTACACTCCTGCCTGTGTGGGTGAATCATACTAGAAGTAAGCAGGGCCTTATCCTGCAGCATCATGTTATGAGGGAGCCCCCTGCACACTTTCTTATATTGTGTTAAAGCATGTTTGGAAAGGGCTGGAAATAAAAAGTAGAGATGTAGGAGCCTCAACTTTCAAATTGCCCATGGCGTTAACTAGCTGACTTGTCAAGGGAACACTGAAAGGTTATTCACAACACCACACACAACAGAATTAGTGGATCGACAAATATAAACATTATGGCGGCCTTCAGTGTCCCCCAGTGATAGTGAGGAATGTTTTAATATAAAAAATGGTGGTAGCATTCAGTAGTTGAAAGTACATGGGGCACTAGACTGAATGGTGATCCACCATTCAGTCCTGGTGCCGCACATGCCATGTGTTACCCACTCCTGACACAGCAGAAAGTTAAGGGAACTACAGCACTTGCCATATCCAGATTTCTGAGGGGATCTTGGTCAGGAATTGTTTCCTGAATGGATCCACTTCCTTGACACTACTGGGTGATTCATTTCAATCTCTGAGCTTAATTCAGGCCAAACCCCAGGAAAGAAGGAGGGACAAATCAATATTGCTTATCTCTGCTTAGCTGCCTAAAAAGACAAATCCATTACTATGAATGCTCAGCATCTTTACATCTTTGTTGAGCGGAAGAGGAAGCCATGGCAATCTAGCTGACATCTGATTTCTTTATATATCTAATCAGTCCCCAGCATAATTGCATACAGGCAGGCAGGCAAAGACAGACAGACAGATAGGCAGGCAGGCAGGCAGGCAGGCAGGCAGATTGATGGACGGACAGGCGGACGGACAGACAGATGGACAGACAGACAGACAGAAGTGGGGTGCATACATCTGTATAGTATTTGCAACTATTAAGCTCAAGAGTTGCACTTCTGTATCCATGTGGTGGCAGAACTGTTGGCAAATAGGGGCAATGCAAAGACAAATGAAAAACAAAAAAGAGAGAGACTGAAAAAAATAAAATAATTTCAAACAGCAAAAAAGGGGAAGGAGAGACTGAAAATAAAAGAAATTCAGAACAGAAAATTGTGGCATTTATAAAGCGTCTCCAGCACATGGATGCTTGTGATCAGTTTTCCCCCCTCGTTTCAGTAAAATAGCTACATTCCACTATAAAATAATGGTCACAATAAAATAATTTTAAAAACAGATTAGCTGAAACAGTGGGCCTTTTCCGCCTTCATAACGTGCCAAGGAAGGTGCATATCTGGGATGGACCAGACGTTCGCATTTTGAACACCTGACTCATCTGAAACTTACCCAGAGCTTCACCAAGTACTGGGTTAGTGCAAACATTGCTGTACGGATGGCAATCACCTTGGCAGACAATGGCCATTTGTGCCAGCCATTGCCATAGTGACTGGGCAACATGGCACACAAGTGTGGTTGCACCACACCACACACTTCACCCAGAAGAGGCGCTAAGGCTGCATGCCAGCATGTACTAGCAGTGTCTTAGGCATGGCTAGCATACCTCTGCTACCCAACCAGGGGACAATCTGGCACGCATGGAACAGCTTCCAGAACAGAAGTTCCTCCATGCTGTGTGGATACTCCATCCTGGAGCATTCTGGGAACTCTCTGTTTGGCCAAGTGATAGTGCCTCCACGGGGAGGTATGTCTGTGTGTCTATAAATGTATGTATTCCTCAATTCTTTGCTAAATTCAATATATCTGTATGTATTATTTTAGTATCTTTAATTTTTTAAACAGGATTGTAGGGGGAAAGGTACATTTGCTAGTGGTATTTCCCACCCCCTGGGGGGCACATGCTTCTACAATGTCAAAGTAGACCTGATGACATTCAACAGGGTCCCTCCCACAGACTTATGCGCTCATGCATGAACAAAGGACAACCTTCAGACAGCCTGTTATGCGCACTGCCATTGCTTCCTCCTGACTTGCCCTCTGCATTTCCTTTTTGTGCCCCCAAAATGGAAAGACTTCTGATTGCAGGCCAAGAGCGACCTCTGTCCAGAGCCTCAGGTCATGGCATCACCTTTTCCTCCACACTAAGCAAAGGAATCTCTCACAGGACACAAAAAATGGTTGAAGCAGCTGTCTCTTCACTGCGTATATACTTTTGAACAGCTGGACAGTTATAGGGAGAGGGGGAAATGTAGAGAAGGGAAGTTTTCTTGTGCTCCCCACAAATGCTTTCTGCCCTCCCCACACCAGTTGTTCAGGAAACAGTTGACTAACCATGAAGGAGATGACAGACTTGAGAAATGGACAGAGCTTGCAGCAAGAAGCTAATGAGCTCTTGGAAGTGTTTTGAGGGGGTTCGCTCTGTCCTGGCAGCTGCCAATTCCTTCTCCCTTCCTCCCAGCATCCATAACTGGAATGCACTGTCGATAAACCGGTCAAATAGAATGGATGAGGACCACGAGGAAGGTCTTGATTCAGGACCATGCAGAGCTTCTTTTATGCAGCAGAGGGCGCCTTGTGCATACGCTACCTTCCGTAGCATCACTGCAGAACGCCGTACCATGGCTAGACTAAAATATTGTCATGTTCTCTTATGCAACAGATAGGGAGAGAGTAAGGGAGAAAAAAGGTGTCTTTTGCCATGGCTGCTTTTAAATTTCTCAGCTGCTGCAAGCCCATCTAGGCAGTCTCTGCAAAAGATGGACACCTGCCAACTCCGTTTCCGTCTCTTTACCAAGACACCCACACACACCAGCCGCTTTTAGCATGTGCTTGCGTGGTTTGCCTCCTCTCCAAGCGAGGCTCTCAGGGGTGCAATTTGGCTCTTAGTTGTGTGTGTGGGGGGGATGTGACTCCAATTGCTATCAACTTAAATCAACTGTTTCCTTGAAGGGCTGCAGGAATCTAATGAAGTATTGTGGAGCAAAAGGGAAAATAATGTCCTAGCTGTTGTTATAGCGCAGAGTTCACTTACGCGTCTTCTTTGGATTTTCTGTCTAGCTGCGGGTTTTCTAAGATATTTTGTGCCTCTTCCCTTTTCAGAAATTTGTACCATGGCTGATCAAAAGCAAAGGCTGTCCTGTCAATGGATGACTGCAAGATCAGAGTAAAGACTGGCCCATACCTTCCAAGGACGTAATTGAGGTTTTGCTACCATAGGCCCTTCCTATCAGCACAGACTATGTTTCCTGGAATGTGGCCTCCAGGTACTTACAAGCTTTGCACTCAGTCAATACGAATCTGTTACAAAATTTCATATGAATGTACTGGAACATTGGATTCAAATCTGAATGCCAACCTCTGGTGCATGTGCCAACATTCGATTTGAATTCAGACGCCTAAATTTGTATGAATTTCCAATATTGTGAATGTTCCTGCGCATCCCTAAAGGTCTCCAGCAATTTGGCGGTGGAAATGAACAGGGGGACCTCTGAAGGGAACCAGGACGACCAAGCCTGCGTGGCAGCTGTTCCAGCCCCTCATGTGGCTACTTCTCCCAGAAGCCTCCTGGTTTCCTGGTCAGCTTTGGCTGCTCACCTGTGGGCCTCTCTCTGTTCCTGGTCTGCGTCTGGTGTAGAATGGGAGAAAGCAGGGTGCTTCTAAGGCCATTTGCTGGGATTTGAGAGCAGGCAAAGGTTCGTCCTTGTCTCTGCTTGAGATGCCCATGAGCATTTGGTGGGCCACTGTGTGCGACAGGATGCTGGACTAGATGGGCTGTGGCCTGATCCAGCAGGGCCTCTCTTATGTTCTTATGTCTTTGAGAGCAATAGGCTAATAGCAATTTGGGACCCTGAGACCTTCTTCCAATGTAAAAAATAAAATAAAATAATAAAATGCCATCATAACCTGTGAAATTCTATTAAGCAACTTTGGAGAATCGTTTCTAATATTGGGAGTAGGGAATGCATGAATGCAATTTTTGGGATTTGATTAGAATAAAATATCCAAAGATTTGAATTGATTTGAATGTTTAAAATTTGAATGTATTCGCATTCTATTTGAACTGAATACATTCGAATCTATTTGTATGAATTTTCAACGCGTATTTGAAGATACGAATGTTAACATCTGTACTCATCCATAGTCATTCCGTTTTTATCCCGTATGCATCCCGTTTTCGTATTGTACATACAAATGCGCACAGATACGAATAAGATGCACATGGATACGTATGTAATGTGTACATATCATACACGTACGGATGCCTGAATAATATTTGCAAATGATTCAAAAGATTCAAAAATTTATTTGAAAGTTAAATTTGAATTTAAAGACTTTGGATTCAAATTCAAATGTCCAAATGCAATCGAATTTCAAATGTTTTGAATATCTGTGCACATCCCTAATTGGGAGTGTCACACAGACCTCAATGAGCTTTGAGGGCAATATCAATGGGGGTGTCACACCCACTTCCCATAAATCCCTATAATGTTAGTAGAAGTATAATGCTAAGATGATCTTTGCACAAACGAATCAGTCTGAATGGACCTTTAGAAGGGTATCTGCCATATTAAAGATGATGTTCATCAGAAGTACCTCTGGTTGCATCTAGACAACCCTTACTTATCCCAGTACTTTTGGAGGTTCCAGACTAAAGCACAGGTATTTCAGAATATCCATGCTTTATTCTGTAATATTCAAATATATGTAAAAGAGGCTGCATCCAGATTTCTTGATGCTGCACAGAAGGCAAGTGCAGATGCTTAATGCATATTAGAGCCATTCTGTCCTTTGCTTCCCAGAGACAGAAGGCAAAGGGCAGAAAGGCCTTTAATTTGAACATCAGGGTTATTTGGTTTAAAAACCAACACTTCAGAAAGACCCTCCAGTTCACTACAAACTGTGCTTGAAGTGAACCAGTTTAGCAAGTGCCTGATATGAAGCATATTGATTTGTATAGAATTTTTCTGGTGTTTTGAGCATACCTCTGCCATCTTGTTACCTTTCATAAGCCCTGCTGAAATGAAATGTTTCCGGACATTCGTATGAATAGTTTGGACATTCATTAGATGGGAGGTGTAGAAAAATGGAGCACCAGTCACATCTGAATGGATCCAGATTGCATTCAATCTGGATCGACAGCAGATTAAGGGTGTTTTTCCACTGTCACTAGAAGTACCCATTAAGTAACATTAATGGGTACTTAATGGGTACTTTTAGTGACAGTGGAAAAGCACCCTAAAAGTGGATTCAGGTCAGATTTCAGAGCACAGATATGATACAGATACATACAAACACAGATATGTATTTATTCATATCAGATACGTATTCGATCATATCGGATACGTATCAGATACTTATTTGTTCATATCAGATACGTATTTATTCATATTGGATACGTATCAGATATGGATTCATTTGTATCAGATACGTATTCGTTCATATCAGATATGTATTTGTTCATATCTGATACGTATTGGATACATATTCATTCGTATCTGACATGTATAGAATAGTCGTACGAATACGTACAAATAGATTTGGATTGAATAGAACTTTACCACATTCGGATGTGATCTATTCGTACAAATACGGTTTTTCAAACATTCGATTCATGACAAATTGAATGTCAAAAATGCATTTGTGGATTATCCAAGTCAAGAATATGGTGCAAACTAGGCAGCCTCTGCCCAGTCCCCCGCTTCACTTGATTTTGGTTTAGTCAGCTGAAAGAGGGTGAGGGGAAAAAGCAAAGTGGAACAACATTTTCTGCTCTCCTCTTTAATCTACTTCTTTCCAAACTACAATCACATTCAAACATGAGTGAAAATAAGATGCCCGAGCTGATTCCCCCAGGTAGTTTTGGCCCTGTTACTGGAGGGAGGCTGTGTTCTGCTCTAATGTAATAGTGGTCCCAGGAAATTCAAGAAGTTTTACGGTCAAGTGAGGTGATTCTGGATCTGAGCCATAATTAGATTGATATAACAGTTCTAATCTAGAAGCAAAATCAACACTGCTAGGTAAATCCTGTAGATTTACTAGAAGTTACAATTTAACTTTGAATTTGAGGAATTTGTTCATAAAGTCATGACGCCACGAGTCCTTTTGGTTTGTAAATATTTGGGAATTTTAAAAAAACTATAAAAACATAGTGTGAGCTAGACAAAGCTCTTTGACCCACTTATTTCAGCAGAACAGATTCATACATTTGCCTTGCACTCCTGCTGAAATAGTTGGGTTGAAGCATAATCTACATATTTAATTTCATCCACAATGGGTCCATGTTGAATGCTAGCAGTGCATACAGCCACAGTATTCACTCAGGGTGTGCTGGCTGTGAAAAAAAATATAATTCTGTGTGGAGGAGTTCAAGGGGGGGAAATGGGGAAAAATATTAGAAACTAGGGTCACCCAATGAAAGTGACTCCAGGAAGAATGAAGACAGACAAAACATAGTGTTTCTTCAAAAAATCTACATCAGAACTACATAATTTGCTACCAAAAGACCACCAGCTTGCATATGCAGATGGCTGGCCACTCTGGCTGTATCCACACTGGGATGCTCACCTGGGCAGTACATGGAAAACCTTGTCTGCATTGTAGACCAGTCTATTAGAAGGCCAAGCCTCCTGGATAAACACCAAGTCTGCATGAGATGAGGCACTGGAGTAGTCCAAGTGTAAAGATGGTTCTACAGCCCACTTCAACAGAAGACTGCTTTTAAAACAGACTCCAAAGCATCTCATGGGAGTAGACCAAACCAGCCACCTATGGGAGGAGAGCCATAAGCAGATGGTCTGGGCTATAGGATGTGAGGAGCCCAGTGACATTTTACCAGAATCCCAAAAGCAGCTATGGAAGTGGGCTGCTTCTGGGAGCCTGGCTAGAACAGCCCCGGCCAGCATCTTCAGAGACTGGGAAACTTCAGAAGTCAGCAACCAGGGAGTCCAACCTGGGATATTACTCCATATATGGACCCTGCTTCTGAGAACAGAGTGTTAGGCTAGACAGGTCACGTATCTGATCCAGTGGGACATTTGTTATGTTTTCTTAACATAGCTACAAAAAAAAAGTGTCAGATGCTATCATGCTTGGTGGAAGGTCAAAGATGGGAGTAGGACAACAGCAGTAGAAGAAGACACTGAATTTGATTCCAATGACTTTGTCCCTGGATAGTTACAACTGCACGCCCATCTTACAGTTTCAAAGGCACCTCAGCAGACATGAGCAGGAGTTTCCCTTTTCCCTCTGTGTACAAGAAAGTTCTGCTTCACCACTAATGTGCATCAATCTGCAAGTAGTATAAGGGAGACATTCCACTCACTTGGGAGGAAACTGCTCTCCGGTGAGCCCCCAAAACTTCCTCAGCATTGTCAGTTTGGATACACCCATGTAGCCATCAATGCCTTATTTATTTCACAGCACATTTTCAACATTGTCTGTTGTACTCTCTGCTTCCCCATCAGTAGTAAAGGCAGATTGGTGCTAGGTTCCAGTTGAGATGTTTGCCTCAATATGTCCCTTCCTGCTTTGGTCTCCCTTTCTCTTGGCTTGATGGTATATGTTGGTTTGGGCTGCCTTACAGAGCAGGAAGGCATGATAAAAAAAAAAAAGCATAACCCACAGGAAATCAGACTGTGTTCTTCAGATAAAGTGAAAACAAAATGTCAAAATACTTTGCTCAAATGAATAATTTGGGGAGAGGTAGGACTCATGCTCAACCTAAAGGTAGATGAAACAAGCTAGCAAACGAAAGATAAAGAGCTAATTTGAAGCCCTCATCCAGGATGGCTGATGGGAAAGGATGACTGAAGTAGAGATGTGGAAATTCAGTTTACTGTAGAACAGATTGCATAAATTTGGTTCAAACCTATTCCATTTGAAACAAACCACTCCCTGCGTGAAAGGGGCTGGTTCAATTCAAACTGAACCAGGACTTGTTTGATCAAACCAAAGAGTTCAATTCAAAATTACCTCACTGAACCTTTTATTACATCAAGAATTGTGCAGGTCTGCCCAGATGTGCTCAGTCTCATAATTGTGCAATTCCCAGTCGTAACAGCTATAGAAAAACACTGAATCTTTTGTGAACTTGTTCAATTTAGAATGAGCTGAGAACCGAGCTCAATAAGGTTCCTCCAACTTTGAGTTCATGCACATCTCTAACAATCAACAATGCTGTTAATCTTGAGGAATATGTGGATAAACCCAAGTAGGGAAAAACCACAAAACATGGCACCTGGGACCAGGAGTAGAGACACAAAACAGGCATTTCCCAAAATCTCTTAACACATATGTCATCTATGAAAGCATGAAGATGGATACAAGTTCTGTTGAAAATCACACCTCCATAACTCCTCCAGAAAGAAGGATATGTATTTGATTATGTTCATATTTGTTTTAATTATGCACTTGGGTTGAGATGACCTGTGATCAAAATAACATAAAGATTACTGGCTCCTTGCCTGTTCCACTTATCCATGTTATACAAGATTCAAGTAGAAATGCATACCTCAGCCAGAGTTTTTCATGAGTTAGGCATGATGCCCAAGGGCAACTGTGATGCATTGATAAGGCTTCTGTCAATACTAATATACCAAAAGAAAGGATCACAATGAGTACCAGAGATAAGAAAATGCCATGGACATTTAGTGTCATTTGTACAAAGAGGTGGAGGGAAAGACATGAAAAAATGCCCCATCTAGTAAAACAGCAGCAGTTGTCTGTGATTCTGTGAAACTAAGGTTGTAGAGTTATACTAAATGCAGGTTTGATTAATGTGAACAGGATTTAGAAGCCCAGGGCTGTTGGATTCATTTGCTAACAGTTATGGCTGTAACTGGTTTCATTCAATTCCTTGCAAGTAGAACCCCAAAGTGGAAAACTTATCTAAGTTCTGCTTTTGTCCTCACCACTGTTGTAGGGCCCTTTGTGGTCAGGTCCCTGGCACATGACAGTGGTGCTGTTGCATTAACATGTACCAAGGTTGTCTGTCCATGCATGATGGTATCACCTGCATCATATGGGCCATCTACATGTGTGCTGTGTACTGTCCCACAAAGGCTCTACGATGGTGCTGACAGAAAGCGCAGAGAGTTGGCACATTTCCTACTTTGGAGGTTCTACTCACTGGTAAACAGATACAACCAATTAAATCTAGGATTTAGTGATTGAGCCTAACGGTGCTCAGTCTCTAAACACTGTTTGCATTCTAACATGCATCTGGTACACCCCTATAAGGCTACATTCATTTGTGTACAAATGTTCAAATTTGGATGAATAATTTTACGAATATTCATGCACATTCCTAATACCTACAACTCTTTTTAAGAATTTAATTAAGTGCCCACAAAAGTAGAACACAAAAGACATCAATTACCTATTCCATTTTATTTCGATATTCCCGAATAAAGTAGCCTTGCTTTACTCTGGAGTATTCAAATATGCTTTATCCAAGAATCTTCAAATATAGTGGAGTAAGCACAGTAACTGACGTCTGGGTGCAGTCTTAGGCAGTCGGATCTACCCTTCCCTTCCAGATCTTTAAGTCACCCAGGGGAACAGCAAGGCTGACTTGGAAAATAAATACAATTATTAAATAAATGTTGACGCCAAACATTTAGGAGCCCTGACACAAATTGACTTCAGCATCTCTGATCTGGATCCAGTGCGGTGGAAAGAAACTTTCTGATTCTGTCGCTTCTGCAGGGTGATGTCCATGTTTGTTTATTTTTGTGGAAACTGGCAGAGGAAGCTCAGAGTCCTTCTCAGAAATGAAGCAAAGCTAATCTCAGCCACTCTGTCACCAAGTGGGAAAGGAAATGCAATCGGTTCCAGTGTGTTTGTGTCCGTGTGTGTGAGTGTGAGTGAGCGTGTGTGTGTGTGACTTGGCAACTTGAGTAGCAGCCAAAGGATTTGTATATATATATATCCTTTATTTAAAGGACAACAGAATTACACAAATGCTTAAAAGAGCTGGCCTTTGCAGGTCAGAAAGAGACAGGGTGTGGCCTTTTGGAAGTTTGGCGGATGACTCACATAGAGGATTTGAATGTCTTTTCAGATGGTCCTACCTAGTTGCCAAGTTCACCACTCTGCCATTGTTTTTGCCCTGCAGCAGCTCTTAATGGGTCCCTGCAGAGGAACCAGGGAGCTTAATGTGCTGCAAGAACTTCTGCTACCTTTGACAAGCAATTTTGAAAAGGGAAATTTAAGCAGGGAAGGGAACCCAATAACATTTTGTAGAATCTGAAGAATACAGTAGAGTTGAACCACTCTGGGCAATAAAAAGAACGATTGAATGTTTAATTATAATTGTTCATAGCTGCTGTAATTGTGTCAAATAGTAGCAGTGGTATAAATAGAAGGTTTGGGGATGGGTACAAGGGATATCCATATATAAATAGAACGTTACGACATTCATACATTGATGTCCGTATGAATGCTTTGAAAGATTCATGAAACGGGGATATGGAAAAGCAGCTGCACCAGGCACATCTGCAATGGGTCCAGAGTGCATTCAACATGTCTTGAGAGCAGATTCAAAGTGGATTGAGGTCAGATTTGATGATTTCAGAACAGATATGATGCAGGATACGTATTGGATACATGATACGTTATCACATACACATGTGTTTGTAGGGAATATTCATATGAATTCGTATGAATACATTTGTATTGAATAGAATCCTACCACATTTGAAGGGGATCTATTCTAATGAATATGGATTTTCTTACATGCAATTCAAAATGAATTGGATGCAGAAAAAAGACAACTTTCCTGCACAGCCCTAATCAGTTTTTCTAAGCCAAATTGGAAGGATAGCTCTTATGTAACCAGATTGTTCAGTTGGGTGGAATTTGCTAACCAGTGGGAATATGTAGGATTTCTTGGAAATTTTGGGGAGGGAGTCCTACAAGACCCTGAACAAACTGTTCTGGTAAATTTTGTCCTTCTACTGAGCACTCCCATGAGCGAAACAAGTCCATTCAAATGGAACAATGGAAAGAATTCTAACAGACAACGATCAATAATGGATGCAGAGAGGCAACTCTAAATACGCTGGACATAGGTTCATTAATAAATGGATTAACTCTGTAAATAAAATTCATGCAGAATGGCCAGTAGAGTTAATGGAGGGAAAACAAATAAGGTAGCCATAAGGTATTAATTAATAACACATTTGTTGTGTCTTTCCAGGGAGAAATAGGCCAAAAACAGTATGGCTCAGGTCGGTTTTTAAGGAGTCACATGGAGGTCCAGATTTTCTTTTAGTAGATGAATCTAAGGGCAACAACCCACCTTAGAACATAAGAGGAGCCTTACTAGATCAGGCCACAGGCCACCTAGTCCAACCTCCTGTCTCACGCAGTGATTCACCAGTTGCTTCCTTCTGTATCAAACAGACTCACAGGTCTTTGGAACCAACAGCACACCTTAACATCCAGTAAAAAGCCAAGCAGCTAGAAAATTCATTTGTGCTGTTTCTCAGAGGAACAATAACTAGGGATATCCATGAATATTTGAATGCATTCGAAATTTGATCAAATTGACTGAATTTTGATATTTGAATTTGAATCAAATGTCCTTAAATTCAAATTTAAAGATTTGGTTTGAATTTCAAATTTCAGATCTATTCGTTTGAATTATTTGGACATTCGTATGCGTACGGGTTCGTACACGATGCGTACTTGAAGATCCTCGTCTTTCCTGCATCCAAGCGCATTTGTATGGATCCTATGAGATGAAAACTGGTTGCATATGGGATAACTATGGGATGCATATGGACATGTGACGGATGCGTACCTATGTGTATGGACCCGGGGAAGATGCGTACAGGCATCTACAAATGTTGTCAACATTCGTAAGTGCAAATTCGAATCAAAAATTAAAATGAATAGATTCAAATTTTCTTAATTCAAATTGAATTTGGTTAAATTTGAACTCTAAACATTGGAACCAAATTGAATTTTGGGGTGTTCGATTCTAATTGAATCAAATCCCAAAAACTGCATTCGTGCACACCCCTAACAATGACAACATTTTTACAGATCTATGAATGCAAAGCCTTCTTCAGTAATCTTTCCCTATAAATAGCAAAAGGGTTGTCTTCTCTTCATGCACCTTTCTGCATTTACCTTGCTTAATCTGGATTAGTGAAGTATTGTAGGTCCGGATGAATCACCGGCAGTGGCATTTGCACTGAGTGGGTTTTAGAAAGCCAAGTGAGTGCTAAGGAGTGATGCAATGCAGATGCCTAAGCCCTGTTCACATCAGTGGATGTGAATTGCTGCCATATGAACCACCCCATTGTGGTGCAAATGGCCACAGCACCTCAAGCACTTGATGCTATTGGTCAGGTCCCCACCAATCAAACATTACATCCAGGTAGCAGGGGGTGAGGCACCTTTGAAGTCAATGTGAAAACACCTTCACCACCAATAGGAGGTGTTTTTGCAGGCATTATGAAGTCACCATTGGCATCAATGCTGCCTCTGTTGTGGAGGCACTGTAAAGTCTCTTTGCGATCCTGTGGTAACAGCACATGTCACTGAACACCATGCCCACTTTCTTCCTAGATCTGTTTATGTGTGGATGCCCCTTCCTTGACCCAGATCAGAGACTGCTGGCACTGATGTAAACCACATTTATCTGGACTAATCTGGATTAGTGAACGTTTATCACAGTTCTGATCCAGCTCTACTCTAGTCCCATTCAGATGGTGTGTTCTTAGCAGCTCCTATATCCGGATTAACAACTAAGTGCAGAAAAAAGGCAAAACACAGCCTTTTAGGAACAACAACAACAACAACAACAACAATAATAATAACAACAACAACAACAACAACAACATCAACAGTTTCCCAGGCAAATTGAGTTTTGCATACATCTGGATTAGGAAACAAAAAAAGGGGAGGCAACATCATTTTGCCTAAATCAGGTCAGTAAAAGCTATCTCAACTCTGAGCACCAAGTGTGAGACAGAAATTGAGGGAAAAGAATAAATTGGCTTGCTTGGGCCCTGGAGGTCTGGCTGTATCCTCTAAATCTCTGAGCATAAATTCTTCTGTTAGGGAGTGTGGGATGGACTAGAAAAATTGCAGCTTCCATTTCTCTTTTCTCAGATTTATCATCTGAAATATCCTTTGTTGAAAGGTGGTAAGCCAATAAGGCCCTCTAGTGGTAACAGAAAGCAGGAAAATTATAAAGCTTGCATCTCACCTTGGTCCACAGGCACACCACAAGAGATTAATCCATTTTCAGGGACAATGGGACCTAAGCATTTTTTATATACATTACACCTATTAAATTTAATACAGACTCAAAATATCTTTCTTTATTCAGACATTTCAGTCTTCCTGGCCACCGAATAGTGGCATCTCCATTCTTCTGAGCCAGTTTGGTCTAGTGGTTACGGAACCAGACTCTTATCTGGGAATACTGGGCTCAATTCCGCCCTCCCCCATGAAATCAGCTGGGTGACCTTGGGCTAGTCACAGCTCTCTTCTGAGGTCCCAGAGCCCCACCTACCTCACAGGGTGTTCTGTTGTGGGGAGAACAGAAGCTTTGTCAGCTGCTTTGAGTCCCCTTAAATGGGTGAGAAAAGCAGGGTAGAAAAGCCAACTCTTCTTCTTCTTCTTCTCCATCTTCTCCCTCTCCATCTTTCTAATTCTTCCTCAACATGTGCCCTCCATGATTGTCTGCAATTCCATCTGTCGATTTTTGAGTTCTCAGGGGGTTTCCCTTTAAATCCATCCACCACCTGATTCGAAAGCTTCCATGAGGACAAACATAGGCAGCACAGTCCTCTCACATAGGGATGGGCGAAAAATATTCATCAGCTTCAAAATTCGTATGAACTTCAAAGCTTCACATGTTCACATATGAATCGATTATTGGCTGTATTCAAAGACTGGCATTTGCATGCAAAGCAATCGCTTTTGTGCGTTTGTTCAAAACTTAGTTGCATCCACAAAGGTGAGGAGGCAGCAAAGTGGCTGCCCAGTCACCATTGGAGAAGATTCAGAGCAGATTCGGAACAGATTCGGAGGTGTGACTGGTGGCACAGATTTGAAGTGAATTTGAAGAGCATTTGAAGCAACTTTGAATCCTAGCACATTTGACGTGGCTCCATTCCCATGAATGTGAATTTCCTTTGTATTTACTTTGGCACAAAGCAAAAAAGGGAGAGGGAATCATGCCCATCCCTACCCTCACAATGACCAGGATTTTTTTTTCTTGTGAACGTCATGTAAAATAAAACAAAAAAGGTAACAAGCATAATGTAGTTCCTCAAACAAAAACGGGCAATAACTTTTCCTCCCACTAAATATAGCAAAGTTAATTTATTCCAGAGGTCACTAAGGCCGCATCCCCATTGCAACCTTATTTCGGTTTCAAACCGTTTTCAATCCTCACAGACCCCATGTCAGTTTGGCTTAACACGCTTTCCGCGTGTTAAATCACCCCAAAGCATTGTAAATGTTAATCCTCGTTTCAACAGGTCTCCCTCCGGTTCGTGCGCTTGAAACGTTTTACATTTTTTACTGTGGGAATCCTTCCGTGTTAAGGGATGAGAGTTTCCCTCCCCCAATAGCTTGCTTCCAAAGCAAGCTGTAAAATCCACCCCTTAAAGCAGCAGCCGCTACGCTACACTGTAGCAATCCAAGCACTTCACACCTGATAAGGATCTTGCCATTTTGAAAGTTCTGACTTCAAAACAGGGAAAAGAAACAGAAGCAGCTGCAGGTTTGGGGAGATGTGTGAATGTTTGTTGCTGCTGCTGCTGCTGCTGCATGCCCTGACCAATGAGGAGAGGAGGGGAAAGAATTGCTGGCTGTCCACTGCCATTTTTCTTCTATCCAGGCAAGCAGCAGCCACCCAGCCAGGCTCCGTGAAGGGGTCCCTTATGGGTGGCATGTTCACGCCAGGAGGAAGAGGACAGGGCAGCCCCGAAAAGTGGTTTTTAAAAAGTAGCCACTGGAGTCCCCCCTTGAGTCACGTACATCCTCAGAATCCAGATTGAACGCGATTCTGGCTGAAAGTAATGGGATCAGGCAAATTTGCGTTTGCATCCGATTCTGTTATTTCAGTTTAGGGAAACTGGATTAAGCTTCTAATGGGGATGCAGCCTAAAATGTATTATAGAGGTTATCTCACTATCACACCATTCCATTTTCTGTGCATGGTTTTACTTAGCTTATCCATTCAACCTTACATTTTTAAATAATTCCTGAATGGAGGGAGAAGGTAAATTCATCTAATTGCCAACCCAGTCTATTTTCACAATCATCAATAGAGTCATTATTAAGAACTTCACATAGTCTAGAATATTGTTTTACATCAGTGGTTCTCAACCTGGGGGTCGGGTCCCCTTTGGGGGTCGAACTACCCTTTCAGAGGGGTTGCGACGAGTCTCCCACCACCCTTCCCTCCCACCTCCCTGCTGCTCCGCCCCCACGGTTGGGGGTCTCCACAAGATGAGGAACTCCATTAAGGGGTCGTGGCCTTAGGAAGATTGAGAACCACTGTTTTACATATAATTAGAGTTGTGGACTAAATCTCATACTTGTAGATTCAGAAAATGGGGCATATGGAGATGGATCAATCAGGGACTGGTTGTATTAGATATCCCAGCTGAATCATCTGAATAAGCTTCTCTGTTCTTCTCTCTCTCACACACACACACACATGCACACAGAATCGTAGAATCATAGCATTGGAAGGGACCTTTAGGGTCATCAAGTCCACTCCCCTGTTCAATGCAGGATTTCCTAAACCATCCCAGACAGATGTAGGCCCAGCCTCTGCTTGAAAACTTCCAGTGAAGGAGAGCTCACTACCTACCATGGCAGCCTATTCCACTGACTGATCACCCGCACTATCATCATGTTTTTCCTAATATCCAATCTGTATTGACTCCCTTGAAGTTTCATACTGTTGTTTCCAGTCCTCCCATCTTGTGCAAGTGAGAATAGGGACAATCCCTCTGCACTGTGACCATGCTTGAAGACCATGATTGTGTCTCCTCTCAGTCTTCCCTTTTGTAGGCTAAACATTCCTAGATGCTTCAACCTTTCCTCGTAGGATATGTTTTCCAGACCCCTAGCCATTTTGGTAGCCCTCATATACATACATCACTTTAACCATATAACCCCATGGCACATATGTATGCATTTGCAGCTATATAACAGATTATCTAGGATTTTGCTGACCCACACTGTTTCTGGAACTGCAATATGCCAGATTCCAAGGGAATAAATTTGTGTTTGGATGCTCTCCCACATAAATACCTTCCTGTCTTTTGAAAACTGGCAAGAAGGACTGAAGAGTTCTGACACAGAATTCTTTTAATTTTCTGCATGCAGCAAGTTTTTCCTTAGTGGGGGATTGTTTAAATAGGAAGTTCCTGACCTATAGTTTGTCACAATCATTCCAGAAGTGCTGCACTATGTCAGCCTGCATTTTAAATTGTACGTGTTTATGTTTGGCTAAATTTTTCAGGGGAAGCAAGCTATATCAGAGTGATTGGACATTGCTTTTCACTTATTTTGCTCTTATGTATGCAGACAAAATGACCACCTAGACCGGGATACCAATAGACCTGTTCCTGGTAATTCAGACTTCTGGAGCAGAACAAGGAGACATGCAGAAGGGCACAAACCCCTCTGCTCTGGATTAACTAAGGGACCCGTTTCAGCAACACACCAAATTGCACTGCTGAAATGGGTCCCCTTGGGGCTCTGAGGCCAGGAATTGGATGTTGGGGACCTCGCAGCAGGCCCTAAAGCTCACACAAACTTCAGGGCAACACAGGGCCTTTCTTGAAACAGGCCTTCCAAGTGCCGATGGTCTTGTTCTAAGCCAGCTGGAGTGATCCAGGAGATATTGACAATTCCAACAAAAAAAGGGTTCTCTGTATTAGAATGAGCGCTTCAAAACACTCCTAAATTTGGGGAAAGAAGCATAGCAGGCCTAGGGTGAGATTAATTGGGTTTTTAGATTCTCCCCACAAATCTTGAGACTTTATAGCTCTAAGATTTTTCAAAAAAAGGTGAGAATTTTTATTTTGGTAGCAGACTTGAGTAGGCTGCATGACTTCTTTCTATAGGTAGTGCCATACCCCTAACCTACCAGCTGCCAAGAGGTTGCACATAGGGATGTGCACAAATGCAATTTTCAACATTTGATTCATAACAAATTGAATATTCAAAACTCCGAATTCGTACGAATAAAGAAAAATGAATGTCTCGACATTCGAACCGATACGAATACATTTGTATCTATTTGTTTGAATATTCAATATGTATCCAATGATATGAATCTCATACGCATCCATATACGTCCCGTTTGCATCTCATATGCATACCATATACATCCCGTTTGCATTCCGTATGTATCCATGCATATGCTTACGGATACGCACAAGATGCATACAGGTACATATGTGTTGCGTGCGATTACATACCCATACGAATGTCCTAGTTATTCATACAACTAATTCAAAATATTCATATTCATACAATTACTAAAATAGGAATGTCTGGACGTTCTATTTGTACTGTGCATGAATTTCCGAATTCATCTGAATTCACCTAAATAACTAATATTTCAAATATCCATGCACATCCCTAGCTGTGTGTCTTCATATACTGTACAATTGGCTTGTCCCTGTGATAACAGGCCAGTAAACTAGACAGATGACTGGTCCAAATTCGAATGAATCCCATTGAATTTTGAATGTTTCAAGTATTCTTGCATATCTCTATTGTGTACAAGTTTTAATAAATGTTACCATTTGTTGCCAGTGACCTTCATGACAAGGGATTCAGCTCCAAGGTACAGTATGTAACAAGATTTCTGAAATCCCTCACTTCTCAATAATTGGGTCTTGGAAGCTTACAGACACCAGGAGTCTTTCTGCACTTACCTGCCAGGGGAACTCCGGATGAAGTCCTGCATGAACTGTCTGCATTGGGCAGAGCTGCTTCTTCCCCAGAAACAGTCCTGTATGTGCAGGATTTCCCCTGGAACATTTATATGTAGAACAATTCTACCTGTTCTACATCTATGCTCCCTGCAACCAGGTGTGCCTCCATTCATGCTTCTCCCTACTGGGAGAGGTTCCAATGGAGCTTGACAAGGGGCAGTACAAACATGGTTAGCACTGCACCATGCCATCACCACAGCCACAGCACTATGCAGGCGCATTGGTGCCATTGCCGCAGTTCTGGTGAGGTTAGGGATAGATCCAGCATCCCAAAATGCGGATGCTGGATCTATCCCTATCTATGCTTCCTTGGGAGGTTTTCCAGGGGAAACGAAGATGCACAATCACCCAAGCTCCTTCCCACCCACTCCCAACTTTCATTCTGAATATTTCCATCAGACTTCATTTGAAAAAGCTTTGAGTCAGTATGCAACAATCTAGAAAGCAAAGATTGCAATATCGGAGGGCAATGGAGCAGCATATCTAAGGCCAGTAAAGCCATTATTTATTTTGCATGAGGTGCATAATTTAATCAGAATCAGGAGCTTCTTTTTGTGACCTGCTGAGAGGAGGAAAATGGTCCATTTATTTGCTTTTTTAAAAAAAAAAATCACCAAAATCTACTGCTTGTCCTCTATTTTAGCCACTCAGATCTCCCAGGACTAGGATAGAATAAGACTATAAATCAAAATAAATGAGGAACTAATAGGACATACAGTAGCTGACAGGCATTGAGAAGCCAAGGGCATACCATGCCACGCACAGAATATAGAAGGCCCCTAACTGTGCCTGTTCATTTAAATGTTAGAGACAAGTCCTTATTTGAAGGATACATGTGGCTGAAAAAGAAATAGGCACCTAAAACAACCAAAACTGAATGTGCCTCATCGAAGCATGATCCTTTTAAACAAGGTAGCACCAGTTAGCACCAGTGAGCCACAAGTCTTAGTCAGTGTCTCTACAGTGCCGTCCTTACTGCTAAACTGGGCTTCTATCTAGGCCTTTCTACCTAGCATACGATAGAGTAACATCTGGTAAGGAGCATTTGCACTTGCAGGATGCATTTTCAACACAGAAACGCCTCCTGCCTTACCAGATGTTACCCTATTCTTTTGATGGTCTTGTAACCAGTGTGTTTCCTGTATATTTAGCATTCGGACTGTACAGGCCAGCTGGGCAACCTAGGACGCATCCAGAGTTCTTGATGCTGCACATTGAAATGCACAGCCAAGATTGAGCCATCACACATGTCACATCATAGCAATGCTACTGCAGATTTACTTAATGCTGGTTGGAGAACACGTGCTTCCCAGCATCAAGTAAATTCAAAGCTTCCCGCCAGTCCGGACAGGACAGTGAGAATTGCTGGTGAGAACAGGGACAGCAGCTCAACTGCAATTGGCTGCCTCGTCCCACGTGACGCATGTGCCAACGCAAACTCCCGTGGCTTCCTGCTTGGAAGCTATGGGGGGCTGCTGGAGTCTGGACACCAGATCCCCGCTTTGCAGCAGGTAAGCTGAATTTTTAAATAACTATGGATTTAATCCGTTAATCTGGAAGGGGCCCTATTGTCAAACTAACTAGGTTCAAATGCCCCCAGATCTCAACGTTGCCACTGGGGAACGAAAGCCCCTTCTACATAATGTTGATGGCTAGGGGCAGCCAGAGGTATGCAAATAGTGCACTGCCACTTTAAAAAGAGATTTGGGTGTGGTCTTGCTGAGTAACTGTTGCCTAGCTCTCCAAACTTGGAAAAAGTTTTCATACTATTTAGCCAAAATGGCTAAGGTCCATTTTGTTGTAATCAATCAATCAGTCAGTCAGTCAGCCAATCAATCAATCAATCAATCAATCAATCAATCTTCTACTACTACTACTACTACTACCACTACTGCTGCTGCTGCTGCTACTACTACTACTACTACGTCTACTACTACTACTACTTCTCAGATGTTCAGAAACCACCAGATTCCACAACCATCAAAACAGTCATAACATTTCAAAATGGATGGCAAGTGTAGCTTTGTGTAAGTTGCTTGGAGTTTTGTAGAAGGTACTTGAACCTTGTCACCTTGAACAATGAGATTAAGATGCTAAAAGGGACAAAAAGTTACCAGCAGAAAATTTGGAATCATAACTGTGTTGAATTGCTTTAGAGAATATACTGAAACGTGTCAAGACGACCAAAATAATGGCCTATCATTTTTTCAGTGCTCCAAAAAGTAGCCCTGACAGAATGAGTAAGTTTCTTCTCACCCATCCACCCATCCAATGATCTGACTTTCCCTAAGGAAGCACTCTGTGCAAGGACTTTAAGATAAAGGCAAGTCACTGGGGGTTCAGGGCAGCATGGGGTCTGGTAGTGGTGGGAGCATTTGACCATGAGACAATGTGGATGCAGCCAACAAGATGGAAGGGAGAGTTTTGGGGTTGCGAAGCATAAGCAAACAAAATTAGTAGTGGTTGAGAACTCTGTTTAACTCCCCACTTAATTGTCCTTTGTTCTTTGAGCTGTTCCAATCCGCCAACCCTCACTCCTGTTGATGTATTTCGGTATTGCTGTTGGTCTAGAAACAATAAGCATTTATCTATACTTAGCATCAGCCAATTTTGCCCAGAGCCTGCTTCTGTTTACTGGAACATGCCAATGCTATAAACCAATGTTTCACTCACTGCAATTCTCATGTGCTTAAAGGCAAGATAAGATGGGAACAATGATCAAGATGTACTCTGGCCCTTCTTGAAATCCATCTCATTTCTCTTTCTATAACCCTCTGATGTGTGTTTTAGCATCCAAGTGTAAAGTTAGAGACCTCACTTTATTTGTTATGCAGTTTCTATCTCCTATCTCTTTCCAGGTCTCAAGTTATCCCTTATTAATCTTTGTTCAAAAAGAGGGGGAAGTTTTTATTGTTTTCCTTTTTTAAAACTCCCGAATTTTATTTCCTCAGAATTGTTTCCTTCTGAGTTCAATAGGATGGAAGGATAATCTGTTTAAACTTGGGCAATAACATGGTCAGCTCAGTGGTCAAAGTCAATAAGATGAGGTCAGAAGAACACTCTTTCCACCTTGGGGTGCATCTATCACCTCATTGTACACATTTAGGAAGACAGTGGAGACGCACCTCTTTGCCCCACCTTCGGTTAAATGGGGATACACTTTCACTTCCCACTTGCAAATGCTATTGCTTTAATATATACTGTATACCTTCAGCTATAGGGCAGGATAAAAATGTAGACAGAGATGGATGGATGGATGGATGGATGGATGGATGGATGGATGGATGGATGGATGGATGGATGGATGGATGGATGGATGGATGGATGGATGGATGGATGGATGGATGGTTTGGTCGGTCGGTCGGTCGGTCGGTCGGTCGGTCGGTCGGTCGGTCGGTCCACTATAGTTGAGATGGAATGCTTTATGTAGCTACTTCGTTTCCTTATTTGACCATAATCATTCCACCATATTAATTTTATTATACTTACATTCAGTTTATAAAGGACAGTTTATAAAGGACAATGGCAGTGCTGAAAGGCACAGCATCTTCCCTTCTACCATTGCTCCTCACTCCTGGAACACCACCCATCCCATTGGGAGAGGTCATCAGGAGATTTGGAGTGAGGTGTCATCAATATGCAAATGATACGCAGCTCTATCTCTCAGTACCATTTGAATCAGGAGAGGTAACTGAAGTGCTTGACAGATGTTTGGAAAATGGGCTGGATGAGGGCCAAAAAATTGAAGCTGAATCCAGACAAGACAGAGGTGCTGTGTGTCACAGGGCCTCAGATCTGTGCAGTTGGGAGATGCCCTGTCCTTGATGGGGTTGCAATGCCCTGGAAGGGACAGGTGTGTAACTTGGGGGTACTCCTGGACTCCACGCTGACACTTGAAGCTCAGGTAGAGTCCGTGGCCAAGAGCACCTACTCCCAACTACATCTGGTGCATCAAACTGAAGCCTTTTCTGGATAGAGAGGACTTGGCCACAGTCATCCATGCTCTGGTAACCTCTAGATTGGCCTACTGTAATGCACTCTACATGAGGCTGCCCTTGAAGACGGTCCGGAAGTTGCATTTCTAATCACTCGTACAAGTAATTCAGGCATTCGTATGTGCACTGGTAAGTATGCATTACATACGTATCCATGCGCATCTTATTCGCATCCATACACATCTGTACAGATATGCACAGGATAAAAATGGGATGCATATGGGATAAAAATAGGATGCATACGGTTGCATTCAGATGCATGAGTTTGCTGTTGACATTCATATCATCAAATAGGTATTGAATATTCATACAAATAGATACGAATGTATTCAAATCAGTTCAAATTTTAATACATTCATTTTTTTCTCTATTCATACGAATTCGGACATTTGAATATTCTATTCAAATTGAATGTTGAAAATTGCATTCGTGCACACCCCTAATCCTGGTAAAACTGTGGAGCAGTTTTTACTGTTCCATGGTTATGAAGGATCAGGATGACCTTGCATACTTTGGTGTGAAAGCAGCACCATGGCGTACACATAGATTGTTCCAGAGCATGAGAGGCCATCGCGATCAAGCAAGTGTGAAAAGGCCCTCTGTTCCTTGTAACAATCGCAAATAAGCCTACAAAAAATCTGGCAAATTTAGTTGTTTATATGCACTGGCTTTGGCTGTGTCTCCCTTTACATTTTTGGACATCTGTATAGGCCGTTGGGGGCAGTGCGTCTCCATTTTCTGAAGAGCCGCACTGGACTGTCCAACACCTACCCAAGGCTGCTGGAGGTAAGAGGACAATAAAGCAGTTCAGCCTCACCATCTTTGTTGCAGATTCAAGGCATCATGTGGTGGTCAGTGCTGCAGTTGGGAGGATGGTTTGGCTAAGCTACCTGTCCTCCTCACGTGTGTGGGGACACAGCCTGTTTCTCTTTATTTCTCACATAGGGGCTTTTATATTTCCTTGAGACAAAGAACCTTTGAGATCCGAACTTTTTTCGGCTGACACAAAGTGAGTTATTTCCTAAGAAATCCATCTGGGCTGTCATGACTTTAGGGGCATGAAATATTAAGCTATGTGCTGATAGAGGACAAAGTACTTATTTAGTCTGAGTTTGGTTTCTCTCTCTCTCTCTCTTTTTTTTTTTTTTGGCCTTTTTGTCTCTTAAGAACAGCCGATATGTGTACATACTAGAATTGTGCACAAATTTTGGGGGGCATTTGATTAGAAAAGAATCGAATGTTCAAAAATCCATATTCGTATGATTAGATCTCATTCGAGTGTGGTAAAATTCTATTTGATACAAATCTATTGGTACGTTTACATTCAATATGTATCTGATATGAATAGATACGTATCTGATACGTTTCCCCAGCTTAACGAATATCTGAACTATTTGTACTAATGTCCGGAAACATTTGTATTCGTTCAAATGTTAGCATACAAATATCGTAACATTCAATTTGAGTTTGAATGTCAGAATTCGTCAGAATTCGGCCAAATTTTGAATGTTATGAATATTTGTGCATATCCTTAGTGCACACCTTTGAACCATCAGAGGGCCCACTTGTAACTTTCAATCCACCTTCAGAGCAAGAGGAGCAAAATGAACTATTTTCTTTCCATGGTATCTTATCTAGGTGGATTTTCTGAGTTAGTTAATGCTAAAAGTAAACAGTGTCACTTTGGTGATGTCTTCTCTCACTCTGAAAGTGGACTGAAGTTGGATTAAAACTTAGCTATGGAATGGCCCCTCAGTTACTGGCACCTGACTTTTGTCAGATGAAGAAGCATCATAGGCCAGGTTCCCACTAGGCGATTTAATCTGGGTTTTAATCAGTTTTTTTTAAAAAAAAAATCAGCAGTGACGTCTGGTTTTTTTTTTTTTTTTTTTTTTTTTTTTTTTTTTTTTTTTTTGGTATTCCCACTGTTAGCTTATAATACAGACATGCAGGGGAGAAACCGCTTCACCCTCCCTCCTCCTCTCAGCAGGACCCCCCCCCATGCAGTCAACAATTGAGCACCATCATACCCTGACTTCATTGGGGTGGGCAATTCAACCCCCACCCCCTATATAAGCCTGTCCCTGATTCAGACCATGGCAGCAGGGTTTTTTTTTTCACTTCCCCTTTGTTTTGTTCTAGATTGGTATATCAAAGCAGTGCAAAATGGCGGGGGGGGGAGAGAAAAACCAGGTGGGAAAGGGTGGGAATAGAGATTGCGGTGGGGAAGGGAGGGAGGGAGGGAGGGAGGGAGGACGAAGTAAACAAGCTTTTAAGAGCCACCAGTTTTGCAAAATGGCTGGCATGAGGCCAAAGTCCTTCCAACTGCTGCCTCTTTAAGTAAAATCAGACACTTTTGACTCACTCCCACTATGGTCTGATATCTCATTACATTGGAAGCTCCTAAAGTCTCTGCTCACTCTTCCCTTTCCACCAAGTCTGACCCTTAGCACATAATGGTGAGAGCCCCAGAAAAAACGGGAGGAAATCATGGCTTATCATTAGATCAGGGGAAAATGAGGAGAAAGCCCCTAGAGCATGGTTCCCACCCACTCCCCAAAAAACCTGCTTGCACTCCCATTACTAAATAGTGAGGATTATTTCTAAATCCAGCAGTGAGACCTTTTTGATTCAAATAGAAATAATTCATATTTTGGGACCTTTAATCCTCAGAAACTGTGGATTCTTTTGAAACGTTGGGAATGATGAGCTCTCAAAATGATTTCAAATCTCTTTAACTCTTGAATGGGAACATAGCCTAACAGTGTTTCTCATTTTGGGTTAGGGGGTTACCTCACAACAGTTAATCCTGCACAACAGGGTATTTTGAGGGCTGAATGTGTTACATAAATGCAAACCATACTGATTTTGTTTTAAGCAGTCATATGATTGAATTTCTTTAGAAGTAATTCTTTTTTAAAAAATCATTTTCACTTTTTAAAAAAATGCTAATATTGACACTTTTCTGATCCTGTTTCTTGCTTTATTTTAAAACTTGCCCCATTTGGATTCCTTACTTTGTTTGACTGATAGTAGGCAAATATCACCACATGCAAGTTTAATGCAAAGAAGGGAAATGTCTCAATAGGGATGGGTGGAAAATGTTTATCACCTTCACGATTCATAGGAACTGAAGGTTCAAAATTCAGGTTCAAATTGAAATTGGCTATATTTGAAGATTGACTGTTGAATGTGAAACAAAAGTTTTTGTGCCTTCATTGGAAGCTTCAGAGATTCAGGGGTGTGATTGGTACCAGCAAGGATTTGAAGCAAATTCTAAACCATTTGAAGTGCTCCATTCACCTGAATGCAAAGCTCCATTGCATTCACTTTCATGTAGAGTGAAGGGGGGGGTAATTGTGCACATCGCTATTGCTTAAGTTGGGGGGGGTTCACTAGTCCTTAATGGGTACTCTAGTGCTAAGTGGAAAAACACCCTACAATTGGAATTAATAGAATGAAATAGGGGTATGCATGAATGCAGTTTTCAGGATTTGATTTGATTCAAATCAAATACCCAAAAATGTGATTCGATCCAAATCTGTAAAATTCAAATTTAAGCAAATTCAATTCAAATTAAGCAAATTCAAATCTATTCATTCAAATCTTCACTTTGAATTTGCACTTACAAACGTTGACAACATTTGTATGTGCCCGTACACATAGTTACGCATCCCATAGGCATCCGTACACGTCCGGATGCATCCCATAGTTATCCCATATGCAACCATTTTTTGTCCCATACGGATCCATGCAAATGCATATGGATGCAGGAAAGATGTGGATCTGCACATACGCATCGTGTACTAACCTGTACACATGGATCAGAAATTCAAAATTTGTTTGAATCTTTAAATTCAAATTTATGGACATTCAATTTAATTCGAATGTCGAAATTTGGGCAGATTCTATCAAATTTCGAATAACTACATAACCACATAATTTAGCTGCGACTCTTTCATTCTAGGGATGTGGCCCCTAGAATGAAAGAGTCACAGCTAAATTATGTAGTTTCTCTGATTTCCGTCTCATAGATCAACTCAAGTTCAGGTGGGCAAAGAATTCCATAAAATGGTAGCACCACAAATCAGACCTGTGTCCAACCTCTCTGCCATATTTCTAAAGTTAACGACAGTGTAGGCGGCAGACTGGATTTATCTCCTCTTCTCACCACCAGTTACTTATCTCTTGTGAAAACAGGAACTCAAAACGTATGAAGCAGAAAGGCAGAGATTCCTTTTGTCTTGCTGTTAAAAAAAAAAAAAACACGAACGAACTCCACCCACACCCTTGACAAAAAAAAGAGACTCCCAAGGATGCTTAAATTTAGAATTCAGTTCCCTTCTGCCCCTACATATAAACACCCACCTATATATATTTAAAAAAGCAAAGCCCTGTTTACAAGGATAGAATCCAGGTTCAGCAATGCATTTTAAACTATCTGAATCTGAGCTGGAGCTCAATGTTAAATGTGTTGATTCATCTCTATTTATTTTGTTAAGCAGTGAGCAAGCAGAAAATGTAGCAGCTGAATTGATGTGCTTGAAAGACTCCTGGCAGGTCATCCATCAGGAAAGTATTGATTAGTAGCAGCGCAGCAGCAATTTTGCACAGTAAGCCATTATTCTTCGCCTGGAGATCTCCTGTACATGTGAATTGGCTATGTGCATCTTTGGTATGCTATAAGTAGAACTGAGGGCCTTGCTTGACTACCAAGAAAATAGGATTAAGAGAGAAGTTCAATGTCTCTTCCATTTAAAACAGATTTTGGGGGTCCTATGATTATCAGAATTACAGGCATGCCAGTATGGAATTTCTGTACCTTCTTTCAAATGGATATGGGTATTTGGAATCCCCTCTTCTCCACCCACCCACCGACCCACTTTCTGGCAAGTGAAATATATTTCTCTATTGAAATTGGAAATATTATTTTATTAGTTAATTTTATGCAAATGGTGACCACTTTGGGGCAATGAACTCTTCTTCCTCTTTGTCCTCTTCCTTTTTTGGAATGTGTTAATAGCTGCTCTGCTGTGCCACCTGCTCTTAACTGCAGAGAAGTCTCTAGATGTCTTGCAATTCACTCTGACTTTACATTAGAATAGCATATGGATCCCGTGGACCTCAAGATGGCCCTGATGCATAACTTCTTCTGTCCCTGATAATCAGGCAGTCTCACTGGACGTATCACAGAATGAAAGGATTGAACTCATCATTATCTGGAAAGTGGTTGGTTCTCTACTCTTGTACTGCAACAAAAGCCTGAATTCATACTCAGAATTCAGCTATGAACTTGGCAAGGAGCACATTAAATCTCCAGAAAAATCCAGGGAGAAAGCATATCCTTGTGCAATCAGTGTAAATGTTGTTGCTTGGATAGCTCTCATTTCCAGAGCGTCCTTGGACCTCATTCAACATTTGTGTTCATGAGAAGATGAAGGCACATATCCAGAAACAATACGTATAGGCACAGATGCTAAAAACAAAACAATCTCTTCATTCCAAGAGTTTTTTTTCCCCCAGGCCAATCTGCCAACCTTACTGTGATGAAAGTTGTAGTCCCAAACATCTAGAAGTCACTAGGTTGGCAACAATTGCCCTACTGCAAAGCTCATTATAGTTTTTCTGCCAACATAATATAAAACATAACATCAAAATCAAAAGTCTTATGTTATTAGTAAGAATATCGCAGACATAGGAAACACAATATGGAAGTCATCCACAACACAAGACTAGAGTCAACTGCTTTTCTCCTTCCCCTTTTCTTCATTTCCCCCCCCCCCCACATGCAAGTCTGGTCTACTAGCGTCACCTTAATAGGCTCATTCACATTCTTTTGGTGATGCACAAAATTATGAAGCCTATTCCTTTCACACGTTCATCCACATAAACTTTTATTGGATCACTCAGTGGGTTGGGGATTACTCCTCCATTAGGTATGCTATGTTTATTTTGTTGTGGCTTTGACAGTAACTGTCAAAGTTGTTGAGAATTGTTAGAAGATTCAGTTGTGTCTTGCAGTGCCTCAACCATTTCAAGAGGAAGTCTAAGATTTAAGGTATTAAGCAAATGCATCGTTTCTTTTGTTGTTGCTTTGATAGTTTTGCCTGTAAATGTGACTAGAAGGGCACATGGAGAAATTCACTAAAATTTAATGTTTGCAGCTATTAATGCATCTGTGATTAGTTTATTATTATTAGTTTATTTCTATAGCGCTGTCAGTGTACTCAGCGCTTTACAAATACAAAGGGAGAAAATATATAAAAAACTTGCCGAAGGTGTACAATCTAAACAACAATAATAGTCACAAATAACAATTAAAAAGCAAGTAAAATAGGTTAGAATTTAAAAAAAAAAAGTAGAACAATAAACAGTATCTTTATAGCTCCTTCTTTCTTTTAAACTATCCTGTGTGACATTTTGGATGATAATGAGATTCAAATAATTGTATTTCAATTATTTTTAGTGGAGAAAATAATTGTTAGTGGAGAAACTCTCAAATGCAACAGTTACTTCATAGAGAATGTTCTAAGATATTGACTGAAGTCTTAGGTTGCAATATGCTCACCAGGGGTCTTTCTGCACTTAGCTTATTAGGATGACGTGAACTAAGGCTGGTAAACTTCTTGTAAAGGTGGACCATTTGCACTGGCCATGAGGAAAGCTTCCCCAAAGCCTCCGTTACCAACCAGAAGAGCAAATGGTCCTCACGTTTACCAGCCTATGCAGCTGCGTCGGAAGCCGGAAGTTCCACCTCCTCGCTGGCACGACGGGCCGCCATTGCAGAGAAGCGTGCTTGAGCAGGCGGGTATTGCTGCTGATCACGTCGGCACCTGTGATTCAACACCCCTCATGGCTCTATGCCCAGACGCAACGCCTGGGGATCAGAGGTCCGGTCACAACAGAGATAAGTGAACGATCATGGCCGCCACCGCAACTGCGCCTGCGCAGACACTGCCTCCCCTGCCCACTCACCCAGGGAACTGAAAGAAAAGCAAATGGCCACACCACTGGACACTTCAGGTAACTTTTTAGTTAACATTGGCAAAGGTGTGGAGCTAAATTTAGGGAGGGCATGCTTGTAGGTTGTAACAGCCCATTCCGCATGCGCAAGCTCTTTACCATATGTTCACTAATTGTTGACTACCGATCTAAATGTGAATAGGCCTCCTATCTCTGCTGTATCTAAGGACAACATCTCTCCATCATTTCAGTAAAAAAAAAAA